>CM049371.1:37335962-37723462 GCA_026937815.1 Etheostoma perlongum
ACCTGGGAGATAAATAACATCCCAGAGTCCGGTCTAGACCTGGTCTTTATGGAAAGACCTGGGAGATAAATAACATCCCAGAGTCCGGTCTAGACCTGCTCTTTATGAAAGACCTGGGAGATAAATAACATCCCAGAGTCCGGTCTAGACCTGCTCTTTATGAAAGACCTGGGAGATAAATAACATCCCAGAGTCCTGGTCTAGACCTGCTCTTTATGGAAAGACCTGGGAGATAACTGTTGTTGTGATTTAGCGCTCTATAAATAAAATTGAATTGAAACATCGGGAGGCGTCTGGTAAGTCCCGCCCCTAAATTAATACAACAGTCATACTTATTCTGTCTTTTAGGTATGAGAATGAGTTCATTTTTTTACAGTGGAAATGATTACTAATCCATCTAAAGTACCTTTTGGCTATTTCTGTTGTTGTTTTTTAAACCCATATATGATGATGCGCTTTATTAATTTGCACTGTACTGTTATCATTTATTATAATAAATAAACTGAAGTGAATTGAACACAGGAGGGACGTTGCATGAAACATGAAAAACTTGAATCCTGCCTAACTGACTCGTGACTAGTTAGGCCGGATATGTTTCGCAGCGTGTTGATGCTGAGAGGATGGTCTACCCTCCGGAGCACAGCGTTGAGGATCCTGCAGGAGAACGGGGAACAGACCACCAATGAGACGTACCTTCCTCTTCCCCTTGCTGCACCACCTCCTGTGGCTCTGGCTCTGGTTCTGGTTCTGGTTCAGGCTCTACCTCTGGCTCTGCTTCTAACTGGGCCTCCGCCTCTGGGGCTACTTCTACTTCTACTACCTCCTCCTGGGCTAGGGGCACGCAGCATGCACCAAACCGCCGGGGAGAGGGAGGGTGTCGGAGAGAAGGCCGTTAATGAAGACCACAGACATGACACAAAGTGAGAGATTACTTTAGTTACAGAGAGGACGGATGGGTGAGCGATGGACAGATTGCTGGGGAGAGAGAGAGAACACGTGATGAGGAGAGAAAGTCAGCTGACCTTTCACAGAGAAGCCATATTGAACTGTCGAGGCCTGAAGAGCGGCAAGTTTTGTGCTGTTGCTGACAATCATTTCTTAAATTCTTTAAAAAAATTATCATTGTCATTATCTAAAAATTTTCTAATTTGTTCTAATAACTTTGTCGTATATAAAACTAACAAAACACGTATTATTTATAACTAATAAGCATTTATACTGTATATAATGAGCAAAAAAATAACGTCTAGAGGCACATTTCCAAAAAGTGAACGGCTTCTGCAACCAAAACCAATTTTTCAGAAGCAAATATAATTTATAATAACTATAATTTATTATAATTTATAATAACTTTTACTCAACAAATAAGTAGTAATGTAGGCCTAATAGACTAAAATTAGCCTCACCTTTACTAGCAGGAACATTAAAGTGATCATTAATGCATCAATAATTATAATCCAATAACATAATAAACATTATTCTAAATTGCGCCATTCTACAAAATAAGTATTTTTATTTTTGGTACTTTAAGCATATTTTGATGCTCATACTTTTACATTGTAAATGCATTACTTTTACTTAACAGAGTATTTCTTTTTTGCCTAATTGATAGGAAAGCTGCATACAGGAAAGGGGGGGGAGAAACGGGCGGATGCGCCTTGGTACATGGGGCGCATGCTCTACCAGCTGAGCTACCTGGGCGTCCCTTGACAAAAGTATTTCTGCACTGTGGTAATACTACTTTAACTTTTTTTTTTAAATCAGAGTACTTCTTCCATCACTGGTTACAAGCTAGTGGAACAGCAGCTAGGTTCTAGACTCAGCTATAGGTCTTCTGGGTGACTTCTGAGGAACTGCCAGTGTGATTTCTAATGTCCATTGTGAGCTTTCCGCCTCCACTGTTAGAAATATGGCCGCTGTGTGAATGAGGTCAGTGACAGCTGCATTGATGTGACATCAACAGATGACTACGTCAACATGTCACATGCCGAGAAAACAAATGCAGAGAGCGTATAGAAGCTCACTCCCATTTTTTTCTCAACCGTGTGATTCACTCAGTCAGAAAAGGTCACCCTTAACTTGGTCGTGTTTGACTGACGGCTGTGTGTTAGTTACCTGCCAGAAAATAAACATCTACGCATCCTTATTGTTTGGACAATGAACTATTTTACGAGGACAAAAAACATTGTCCCCTTAAAAAAATGCATTTGAATTTTTATGTGAAAAATCCACAAAGCTATTTTTAATGCAGTAAATAAAGAAACAAAGCAGATCTGAGATCCTGACCTGTTTATCTTTTAAAACCAAAGGGGGTTCGTACAGTTCCCCTTTCCTCAGGAAATCCTGCTATGACTCACGTTGAATCTGTGCAGATGTTAGTACACCTTGTTTAAAGAGCAGGTGTCAGCATCAAACTCTTCAAATTAAGGGTGAAATCAGGCAGCTGACAGATTAGTGCAGTGGAGAACAGATTGGGAATATGAATTCAATTCAGTCGTCTTTACCTTCCTCGTCTTCAGGCATGAGGTGGGACAACAGAGACAAACAGAACATGGTGTCATGTCCTTGATATAAATTACAATTCTTTTTTTAAATTCCTCTGCAAATATGTGACATACATTTCTAAATGCATTCAAAATATATAGTAAACAAATAATTAGGGTTAGTTTTTTGTCATAAGGTTATAATTCATGTTAAAAATCCACTATGGAAACAACATAAGTGTCATATCCAGAATAATGTTCTGAATTGAGTCAGAAATACATGTTTATCACAGGAAATAAGGAAAGGACGCTGATTTCAGGTAGAAAAAATGAACTTTTGTACAACTTTTCTTCTTATAAAAAGTTGAAATGGTTTAATTTGACCCGAATACCATACAAGGGTTATATATTAGCAGTGCATTGGAGACATATTTCTAACATATTTTGAGAAATCATATTGTAGTCTTATGATAGAATGATCTAAGTCTGTGTGGATACAAAACCTGTTAAAGTCAGTAAAAAAAACTTGAAATACAAATCGTAAGAAATTCTCTTAATTGGATTTAAAAGCATTTTATGTTACTAATTTGAATACTTCCATAAGTCATACAGCTTGCTTATTTGGTTCTCATGAATAATAAAACAAAATGATTGGTTGTCACTTACCCTCTACATGGTCCCTGAAATAAATTAAAGACAAGACATTCACAAATCAATCAAACGTGACAACCTCTCTACAGAAACAGAATGACATCAGACAGCCGTGTGTGTGTGTGTGTGTGTGTGTGTGTGTGTGTGTGTGTGTTATTAACTTACAGCTCCTCGGTGTCGGACATGATGACAGCAGACTTCACACCTGGGGGAGAAGACAAAGAGCCCGATGAGCTGACAGGAAGAGACTGTGCTGAGTTCGAGTCCTGCTGCAGACATGTCAACCCTGTCCAGCATACTCTTTCTTCTTATTAGACTGGAAACCTTTTCATGAAAGGTGTATCCGAAAACCCAAATACACATATTCGCTTTCATGTTAGAAAAGTTACATGAGATGAATGATATCTGCAAAAGAGAGTCTCTCACTGTTGGCAAGAAAGCAGTGTACAGTATCTCGTGAAATTTGAACTATTCCTTTTACCCTCGTGTTGTCATCCTGTCAAAATTGACAATCAACCCTTTTTTTTTACTTTTTCTTGCGTTTTTGTCCCTTTTGATGCTTTTTTTAATGTTCAACACTACGTAACACTAACTTTAGTTTTACAGTTATTTTTGGATTTATGGTCCATTAACCTTAATTTTAGTAATTATACCTAATGTTTGAGTTATGAGCTATGAATACTTCAGCGAGGTCCTAAACAGACAACCACCAACGGCAGAGGAACCAAAATACTGCCCTCGATGGACATTGTACTGCTCTCAAGAAGAGGAAATCATCTCGGCCATCAGGACAACCTGAACGCAGAGCTGTTCACGGTACATCCAGCGATCGAGCTATATCTATCAGCATTCCACACAAGGAGCATCAGAAAATTCCTTCCTCCTAGCATCTTCTGGCTAGGGCTGCACGATTATGGCCAAAATGATAATCACAATTATTTTTATCAATATTGTGATCACGATTGTATTGCATATGGATGTGTGTGTACATACATTCCTTTACTGGACTGTCTGTGATGTAATGGGTTTGCATTGCGTGTCTAGTGTGGACCTCAGGAAGAGTAGCTGAGCTGCTACGGCCTCAACTAATAGGGATCCTTTTAATAAATGAACTAACTTTTGGGCACCATCCAAAGGTTCACCCTAAACAGAGAGAAATGGAAAATGTCTTACATGCCAAGGCATCCAGTGGATATTTGTTGACCTGTCTTACAGTGCCAGGGGTAGGCAGGGGTTTACAGGGCAATAGGTAAGTAAGTCTTTAGTCAAAAGTAGTTCAAATGCTAAAATCACCCCCTTGTTCAGGTATTCACCACTCCACATATATACCGGTGCATCCCTTAGGTAGACTTATGGAGCCTTAGCTTTAGACATACTTAAATATAATGTTTGTTGCTAGCTACAGGCGTTTTGTTTCAGCCCTTGGTTGATGGTGGCGCCAATTGTCTCTGCATCCGGTTGGCGTGGCCGTCAAGAGTAAGCTGCTTTGCACTCTGTCTCTAAAGTGCATACAATTCAGAATTCAGACAGTGAAATTACATGGCTAAAGGTACAATGCACACTATATAGTAAATAGGGACGGATGTCAGACACAGCCCCAGAGTTTTAAAAGGTATTTGTTTCAAAATTAAATTTCATTTTCATTCTCTTCCATTGTATTTGAGATGAGGCAGAAATCTCAACACTTGAAAATGAACCAACCTTAACACTAATTCACTGTGAGTATACATAGTAAATGTATTTCACAACAGACAATCCACCAAAATGTGCTTGATTTGCGTTGAACTATGACATCTTTCACAAGTTATAAAGCAATGCCATACTTCAGTCCTATATATGGGAAACATGCCTCTTATCTGCTCAAGGTCTTGCTGACTCCAAGTCCAAAGCGGGATGAGGAGCAGCTCTGTTGGAGACCTTGTGGGAGGATTTGCGCTCACTGTATATTCTATATATCATATTTGATATATTTAAAGTGTCTTTGGATGACTCTTTCACACTTAGCAGTGAGCACAGCTGCAGAGGACTCGGAGGATTAGTTCTGGATCATATTTCTACCCATCAGCTGAGGAACGGCGTCCAAATAGCGCCTTAATCCCTCGGCTCGATCCGACGGGAGGATCCCAGGCACTCAAACAGCCAATCAGCATCCGTCTCCAACAAACGAGCTCTTTGATCAACTTACAGCTGACAGCGAGCTCACCTCTGTGTGTCCAGTGTTCACTCAGAACATACCGACAATTCAGCACTCTGCATATGTGGTGGATGGTCACTTCACTTGTTCAGTATGAGAACACTGAATGCTGCAAAGTGTTTCTGAGTATTTCCAATGCTAAAACTCGGCGCTGAAACTTAAAGCACATGAAACAGGTGAGACCGCATCCTGAGCCAATCAAGAGCAGATTTAGATTGAAATGCCAATGTGAGACGGATGTACAGGCTGATGAATCAGTCGGGTGGTGAGGGATGTGTATTTTGCTTCTGACAGCAAACAGACGCTATGCCTCGTCACCATCTCAAAACCTCACATCTCTAACATGACGGCCTGGTTTTTCAGGTCGACCATGACGGCTACGTGGGGGTTTAAAGTTCAACTTTAAAGTTCAACATACCGACAAGAGGTTAAAGGAGGAGAATCTCTCAGTTTCTGTGATATATGGTTGTGTAAAATGAAAAAATGTAATAGTTGTACCAAATATTCTGACAATTGGGCGTCTGCTCATGTAAAACCAATTGTGTAAATTGGGGGCAGAATCAAATTTAAAAGAAAAAAAAATATGCAGAGGGAGACAAAGACAATATATTTAACCAATAAAATGTAATAAATAACAGAAATAAAGATTTTCTGAGGCATAATTACACAGATAAACCCTACACGTAGTTGGTATTTTGGTGGTGTGTATTTCGACTGCCCATCTGTGAGTCTCTCCAAACTAAAAGCACGCTATCCACAGCAATGACATTCATATTGGACAGTTCTGCTGGTTTACATCCAAACCTCAATGTCAGTGTGGCAATAGGCCATTTGAAAGTGAATGTACGTGTTACCGGACTTAAAATATTAAATTTAACCCGGCTGTGTGCAGGTAAGTCCTCAGACATCAAATTAAAGAGATGGTTAACAAAATAAAAAATAAAATACAAGAATCTGTTTGTAGCTACAATTCACAGCTTCACAGCTGAACACCTAAACGTCACATAAAGTCAACGTGCAAACTGCTCTGATTTCATTGAACCTTTGGCAGTATATTACCACACTTTACACACCTTTGGTTACTTAAATACCCTCATCTATTTCCCTCCAGAGTACTTAAGCTTAACTCCATCATTGCAAATGATGATCTACGCCCTGAAAAAAGTACATACAATAAAACACATTATTCAATTACATAAAGTGACATTTTTATGAACCCCCAACATAAATTACACGTTCGACATGCGGCAGAACATGTCTTCACCTATTTCAACCTTCCCTTCTGGGGTTTCAGCCGGCAGCGTGTGAGGACGGATGAGGAACTGAGTCGCTTTTCTCCTGCTGCCCACAAAAGCAGCAATAAAAACATAATCTACTAAACTAGATTTTGGCCAAAAAAGGAGAAACAAATCAGAAGAAAACATGTGGTTTAGTAGTGAAAAGGGATTTCAGGGCCACTGCCTGTCAGTGTTTGTCTTACCTCCGAGAGGAAGAGAAGCTCCTCGGACGATGAAGATGAAGGTCTGTAAGAAGCTGCAGGCTCCGCTCAGAGAATAAGTCCTTGTGTTCTAGTGATACTTGAGCTCATCCGGCCCTTATTGGCTGTGGATTGAAAGTGAGGTGCATGTGTGTGTGTGTGTGTGTGTGTGTGTGTGTGTAGTGTATATGTTTGGAAAAGATGGGGAGAGAAAGAGGGGGCTGGCATGACCCTGGAGAAGGCGATGGGTGAAATACTGGGGGGGGGGGGAGAGAGGAGGGCTCAGGTTTTGGAAAGGAGCAGCTGAGAAGCTTCTGATGCTAAATTTACAGTGATAATAGGCTGAAAGGGGGGCGGGGGGGTTACACATCGGCTTGGCATCCAGACAATGGTGGTTAACTCTGTGTGTGTGTGTGTGTGTGTGTGTGTGTGTGTGTGTGTGTGTCAGTCAGTCAGTCTGTACAGAGTAACACAATAGTAGAATAATAATGGAACTGGACTGAAAACAAAATGCTCGCTATCAGTCGTGCTTTCTGGAGCAATTAAATACACAGTAACGTGTTTAATCAGGTAAACTCACACACACACAAACATACATTAGGGATGCACCGATAAGGACATTTTACCGTTAACATTGCCGTTCTGGCTGATAGACCATATTTACCGATGCCGATGTGTATAAAACTCAGCGACAGCCCAGAAACCTGACTGATCTAGAGAAGATCTGTGTGGAGGAGTGGGCCAAAATCCCTTCTGCAGCGTGTCAAACCTGGTGAAGAACTACAGGAAACGTTGGACCTCTGGAACTGCAAACAAAGGCTACTGGACCAAATATTAACATTGATTTTCTCAGCTGTTCAAATACTTATTTGCAGCTGTATCATATAAAATAAATAGTTAAAAAATCATACATTGTGATTTCTGGATTTCTTTTTTTAGATTATGTCTCTCACAGTGGACATGCACCTACGAGGACAATTTCAGACCCCTCCATGATTTCTAAGTGGGAGAACTTGCAAAATAGCAGGGTGTTCAAATACTTATTTTCCTCACTGTATATTAGAGGGAGAGAGAGATGTCTTGCAATTATTACGTTTTTATTTCTTTCCAGAAGTCATTATCATATTTTTTTGCAGCTTCCATGCCAGTGAATCTGACCTCATAGTGTTTTCATTTCTTTTAATATGGCGAAGTGTATATTTAAATCTAGCATTAGTGCATTTCTTATTTCCAAACAGGGGGCCACGCCTGCTTTTGCCTGACTCAGTTTATGTTTTTTAAATTATTTCGGGCCTCTGCATGCAGCTCTTCTACATAATCCTTCTAACCTGGCTTAGCATTGCACACTTTACCCTATATACAGAGGCTCAGTCAGCCTAAATGTCCAAAACATCTTCTTTAAATGAAATGAATAACTTTGAGACTTTGCACTCTGGTAACATATACAAACATATGCGTACTACATTTTTTTATTTGAATCAGTTTAAAAGTCATAATTAGCACACCTTGATGGAGATATTAAAAAAATAAAAAGCAAAGATTAGAGTCTGAAAGACAAGGTGCGTCAGGTGTTTCTGTTTCTAGCAGATCTCAGTCCGATGAAGCACAGTCGGGTGGTGCTGGTGGTGTCTGTGCAACTCCCAGGAAGCCACAAGATGGTGCTCCAACGCCACAATAACAAGTGTGGTGACTACTTTAACCCTCATGTTCCACGCCCACGCCACATCCATCCTCGGAAACATCATCTCGAAGGGACAAGTCAAGATGGACCAGGAGAAGGAAAGAAGGTCTTGGACTGGCACTAGCTCGTTACAAGATTGCATCTCCAAATGTTCCTGGGGTTTGCAATTATCTATCGATGGTTCATCCGTGATTACAGCTGGGTGGACACACCATTAACTGCCCTGACATCAAGCGCCAGATCCTTCGGCTAGAATCCTGAGGCGAACAAAGCTTTCAAGGAGTTGAAGAACAGGTTCATCCTCACTCACCTCCCATTAGTTTGTAATGGAAGTGGAGGCTTCTGACGTGGGAGTTGGCGTCATCCTGTCCCAGCAAAGCTCCGCTGATGTTTGACAAATGCAATTTCTGTTTAGCCATTTGTCTAGCATCATAAAGACTTTGCCTGAAACCATTCACATATTTAATCAAGTTCTGTGGAGTGTCACTCGAGATCCACTGATCACGCACAACCGGCAAGTGACCACGAACTGTGCGGGCAAACAGCTCAGTGGGACTACACCCTGTAATGTTTTAGGGATCCCAAACACAGATATGAACTGGCTGAGGGCCAGATTGAAAGATGTCTGGAAGTCTGGGGACACTAGTTGTTGCACTATGACCATTCATTGCACTTTATTATGTTATTCTATGCTCTATTGCACATGTTTTGTTTGTCTTGTTATGACATTTTGATATTTCAAAAGAGAAGTTCATGTTTCAAGTTAAAGTACACGGAACTTTAGAAAATCTTTTTATTACCGTGGTATCGAGAATCGTGTTATTGTTTGTCTATTTCTTACGGTCCTAGCCTCATCACTGTCATAACCATGTTGTTACACCCTCTGGTGTATTATTGCTTAAAGTAGGCTAACCTTGATGATGTCAGTAATTAACTGACATCCCTTTAACACGAGTAGATGGATCAGTGACAAATAGGAAAAGAAGCAGGAAACATCAACATGTTTTCTGATGCTGAATATTTAATGCAGTAAATGTAAAAGCTTGCAGAGGTTCCAGTTGAAGCAGACTGGTCCAACTGCTGCTCTTCAGGTTCTCTCTGAACTACTAGACCTTCACTGCACACACGTAGGGCCTCTTCACATAACAGAACACATCGTTCCAGATTCCCCAGTCTGAAAGAAACATGTTAATCAGTGTCAGTATGGTTTGTTGGTCTTCAAACTCTCAATCACACAAATAAATAGATTAATATTATTCTATGAGTAGAAATGATCGTATGCAGTTAAAAATGAGTGTCCTGTTCTTCCTTCTTGCTTTAATAAATATACTCCTTTGTCATACTGTGCCGCTCTTATCTTGTCTGAGGTAAAATTAATAAATAAGGTAATTCATTTCTTACATCCTACTACGTCTCCTCCTAAACCATTTATTTACTTACCCAAATAGTTCATCTCAATGCATTCCTCTATTTTCTTATAATTGTCAGGCTGGCCACCACCCCATTTACTGTAGTCAAACTTAGTTTCATCGCTCCAAACCCACACACGAGTAGTCTAAAAAAACAAAACAGAAAACAGATGATTGCCTGAGGTAGACTACTTGGCCAAATGGCCAATCCTCATCAGATTAACTTTCCACTCTGTCACCAATTACCTGCTTCCAACTACCAACGTTTATTTGTTGGCTGACAGGTTTGAACTGTACATTTTCTCAACTATTAAAGGTAGGATATTTTTTTCTAATGAAAGAATGCATATCTTATCATTCTGATTTTACATTTATTAAAGGGAAGACTGAGATGTATGATTTGTTTAAACACAGGGCTTTCAACCGGGGGGGCCTTGTTTGTGTCCAGGAGAAGTTAAGACTTTAATCCTGGAGTGGGAATTTATGACCTCACAGAGCTCTGTACCCGGTTCAGAATCTCATTTTCTCAGCTACATTCAACTGTAAGACCGCTACACTTAACTGTCACGTCACCAATCTTTATGGAGGCAGCAGGTGACTCTAACCACAGATCTAGAGCCAGAAACACCTGCAGGAAGCGATTGGAAGAGAAAGACGAGAGAGCACAAGACTACGGGGGCGAGAGAGCTCAAGACTCCAGGAAAGGGAAGAAGTTGAGTTAGTAACATGCATTAATGGGATGAGGTTGCATACAGATGGAGAGAAGGAGGAGGAGAGAGGTGCTTTGTGGTACAGTATATCATATGAAGTGTTGTACATAAGTTTGTGCAATATCATAACACCTGTTGTATTGGGCAGTGGTGACCTAGTGATTAAAGAAGCTTGGGACCGGGAGGTCGCGGTTCACTCCCCAGACAGACAGGAAAAAATCTGGGTGGGGAAAGTTAAAGAGCTTGTCCCTCCCTCATTACCACAACTGAGATGCCCTTGAGCAAGGCCCTAAACCTCAACCGCTCCAGTGGAGCTGATCAGTGGTCAGTAGATCAGACTGTGGTTGGACCGGCAGCTTCCAGGTATCAATGTAGAACTGTGGGAATGTGACTTCGTTGCAAATGAGGATATGCTCTCAATTGACTTACCTGTAATAAATAAATAAATAAAGGTTAAATAAATGAATAAATTATAGTGCTTCATGAACAGAAACAGTCACTGATTACCGATAAATAAAAGGCACCGATCCAGTACTGAGCTCTGTTGGTATTGGCTCTGTACATGGCACATTGCACTTGATTCAGGTCATTGTCATTGTGGATCGATACCAGATGGCCCTTTGGGAATTTTGCACAGGCCATCTGAAATGAACACAAATCAGGAGAATTAGTTTTCATTGATAATTTATCATGTGTCATGTTAATTCCCTTATTTGATCTATTCTCGCTCAACCCGGAAATTGATCCGGTCCGCCATCACGAAGCCCGTTCACATTCCCTAACCTCTGCTCTGAGGAGACAGAAAACACACGACCGCCTTTAGAAAATGGTGAATGTTAAATTGGAAAACAATACATGTAAAACAGAGGGAGGTAAAATAAGGCTTTATAGCTTAATGGAAAATACTTTCTCTTTTAAACGTTCTTATGTTTATTTTTTTTGTCTTTTGCCGTTACACATTTCGATTGAAGCAATTTCGGCTTTTCTATTATTCCAAAAATACATTTCACTTTTCATTATTACATTGCCAAAAAATAAGAACTTATGTCGTTTTCCTTTGTTATTTTTCTTTTAATTTTAAATACTGGGTCAGATGACCCTCCATAACTGTACCTCAGTAATCACAATATACTTATAGAATATACTATTAAATGGCACATTTCCCTAAAATTAGTTTTCTCAAATATTCTTTCCTCACATCTTTTGTTGAACTTGAAAGAGACAAGTCTGAACAGCATGAAGTCACATTTACTGTCTGTAGTCAGATGTGTGTGTTTTATCACCTCTGCATAATAAGCGTTCAAATTCGGAGCATCGAAGAACGCCTTCACACAGCGCTGGTCACCCATCTGGAACCAGCCCTCACCAAGGCTCTTGTTTTTACATGGTGTGGCCGGATATTTGGTCTTACACATTTCTGCAGGATTGCCTGTATCACAGAAAGAAGACACGTTGTGTTCCTGTTGTCTGTGTAGACTGGTTATTTAGTGACTGTTTTCTTACCGGCTGCAGAGTTCGACGTGAACATCAGCACCACCAGAAGAAGGATGGCAGGAACCACTAAAAAGACGCATGGTTCAGGGCTCTCACAGCACTCTGCAACTGGAATATAATCTAATAACATCATCTTTTGGAAATTGATCTTAATGCCTTAATTAAAAAAAAAGAAAAATCCAAGCTTTTAAGGACACTGATTTTCTTTGTGAATGAATAATGTATTGTAAATAAATAAATGTTCTTCCTTAAAATATAGGGGGCATAAGTATACACCCCCCTATGTTAAATTCTCATAGAGGTAGGTAGATTTTTATTATTAAAGGCCAGTTATTTCATGGAAAAGGATACTATGCATCTATACTATGCATGTGAGGTGTATACTTATGCCCCCTGTATTTTAAGGAAGAACATTAATTTATTTTCAATACATTATTCATTCACAAAGAAAATTGGTTTCCTTGAAAGGTTGATTTTTTCCTTTTTTTATTTAAGGCATTAAGATCTAATTACAAAAGATGATTTTTTTTATTCCTCTTTTTAGTCAACTTAAGCATGGGTATGTAAACCTATGAGCACAACTGTATATGTATTACTTTCTCCACCTTAACAGACATGAAAGTCACCTTTCAAACAAATTCTGCTAGTTTTTACAGACAATAATTGACAGATATGATTATAAATTCATTTTGAACCAGGAATCCCCCTCATGTCCTCTGAAGTCTTTTAGTTGATTCAAAGTGCAGGTGTTTTTTAGTTTTTATGCCTGATGAAGATGAGAGCAGCTCAAAGTGTTGAGCTCTTTAAACTAAAATTTGAAACCTTTAATGTCCTTTTGTGTTCTGTTGAAACACAGAGAGACAAACGGGACTCACCTCAGGTGAAGTAGTGGAGTAGTCTCGTTCCTTGTTCCTCGTCCGTCTGGATGTCAGTCTGAGCTCTGCCTCAGTTAAATATCCACAGTTGATGCCCTGAATACATGTGATTTAACTGATCAAACACAAAACCAAGTGTCAAAAACATACAAAACTTAAGTCAACACAAGTCAATAAGCCCCGGGTCAAGGTTGGGCTTAATGGTGAGACCAAACATGAGTGGTTTGTTTTCATCAACTAAAAAAAAATTAAACTAAAGTCAGAAAGGTGAAAGTTATAAGAGAAATGCAGAAGTGAGATATCTCCTATGAATGAAGTTGTAGTGAATCTGCTGATGGTCTGGATTGCGTGATACATCTGGATTGTTAGACCATACATCATGCCAGTCGAGATCGATACCCAGGCCTGGGCAATCGCATGCCCAGAGCCTCTCAATAGGAAGGCCAGAGCAGCCAGATATCTCTAAGAACTGATGAATCCTGGATACCATACCAAAGTTTAGGCTGCCCAGTAAATAACTTGGATAGGATGGATCTGCCAAGGGACACCGTACACCTTGAGTGTCGATCTTAATTGAAGGTAAAATAAGAAAGAGGAATGTGGTAGATTGAATGTGTTTTGCAATTCAGAAAAAGGCAATAAACCAACGTCGCTAAAAATGTCTTTTAGACAATGAAGAGCCCTTTGTTCCCATTGTGGGGCTGTTATCGGCCTCCCCCCAATCAGGAGTTTTTGAATAAAGGGGAACAAGTTAGCCAGTTACAAGCTGTTACAGTTACAGTTTGTTTCAGCCAATCTCCAAGTCTTGACAAGATGTGAGATAATGGGGCCAAAGCATAGCTGGCACTGTTTTTTAGACTGGGTTAAACCCAGTGAGGAGGGGCCTCGATACAAAGGACCAAAAATAATGTTTAAATAGTTATTATTATTATTATTATTATTATTAGTTAAATAATAATTGAAGTTGGGAACTCAGAGGCCACCATCCTCTTTCCTTCTCTGCAGACATCACCAGTCACGGCCGTTTTCCTTTCCAGATAGAGTTAGATAAAGCTGATTGTAATTGAAGGCAAAAGCCAGGAGGAGGGGAGAGAGGTAGCTCCTACACCCATTGCCAGTTCCCCAGCACCTCTAGTCAGACATCTCTCTAGAATTCCTCACTGGTCTTCCCCAATCTAAAGATAACACTATTGTTCTCACTGTTGTAGATTGTTTTCTAAGATGGCACATTTTATGGCAATGCAAGACTACATACCACCCGTTTCTTGGGTATATGTCACTTCCTAGCTTCCCCTAGGCATAAACTACGTTTCTCCTGCAGCTTCTTTTAAGCGTTGTTGCCTCAGGGTTATTTAGAGAGAGTGTTGAACTTACTGTCAAACCCTTAAAGGTTCATTATAGATACAGGTGTCCTCACCCTGAAGTGCTTGTACAGCAAACAGAGGAGACTTTGAACGTGTGCTTAATTTTAGCAGCCCTGAATTATCCTGGGAAGAATTAAGGAATAATTGTTCATCAGTTTTCTGGCTTTACTTTCCCTGAGTGAAACTACTATAACTGGATAGTAAAAAGGCAGCAAATGGGCTTTTCAATTGTGAACCTAAAAATTACAACTCAGTTAAAAAGTTTACTATTTTTTACTGTAAACATCTGAGAAACATTACATTTCAGGGAAACTAGACTTGGTTAAGTTTCTTGAAAATGTTAATTTGTCCATTTTGACAAAGGAGACTTTAGCGTGAACAACAACAAAGGCACCTGACCAAGCGTCCGTATTTAACGAGATGGGAGTGAGAATGTGTTGTATTTGCGGACGATGTTTTGGTCTTTTTAGAAAACCCATCTCAGTCTCTTCCTCACCTTCTATCTCTATGCGAAGACTATGGAAGCTTACCAGGCTTTAAAATTAACTGGTCTGTCTGTACTACTTCATTTAAATGACTGCCCGGAAAAATGGATAGGTCTCCCCATGTGGATTCAAGCCTGTATCTTAGTGGTTAACATGAATGTGTGCGCTCTATGCTACCTCTCTCCCCTCCTGCTGGCTATTGTCGTAATTTACAATCAGCAGTATCTAAATCTATGTGGAAAGGAAAACGGCCGTGACTGGTGATATCTACAGAGAAGGAAAGAGGATGGTGGCCTCAAAGTAGCCTTTGCCCATCCATCCTATCCAAGTTATTACTGGGCAGCCTAAACCGTGGTATGGTATCCAGGCTTTATCAGTTCTTAGAGATATCTGGCTGCTCTGGCCTTCCTATTGAGAGGCTCTGGGCATGTGATTGCCCAGGCCTGGGTATCGATCTCCACTGGCATGATGTATGGTCCAACATCCCAGATGTATCACGCAATCCAGACCATCAGCAGATTCACTACAACTTCATTCATAGGAGATATCTCACTTCTGCATTTCTCTTATAACTTTCACCTTTCTGACTTTAGTTTAATTTTTTTTTAGTTGATGAAAACAAACCACTCCTGTTTGGTCTCACCATTAAGCCCAACCTTGACCCGGGGCTTATTGACTTGTGTTGACTTAAGTTTTTTATGTATTTGACACTTGGTTTTGCATTTGATCAGTTAAATCACATGTATTCAGGGCATCAACTGTGGATATTTAATTGAGGCATTGTTGGATCCTAAATAGTTTGAATGCTTATTGAAGGTTGCATTGTACAAATAACCACGCTCAAACAGTTAGTATGTGTCATTGCTTTGTTTTATTATTACAAATACAGTATTATGGTTACTATGCTTGCTCCTGTGAGAACAAAATCATTTAAGTCTGTTTTTATATAATCATGATGTTTTACATTGTTCTATTAATCACCTTGAAACTGGGTAGAGGTACAGAGTGTCCTCGCCACATGTTTGTTTCATTTTCCTATGTGCATCCTGGAGTTCCTCTCAGCTATGTTATCTCTGCCCTGTAGGCACTTGATGCACCCAAAAAGCAACACATTACTTACAACCAAAGAAGCACATGTTTGTTCCATCCTTGACAATGTGATATGAAACGGTTACATTACACCTGCTTGGCGCATGTTGGTAACAAAGGGCTGACCACCCGTTTTTCAATATAAGCCTCCAGAAAGAGGTCCAGGGTCAGACAAACCTGTCGTGGGATCCTTCTTCCTGAAAAGAATCTAGAGGGCAAGATTTGAGCCCAACAGCAGAGATCAGACTGACATCCAGACGGACGAGGAACAAGGAACGAGACTACTCCACTACTTCACCTGAGGTGAGTCCCGTTTGTCTCTCTGTGTTTCAACAGAACAGAAAAGGACATTAAAGGTTTCAAATTTCAGTTTAAGAAGATCTCAACACTTTGAGCTGCTCTCAGATCTTCATCAGGCAAAAAAACACCTTCACTTTGAATCAACTACCCGACCAAGTACGTGTTACATGACGGTAAACGTCTCCTTTACCGTCATATAACATCGACAAAGGCACATGGCCAAACGTCTGTTTTTTACGCCTTTGGAGTGAGAACAGGTTGTATATATAATTGTTCCTGTGTGTTATTAGATTATATTCCAGTTGCAGAGCGCTGTGAGAGCCCTGAACCATGTGTCCTGTTGTGGTTCTTGCCATCCTTCTTCTGCTGGTGCTGATGTTCACGTTGGACTCTGCAGCCGGTAAGAACACACAGTCACTAAATAACCAGTCTACACAGACAACAGGAACAAGACGTGGCTGGGGTGGTTCAGTGGGCAGAGCAGGTGCATACAGTATACTGAGAGGCTTATGCCTCGACACAGAGTCCAGGGTTTGAGTACGACCTGAGACAATTTCCTGCCTTTCATCCCTCTCTCTCTCTACTTTCTCACCTAGCTGGCCTGTCCATTAAAGGCAGCAAAAAAAATAAAAAAATAAAAAATACTACAGGAACAAAAAATTGACAAAATGTCTTCTTTCTGTGAAACAGGCGATCCTGCAGAAATGTGTAAGACCAAATATCTGGCCACACCGTGTAGAAACACGAACCTCGGTGAGGGCTGGTTCCAGATGGGTGACCAGCGCTGTGTGAAGGCGTTCTTCGATGCTCCCGAATTTGGGCCATACTGATGCAGAGGTGATAAAACACACACATCTGACTACAGACAGTAAATGTGACTTCATCCTGTTCAGACAGTCTTTTAAGTTCAGCGAAAGATGTGAGGAAAGAGGACTTTAGACTTTAGTTTTTTTTTGTGACTTGTGACATTTAATAGTATATTCTATGAGTATATTCTGATTACTGAGGTGCAGCTATGGAGGGTCATCTGACTCAGTATTTAAAAATAAAAGAACAATAACAAATACATTGATATTTTCGGCAATGTAATGATGAAAGGTGAAATAGAAAAGCCGAAATGCAAAAGCTTCAATTGAAATGTGTAATATCAAAAGAAAAAAACAAACATAGGAACATTTAAAAGGGAAAGTATTTTTCATGGAGATATAAAGCTTTATTTTACCTCCAACTGCAGTGGTTTGCATGTATTGTTCTCCAATTTAACATTCACCATTTTCTAAAGGCGGTCGTGTGTTTTCTGTCTCCTCAGAGCAGAGGTTAGGGAATGTGAACGGGCTTCGTGATGGCGGACCCGGATCAATTTCCGGGTTGAGCAGAGAATAGATCAAATAAGGGAATTAACATGACACATGATGAATTATCAGTGAAAACTAATTCTCCTGATTTGTGTTCATTTCAGATGAACTGTAGAAAATTCCCAAAGGGCCATGTGGTATCCTCAATAACGTGGAGCTGAATCAAGTCCAACGTGCCATGTACAGAGCCACCAGCGGAAAAGCTCACGACTGGATCTGAGCCTGCCTTCCAGAGGTAACCAGTAAATGTTTCTGTTCGTGAAGCCCTATTTAGTCCTACTTCAACACATTCTCATGAACAGGTTTGTATGATATTATATAAACGTATGCACAATTCATATAATATACTACAAAGTCATGGTGGCTGCCGGCCCGTCACATATAGAGTGGTCACATGACAGTTAAGTTTTGTCACTGGTCTCCTTCTCAAGTTTTAAACTAACCATGTTTGAATTGGGTCAATCTCAGCTGGTACTATGTGCTCTAATATCCTGTCTGAAATCATGCCAAAATATGACCGGATTTAAATTGTAGGGGATATGAATATTCATGTATGTTGTCCTACAAATCCGCTGGCAAAAGACTTTTTAAATCTTATCGATGCTTTTAACCTTACACAGGTTGTTTCTGGTCCGACACAGGTCCATGGTCACACACACATTGGACCTTGTTCTGTCACACGGTGTACCTATTTGTAATGTAGACGTATTTTTAGAGAAAGTTTGCGCAATTATCAGAGAACTGTTAAAGATGGGAAGACCATATCTCTCAGATTTTATTTCAAATAATTGCCACAAACCTCATGTTCTTTTTAAAACCATTATCTCTGTTCTTAATACTCCCCAATCCGTCTACCATGTAGAATCCTCTGAGGCCTGTGAAAAATTTCTCCATTTTTTTGAGAGCAATATGAGAGAAATATTGTTCTTGAATTAGCCACCATTTATTTTGAAGGTGGCTAATGTTGGGATACATTTCCAGTGGTCTGGAGCGAGTTCCATCATTTTGCCCCTTTTACTGAGAAGGCAGTTTTAATTGCTTGTTACTGTTAAATTGTCTTTGAAAAAGGGTGGAGGAGCAGCGCTGTTTAGGCATTTGAAGACCAATTTAACAAAATGCAGGGAGATAAGACTTCTGAGGCTGTAGATGAGATCACAGACATGTCTTGATACTAAACAGATTCAATTTTCAAGGAAAAGTTTATTGTTAGGCATTTAAAAAAAAACTGGTACTTAGTTCCTCAGTTTAAGCTCCAGAAAAGACAAAATGTTTTTATTTATTATTGTTTACTGCAGTGACTTCTCATGCTGCACTGATACATTACAACAGGAACAATACCAGGACACTCCTAACTGCAGGCATGTTACTCACATTAGGCGTCATAAGATCAGTAACAGGTAACACGTAGGACAGGTCAGGAATAACTGAAATTTGTGAAACCAGACAAAAACCTGCCAATAAATGGTCAAATCTGAACAATTCGGTTTCATTTGTTGCTGCTGGCATGACAACAAATTACTATTGCCAACCCACCAGACTTCATATGCATAAACAGTACTTTTAGCATGTATAGAGCCAGCATATATCCACATGTAAAGGGGGAATTATAGGTTTATTTTAACCAAACCAGAGTGGTGATGGTTGACACAGTGGAAAGACAACCCAAGACGGCTTTTGATAGTTTTATATTGTTTCTTTCGACTTAGAATGAAGTGCGTTTTACGGAGTCTGGTTAGTTAGCGATAACGATTTCAAGGATCTTAGTCTTCCACAAATAGGGATCCTTTCCATAATGATGTCAGACACTTAGAATAATAAGCTGAGCCTGTCGGTGGCAGGTTAAATGGACAAAAATTGAAGGTAAGTTTAATTTACATAGCGGTATCTACATTGCAGCAGCTTGTTTCAGCTGGAAACCCAAGTTGCTCTTTACAGATAATTTATGCACAGGTTTGATTAAAAAAAACAAAAAAAAAAACACTTTGGCTGTACAGTTAGTTGTTCCTTAACTCAGCCTTAATCTCGGTCCTGACACCCGTTGCTAGGTTGATGGACCTGGCTGAGGCTGGTTTCTTCCTCCTTTCTCACACTGAGATGATTCAGCAGGAGGCTCAGAGTCTGGGTGGGGAAGCAGGTTGGGTGGTGGTGGTGGTGGTGGTGGTTGTGTGCTGCTGCTGGCTGGCTCCAGGTTGAAATCCTCCACCTCTACATCCTGATCTTTAGAATTGTTGAGGACGTTTGCAGAGGAGACAGACTTGCCTTCATCTGCTGACGTGGACGTGTCAACAGTCTGGGACTCTACAGGATCTGAAGGGTGGCAAGAGGAGGTTTGCACAAAGACATCAAGAATCAGAAGTTAAATGTGTTTCAGTTTGAGGGAACGCAGACTAGAGTTGTGCGGTATCCAAATTTTGATACCCCCTCCTCCCTATGTTACCGCGGTATATGGGCTCAGGCTCAGACGGCGTCACCAAACTGTCATGCTAGTCAACCAGCGTATTTCTACCTGATGTCCCTCTCCAAAACCACTTCAGATGAGTAACGTTAGTCACAGCTGACTTGCTTTGGTGTTTGTAAAGCATTAAAGTTTAACAAAGAATGGTTCACATTAGAAAAGATCCTTTTCCTTCATTTTTATCTTCTCTGTAGATGCACTCCCCTACAAAATCACCGCAGTAGTCCAGAATGATTTATTATTTCCAAACAGAGCTATTTATGTAACCTTTTAAAAATGACTTTCTTTTTTCATATCGCAGGGAAAAAATATTTATAATATATAAAAGTGAGGAAGAGAAGAGAGAGGAAGTGATTCATTGCTGTTGTTGCTATTTTCTGCCTAAAAGGAAGTTTTTCCTCGCCACTGTCGCACTGTTGCTTGCTCTGGAGGACACTGTTGGGTCCTTGTGAATTCTGGAGTGTGGTCTAGACCTACTCGATCTGTAAAGAGTCTTGATATAACTCTTGTTGTGAATTGATACTATAAATAAATTGAAATTGAAATTGAAATTGAATTTTAACCCTTGTGTTGTCCTCGGGTCAAATTGACCCGTTTCAGTGTTTTATATCAGAAATATGGATTTCTTTCAACCAAATTGCCCAAAAATAACATGGATGATTCCAAACAACATTTTTCAGGTAACATTAATGATTACTTTCATTGAATTTTTGGGTGTTTTAATTAATCTTATAGCATTTGAATTCTTTTTTTTAATGGTTTCCAAACAGTATCCGGACTAAACTTTGACATCTACCCATCTGAGACACACTCAACACCCTTTGATCTTAACTATTAGTCAAAATAATTCATAATTTCTGCCTTTTTAAGTAACAACTTATTTATAAATTCATATAAATGAGCTTTGTTGACCATGAATTCCAAGAATAAGTGTGAAATATATCGTTAAACCAGCTCAGTTTTTTTAAAAAGCGCCAAAACCATGGAAAAAGTGACAAATAAATCAGAAAAAGCGGCAAAAACATTGGAAAAGCACAAAAAAAAATTTCATTTTCAATTTCGACCTGGAAGGAGACGTTCATGGTTAACAGGAAGACAACACACGGGTTAAGGGATTCTGATTGGCTAACGTGGGCTTGAGCTTCTCGTTACACTGCCCCCTACAGGGTTGGCGTGCTCTCGACGCCACATACACACAGGTACGTGTAATTGAACCCTTTTCTGAAAACTGACAGCTGTGCACCATGTTATTTTTGAAAACTGAGAGGTTGTAATGTCCATTTATGACAATAGCCGGCAACGTGTAAACGTAGTCTAAGAGGAAGTTAGCGTAAACCATAGAGTCTGCTTTGTGACGGGAATAACAGTCGTGGATAAAGTGTTGTACTGGCAGGCCGTTGAATGAAGCGAGACGTGCAGTGCCATCTTGGACCCAGCATCAAAAGCCTGCGTTTCTTTATTTTATAGTCAAACCTGAGTCTAGACAACATTATAAACCCTCGGTTACATGTTTTGACTGCGTCCCAGATGTCGGATAAAGATTTATTAGTCCATCACTGAAGAGATGGAGAGCCTCCTACCTGTTTGCTGCTGCTGGCGGGCGAGCCTCTTCTCCAGAGCCCGCTGTCTGTTCAGCTCCATGCGTCTACGCTGCTCCTCGGTCAGGGAGGGGGGAGCGGGGGCGGGGGCAGCTGGGGAAGGTGGAGTAGGCGGAGCAGCTGGAGCCGGGGTGGAGTGGACCGGAGCTCGCAGGTCATTAAAGCTTGTTCCGTTAAACGGATCTGGATCCCCAAAGACATGCGCTTCAGGAGCTGCTTGTTCTTCACCTAAACCGAGACACATTTTCACAGAACCGTGGACTTAGAGTGGACATTTGAACCTGGCTTACTGGAGTTGCAGAGATTATTGGATAAATTGATTAGTTGTCAGCTATTAAATTAATCGCCAGCTATTTTGATAATCAATTACTCGGTTTGAGTCGTTATTCTCAATACACATTCTCTGATTCCAGCGTGTTAAATGCGAATATCTTCTAGTTTCTTCTCTCCTCTGTGACAGTAAGCTGAATATATTTGAGTTGGGGACAAAACAAGACAATTGAGGACGTCATGCTGGGCTTTTTGGGAAACACAGATCCTCATTGTTACCATTTTATCGCACAAACAACTAATTGATAGATTGAGGAAATTACGACGGATCAATTTGACTATGGGAAAATAAAATCAGACATTTTTTGTGTGGTTTTATACCTAGGGGATGTCTCACAAAGCAAAAAAAAGAAAAATCATAGGTTTTTGTGACACGATGCATATCAATAATGTTTTATTTGTTTATCCCTTACCACCCGTAAAGTCTTCATGTGTCAGTGGCATGTCCAGCCGTATCCGTTTGAGACAGGTCTGCGGAATAATAATAAAAAAAAGGCAAATTACTTAAATAATTACAAATTCTGCACTGTACAAAACAAGAACATTTCATTGAAATACTCAGCAGCAACATCTTCACCCCACCTGCACTTCCTTCTTGTTGCCGAGTCTCTCCACTTTGTCAATAAAATCTTCAAACTGCAGTTTGGGGTACAACCTGTGGGCCCAGTTCTCCATCTTGTGCATCAGCAGCCGCAAATCCTCAGCCTGGTTGGACAAACACACGCCAACGCCATGACATGCTGACTAAATGTTTGTGGCCGGGTTTCATCTACCATTATAGCTACCTGACACACCAACCCGACGGCCGACTCTCGGCAGACTTGAGCGTACGTTCTGACGTAATACGTCTCCATAACAGCAGACGGTGCTAATCTGTAGCGTCACGTGGGTCTGGGTTCTTTTAAATCCGACCGTCATGGCGGCTCGTTTGGAATACGATCTCGTATTTTACAAAAACGGTTCACCGAAACGAGTTTGTGAAAACATTTAAAGCGAGCAGTAGGCCGTCTTCATTTCAGATCGATGAAGGCCAGTTTGAAAGATATGGGTCAGATTTTGTGTTTGTCACGCTCATCCCGATCTCCATTTCCGGGTTAGCACTCCACCAATCAGATTGGTCATTGAGTTTGACTGCCCGCCTTCCGATTTAACGTGTCAAATCGGCCGAAATTAAAGCCGACGGCTCCTCCAACTGTTGACGGCATTGAACACACCAAACAGACTCGAGTCACCGACCTCGCCAGACTGTCCGACGGCCGATAACCGGGTTGGTGGGTCAGCGCTTTAGGTGCAGCACCCAAGCAGTTTTGGGCACTACCAAAGATGAATGAATATAACTGTATGACTTTTTGAGCGTTTTTAATTTATTATCTGCTCTAGCTTTTACATCTTATTAGGTACCACATCTGTGTTTGAGACACAGATGTGGTACCGAATGGTCCTAAATGATGTGAAATTGCAATTTTTTCACTGAAAACTGTCAATTTATTTAAAAAAGGACCCCTAAACCCCAAATATGTGCACCTAAGTCTTCCACAAACCTATGGAAAACAGTGTGTGATATGACTAGGTACAGTTAACATGAATTACTCCACAGTCGTCAGCTCTTACCTCATGCCCTTTGCCTTTGAAATGGACATTATCAAACAGTGTTCGCAGAGCTGGAAGTCCTCTTTCTGAGCTCAGCCTGAAGAAAAATGTGACATAAGTTCAAATACTCACTCATTCGATCCACTGTTTATATACAGGTTTTTTTTTGCGTGTGTAATTAATCCAGACTAAAACGACTGTAGCTGTGTTTTCATTGTGCCGGTTATTTATCTCATTGATTGTCACAATATGCAACTTGTTGCAGTAAGAGTTCGAATCTTTTGAGTGGAGCTAAAATTAAACGATATAGCCTGTAACAAACAATCCCAGGCCTTCCCCTGCATTCAAAGTCCATGCTTTAATTACTGAACATCCTTACATCAGCTGACAATAGATTTACTTCTGCTGCCATGGTGTAAATCAAAGCAATGATGTCTGAGGTACCTCTGAGAGTCCAGCTTGGGTTGCGGCCTCCTCACTCCTTTCCTTTTAGCAGCAGGGACATCCGCTAGCTTGGACACATCACCATCTTCGTCCCCTGCATTAACCACAGCACATGACAACAGGACAGGCGGTCGACATCACCTTGTTGACCCGCACACAACAGAAAACCTTCCGCAGGGCAGATTAAGTAAATACTCAAATAAATACTGTCAATAAAACCTGTTTGAGTCAGGACTCACTCGGATCTTTAACCCAACTCTTTATATTAACTCATGAGTTTGCAAGTCTCTACTATCATTAACTCGGATCAGTTGAGTCCTACTTTACTACTACTAGTTCAATCTAAAATGATAACAGTGCTACACACAAACCTCTTGCAACATTAGCAACTACTAGTCCTAGCCATCTTAGCTGCCAAAAGATTTATAACTTACAATATCATAGGCATCCACAACTCCATAAGTCAACTTGAGCGAGTCAGTGAGCAGAGAGACAGTCCCAGACAGGTTATGGGAATTTCTACAGCAATGTTCAGCTGAAAGTTCAGCCGGCTGTCCGTCCCTGTCCTCTGTCTCTGTGTTGGCGCTCTAACCTGCGGCTGATTTCTGAGGACTATGGTTACCTGGTCCTCAGATCTCTGCAGGGTAAATCCAGACAGCTAGCTAGACTATCTGTCCAATCTGAGGTCTATGGTTACCTGGTCCTCAGGTCTCTGCAGGGTAAATCCAGACAGCCAGCTAGACTATCTGTCCAATCTGAGGACTCTGGTTACCTGGTCCTCTGATCTCTGCAGGGTAAATCCAGACAGCTAGCTAGACTATCTGTCCAATCTGAGGACTATGGTTACCTGGTCCTCAGATCTCTGCAGGGTAAATCCAGACCGCTAGCTAGACTATCTGTCCAATCTGAGGACTATGGTTACCTGGTTCTCAGATCTCTGCAGGGTAAATCCAGACCGCTAGCTAGACTATCTGTCCAATCGGAGTTTTCTGTTGCACAACTAAAACTACTTTTGACGTAATCATGTTCCACCAAAACAAGTTCCTTCTCAAGGCTATTTTGCAGCGGCACCGTGGCTCTGTCCGGTGTTAGCTCCGCCCAAGATGATTGTGATTGGTTTAAAGAAATGCCGATAAACCACAGCACGTTTTTCTCCCATCCGGGAATGCTGTGTGGACTATCATTTAAGTTAAAATGTTCTCGACTGATGCAGCTTCTCACCATTTTCAAAAGGGTTCCCGTCCCCCTGCCCCCCCTGGCCTGGGGAGTGAGGCGGTGGGAGGGGAGGGAACGATTCATCCTCTATGTTGTCGTAGTCAGGAATGTCAAACAAGCCGTTTTCCATGGTGTGTAACTCCTGGAGGACAGGGGGAAAAATGCAATACAGGTCTTATAACAAAAATAACTCACAATGAATACATTAATAGTCCATTTATTTATAAAATGTTTGTACCAAATTATAAATGTAGGCATTAATTGATAAAATGTGACACTAATTTATATTTGTTTTTATTTTTTTCATTGTATTACTTTTCCTGAGCTCCCTATGTTTTTACTCTCCTATGTCATTTTCTGTGTTTTTAATTTGTTATTTCTGTATTATTTCCTCTTTTCCACACCCACCCTATTTATTTCCCCAAACCTATTTAAATCGGCAGTATTTTATTTATACAATTCTTACGCATTTTTTTTTCTTCATCATAGAAATTAATGAATGTCATTCAAAGTTTGTCCTACGGTCATCTTTTTGCCTATTGGTTTTTATTTAATGGTGTATTAATTAATTTATTTATGTCTTATTTTGACAGCTTCCGGTGCTCCAGCCCATAGCTTAAAGAAGAAGGCGGTAAACTCAATGATGGCAAAAACACAAATCTCAGGGTTTTACCGTTGTCTTAAAACATCCAAGCGTCCAGAGAGAGAAAGAGAGAAGATGAACAGCCTGGTGAGCAACACATTCACGTCTTTGTCCGACCTAACATAACTTTATCTCTGAGTAACGTTTGTAGTAAAAGAGTAACGTTAAACACCGCGCTGCTAGCTAAGCTAAGCTAAGCTAACTAACTAACGTTACAAGCCGTTGATATACGTTGGGGTAAGTTAGCTTTACGTTAAGCTGCTGTCAGCGAAATGGTGAAACGTGACGAGTTAACTTAAACCACAAGTCACAAACATGATAAGAGATTATAAAGTACGACAAAAACGTAATAGCATTATAATAGTGTCTTACCAGTTGAGGTGAGCGAAGCTGAGACAACCTGTGGAACCAACCAACTAGCTAGCGACATCAACATCCTGTATGAAGATGTCCTTTTTTCAAAATAAAAGTCCAACAGAAGCGCGTCTAAACCATAGACTGTATTTATATTGATATTAATATTTACGGTCTATGGTCAGTGGTTGACAAACTTTTTTAATGATGTATCCCCCCTGGGAAATATTCTCTGTGCCAAGTACACCCTGACCAGCGCAAAGCATGTTTTGGGGAGGGTAAAACCTGTATAAAGAGGTACCACCCCAGTCTGATTGCCTCATAGACCTGAAATTTTAATAATAATAATGAATAATTAATAAATATACAGTCTATGGATTGACTAAACAACAACTTTCTGAAAACTGTAAATGCTACTTCAAATTGCAGGAAAATATCATTTGGAAGGTGGCAGTGTTTAAACCATAGACTGTAAAAAAAAATATAATAATTAGTAGTATACCGTCTATGCTTTAAACCCATCTATATATATATATGCTGATGGATTTTTTTACAGATTTTTTTGGCCTATGCAAAGGTAGCATTCAAACTAAGTCACCATTTTATAGGAAGACCAACTTTACAGAACATATAATTTAACAAGTAAAAGAATATGTACTATGTGACAAAAATGCTAAGGTACAAATATAAACTGTGTATTTATTATATAATATTTCTAAAATTCTGACTATGACCCTACATAAGACCACGGTTAAAGTTCCTTGTATTGTTTGGAGGTCTATCAAAAATAGTTTCTTTAAAAAAACGACTCACTGAGGGGCGCCTGGGTAGCTCACCTGGTAGAGCGTGCGCCCCATGTACAAAGGCTCAGTCTTTGTTGCAGCGGCCGCAGGTTCGACTTCGACCTGTGGCCCTTCGCTGCATGTCTCTCTCCCCTTTCACATCTTCTGCTGTCCTACATAACAAAGGCCTTAAATGCACCACCTCCAAACTATAGTCACACTGTGTACTCAACACTGCTATCTTCAGTATGTTGGTTTTCTTCTCATTATTCAGTTCTAGTTTAAGAGCTTTTAATTTGAAGGATACAACGCTGTGCAGGAATATTTATCTGAACAATTCAGTCTATAATAATCAGCACCATTCAAGTCTTAAATATTGATTTATTGAAGTGCATGAGAGAGATAAGAACCCTTTATTGCCATCACTCTTATTTCTTAATTATACAAACTTGTTGACAAGAAACCATCTCCTCTCTGCAGCTAGTTTGAGTAGCTTACTCAAAAACCACACAAGACCAGTTTGTTAAAAAAAGAAAGGGAAAAAAAAATGAAATAAAAGTAATATACCAAGCTTGAATTCATTCTTCTAGAACTGTGACAGGTACCAGCTAATTTGACTCAATTGTGAAAACCTGGAAAAAGTGTTTCTTCAAAACAGAACAACAGACAGTTAAATCAACAACATGCTCTTGACGGGATGAAGTTTTACAGCGTTGAAGTTACTCTCAGAATCCTGTGTGTGTGTGTGTGTGTGTGTGTGTGTTTTCAGATGCGTCCGCGCAGCAGGAACATGAGGAAGACTGCACTGAGGAGGATGCAGAGCGTGCTCACCGTGGGAACCACAATCTCTGTTACCATCTCCATGTGGCCTATCAGTGGATCTGAAACACATGCATGGAAATGTAAGTCAAATGTCTCAGCTTCAACTCACTGGAGAAGGCTGCTATGGATGTGGAAAACATGAAAAATGAATGTATTTTATGGATTTATTCCAGTTTCTTTGTAAATTTCATAATTTCTTCAAAATGGTTTTCTAATGTTGCGTCGGTTCAGGGTGAGCTAATAAGAAAGTGAGTAATGCGTCTGCAAAGTGACTTATAACTGCAGCTGTCAGTGAAACGTAGTGGAGTAAAAAATCAGTGTTTGCCCCTGAAATGAAGAAGAATAGAAGTATAAAGTAGCTTTTTTGTAAAAGAAAATCCTGTTGATCTCACTCAGAAATAACTTTTGTACCTAAGCTTCATCATGCACTGGCCAAGCCTTTTGCATTGCTGCATGTTCCTGATTTCTCTGGGATTTTCTTCTAGCTGGAGGGGCAAAACAAAGAATAACCCTGTTAGATAGATAGCGGAATAACAAGCTTGACACAGAATTGTTTTTCTTTGTTTGGCCCCACCTAGCTTCATCACAGCCTAAACTTTGTAATGCTTTATTGTACTAACCTGCAGCCAGGAGCTGGTTACTGGAGGAGCAAGTCTCTACGGCTTTCCTCTTCCAACTCTCCACCTGTAAAGATCCCGAAAACATTAAAACATAAAGATTAAAAACATGTTCCACTCCAGAGGGACCTTTAACATTTACCATCTCCGCTGGGTCTCAAAAAGTCTATAAAAGTATTGTGTTCTAGGTCATAAAATAATTAGAATTAAATCATATTCAACAGGTCTTTAATTTTCATTCGTCCATGTAACGCTACCTTTAATGCTCATTGAAATCTTTTATTCCATTGTTGTGTGTTGTAGTTCCATCTTTCGATGGAATTATATGTTTGAGTCCAAACATAATTCGCTGTAACTTTACAGATTATTATTATTACTCTATGCTGCTTTTTATTCAATTTGAATACAAGTATTTACTTTGCAAGTACTGTTGTGACTCGGCAATTGGTTGTACTTTCATATCGCAATATACTATACACTACCGGTCAAAAGTTTGGGGTCACTTAGAAATATCCACTGCTCTCCATTATAGACAGAATACCAGCTGAGATCAGCTGTATTGTTTTTTTGAACCAGGGGGCAGTTTTCAGATTACATTATGTACTTATATAATTGCAAAAGGGTTCTCCGGTGTTTTCTCAGTTAGTTTTTTAAAATGATATTAGATTAGTGAACAGAATGAGCCTTTGGGACATTGGATGAATGGTTGCTGATGTAGATATAGTATTACATTAAAGATTAAATTAAAGATCAGCCACTCAGATCAGATCTGGTATTCTGTCTATAATGGAGTGGAATGGAAATTTGTAGGTGACCCCAAACTTTTGATCGGTAGTGTATATCTTAAATTTTATTCATAAAAGGTCTGAACCCTTGTGTTGTCTTCCCAAAAAAAATCAACACTTTTGTTTACGCTTTTTATCGTTTTTTAACTTTTTCTTACATTTTGGCCCATTTTTTGACACTTTTGATGCTTTTTTTCAATGTTTGTCACCTTTTTTGACTACGTAACTCTAACTTATTAACTTTAGTTTTACAGTTATTATTGTAATTTATGGTCAATAAACCTCATTTATAGGAAATTATACCTAAAGCAGAAATTAGGAATTATTGAGACTAAAATTAAAGGAATGGATGTTGATGATAATCACAGACTGGAATATGTCAACTTTTACTCAATACTATTTCAAAAACACTTCCATTTGTTTTCCAATGCTATAAAATTGAATAAGACGCCCCAAAATTAATGAAAGTAGAGATTTGTACTTGGCAAAGAGCGTTGGGTGGAATCAATCATGTTATTTTGGGGAATTAAAAAGAACATTGATATAGGACAACATGGGGACAACATGAGGGCAACATGAGGACAACATGAGGGCAACATGAGGGCAACATGAGGACAACATGAGGACAACATGAGGACAACATGGGGACAACATGAGGACAACATGAGGGGAGGGCAACATGAGGACAACATGAGGGCAACATGAGGGCAACATGAGGGACAACATGAGGGCAACAGGAGGGCAACATGACAGGAGGGCAACATGAGGACAACATGAGGACAACATGAGGACAACATGAGGGCAACAACATGAGGGCAACATGAGGACAACATGAGGACAACATGAGGACAACATGGGGACAACATGAGGACAACATGAGGGCAACATGAGGGCAACATGAGGGCAACAGGAGGGCAACATGAGGACAACATGGGAACAACATGAGGGCAACATGAGGACAACATGAGGACAACATGAGGACAACATGAGGACAACATGAGAACAACATGAGGGCAACATGAGGACAACATGAGGACAACATGAGGACAACATGAGGACAACATGAGGGCAACAGGAGGGCAACATGAGGGCAACATGAGGGCAACATGAGGGGACAACATGAGGACAACATGAGGGCAACATGAGGGCAACATGAGGACAACATGAGGGCAACAGGAGGGCAACATGAGGACAACATGAGGACAACATGAGAACAACATGAGGGCAACATGAGGACAACATGAGGGCAACATGAGGACAACATGAGGACAACATGAGGGTTAAAAAGGTCTTAAAGTCTTAAATGTGACTTGTTGAACCCCGCTTAACCCTGATATAGCGTGCTGTTAGAGTTCACCTCTCTCTGATTGGGAAAGCCATTGGAGCTGATGATGCGTTTATAGAACTGGACCGAGGCCTTCGGGTAGCGTGGTTTATTTTTGTTCCTGAAGTCGACGTAGTAGAGTCCGAACCTCTCGGAGTACCCTTCATCCCACTCAAAGTTGTCGAGGAGCGACCAGGCTGTGTAACCCTTCACATTCACGCCGTCTTTAACCGCTGTTCGTCGAAGCACGGAAACAAACAAAGAACAAAAAGGAGACGCGTTTAGTCTTGTCTCAACGTTGTTGGTCTTTTCTGACGTAATCTTTCTGATTTCCTTTCACCTTTGAGCATTTCATCGATGTAGTCTTTGAAGTACTGCATTCTCCAGTCATCACAGAGGTCGGTGCAGAGCATTTTCTCGGACACACCGTTTTCTGTCACGTATACCATGGGGTTTCCATATTGAGTCTATTGGAGAGACATTACATCGCATTCAGGATGGAATACAGTCTGATATGTTCATATGTTATTGCAACATATTTCATGATTCTTAAACCACACAAGATATCTCTTCTATTATGGGACATTTCTTCAATAGGTTTAGTTTTACATTTGGCTTTCTTGCCGAGAGTTACATGAGAAGATGGACACAAGTGCCTGTGAATTAACTACAGAGCTAGAGCTAATGGGTTGCTAGCTTAGCATTAACATATATATGATAGGCTCTTTCTGAACTTTGTTTCCCCCTGTTTCCAGTTTTTATGGAGTGAAACAAGCTCATTTGCTTAAAAGTCAGATGAGAAGATGGATACCGCTTTCACATTTGTATGCATTTATAGCACATACACATGTGAAAGTGGTATCCATCTTCTCATCTGACTTTTAAGCAAATTAGCTTGTTTTTCTAGAAATATCGAAGAGATTTTTACAAAAGCATTTCAGGCCTAGTTTATTTGGCTCACAATTATAATTATATCCGTTGGCTATGGATGGCTGAAAGAGCCCAGCGTGCATCACTTTTTATTGTATTTTGTGTATCTTTAGTGTATTAGTTTCACTTCTAGAACAATTTCATTCTATATTCAACATACAGTATCTTATACAGCTGGATATCTGAATTTTATTCAGATCTGTGTTGCATACCTTGACAAAGTTCAACAGGCGTCTGAAGCCCCAGGGAACAGAATAGAGCCATTCAGAGCCTGGATCAGGCCATTTTGGGTCAACCAGCTCAGCAAGGTCTCGATCTGCGAAGTAGCTGTCTCCGAGGCCTGATGGGTAATTCTTCAGGGTGACGTAGCGAGTTGTGAAATGGCCGAGGCCCAGGAAGTCACAGGTTCCCTTAATGTAACTCTTCTCCTGGGGCGAGAAGACGGGCAGTCGGGAAGCTCCCAGGCCCTGCTGGCCACTCTTCCTGCCTGAAGGGCAAAGTTCAGAGCATTTCATAATAAAACTAGCAGACACACAAAACTGCAACAGTCTAACAAACACTTTTGTCTAGTGAGGACTGTGTATCACAATGAGACAACATTTCTCCACTTCCTCCCACAAAATATCCCATATATGGCCTCTGGCATTTTTCCACGCAGTAGTGATCAGGTGGTGGAGTCGCGGTATCGAAGCACCGCCCATACACCCTCTCGACCAATCGCGAGTCAATCACAGCTTTCTATCCTTACGTGTCACCCCATTTTTATAGCATCAAATAACCAGTTCCCCAGGAAGTGCGCCAGGCTTTGAAGAACATAGCGGCCAAACAGTGGAGCAGCATCGCCCAGGCCTTCACGTGATGACCTATGGCCCAAAAATACTACTTTCACTTAGACTTATATGGCAAAGACGCGTCTGTAAATCAGTGGATACATGTTTTAGAGTGTTACAACCTTCTCTTCTCTTCACTATCAGAATTTGATCCATTCGGTCCAATAATTTCAATTCAATTTTATTTATATAGCACCAAATCACTATATATTATAAATAACATCCAGTATGTTCACAGGTAGCCAGGAAAACACACAGGCATTTAGAAAGTCTAGAAGAGCTGCATGATCATCAGGGTACCATCCCCCGTTTAAGTTAGCAAAGCGCTAAAACGGAAGCAGCCGGCTGGGCCGGAGGAGGTCTTAAGTGCGTCTGCTCTACCGGCCGCACGGCGCGTTAGTAGTGCCGATCGTTCAGGTCATTTTTAGCTCCATGATGGCTTCATGCGCCACTGAGCAACAAGCAATAAATGGAGCTCCGCCTCGAACGCTGTATCCAGTTATTATACTGCACATCCATGCAAATGCCTGATAAAAACCAAACTTGAACTAAAAACTACTTGAACTAACATCAGCGAGATCAGAAGTAGCTAAAATGATAGAACCTTCTTTGGGAAAAGTGTATTTGAAGCGTCCGTGTCCCATCTGCTAACATGTAGGGGGCGGGGTTCATGACCTATACTGCAGCCACCAGGGGGGCGGTCCAGCTGTTTTGGCTTCTCTTACACAGTCTATGCTTCTACTCCCTGTGAGGACACGGAAGTGATGAATAAACAGTTGCATTTGACTGTGACGTACCGATGTAATCTTTCATAACCTGGGGGTAGTCTCCGTTGAAGATGGGAGTAGCAAACCATCCCATGTAGAAGTGGATGTATCTCTCTGCTGCTTCAATGTCCCTCTGGTTGGTGATGTCCACTGGTTCCCCCCAGTCTGCTGTTAGCGAGATCCCAACCAGGCCTGGACACACAAACAGCAACGTTATCATCCAGCATAGAAGAAATTTATCATATATATGTTTTTTTACCTTTTTGTTTGCTTCGCCACTGCATGTCATACGTGTGCCAAACTTTAGCATGTGCCTGTTTCAAAGACAAGAAGGCAGTTTTTACCGTGAAGCCTTGTCTTGTTTATTTGAAGAAGGAAATGAATGCAGAATCTGTAGGCAACGGGATCTGTGGTCTGCTCTCTGTTTGTAGTCCGAGTCGTATTGACCAATCACGTTTGAGCGGGCTTTTGTCTTACCTTGATGATGTGGTGGGCAGCTTTGTAAGCTCCGGTTCCCTTTAGCTTCAGTCCCGGTGCATGTTCCCCTGTTTCATATCCCTCCACAGCAATGGACTGAAAAGCAGAGGTGGAAAGTAACAAAGTACATATACTCACATTATTGTAATTAAATCGTTTTTTGTGTATTTTTAGTTTTTAAAGTGCTCTTATTGTGCTTTTGGGCGTTGTCCCTTTCCTTTATTGTGTTATGTATCTTTTTTGTGCACTTTGTAACACACGTTATACTCGCCTAGCTGCTAGTATGGAACGCCATCATACTCTGCTTCTGACTGGCTAGTAGTCCTTACCTAGGTACTGTCAGGGCCCTCATACTCTGCTTCTGACTGGCTAGTAGTCCTTACCTAGGTACTGTCAGGGCCCTCATACTCTGCTTCTGACTGGCTAGTAGTCCTTACCTAGGTACTGTCAGGGCCCTCATACTCTGCTTCTGACTGGCTAGTAGTCCTTACCTAGGTACTGTCAGGGCCCTCATACTCTGCTTCTGACTGGCTAGTAGTCCTTACCTAGGTACTGTCAGGGCCCTCATACTCGTCTTCTGACTGGCTAGTAGTCCTTACCTAGGTACTGTCAGGACCCTCATACTCTGCTTCTGACTGGCTAGTAGTCCTTACCTAGGTACTGTCAGGGCCCTCATACTCTGCTTCTGACTGGCTAGTAGTCCTTACCTAGGTACTGTCAGGACCCTCATACTCTGCTTCTGACTGGCTAGTAGTCCTTACCTAGGTACTGTCAGGGCCCTCATACTCTGCTTCTGACTGGAAGCAGAAGTATTGTACTTTGCTACATTTTAAATCATATTTGGCTTTGTGACCTAATATAATCACTAAAGACTGCATATTTAATTAAATAAGTAGTCAAAGTATAAATAAGATATTAAAAAAGTATAATTCCAAAAAAGATATATCCCCCCGCTGTTAAAACGTAACTGAGTAACTTTTACTAAATACATTTTAAATGACTTACTGTTTACTTTTACTTGAGTTTATTTTTATACAGACTGTCATTTGCACTTGAGTAAAAGTACTTTTACTTAAGTAGAATATCTTGGTACTCTTTCCACCTTTGTTGAAAACACAAGACAACACTCTGATATCCAAGTCTAACATAACAACAGTGAATGCACCATTTCCCTTCGACCGGACATACCCATGGGTTGTTGAAAGTGATCCAATACTTCACTTTCTTTCCAAATCTTTCAAAGCATAAGTTGGCAAAGTCGTTGAAATAGTTCACCATGGAGACGTTCTGCCAGCCGCCGTACTTCTCCTGTAAGACCTGGGGAGTGAAACCGCGTTAGTGCCCACAATTTAGCTTCCAGTACGTAAATACACAAAAAATACACAAAGGTTGAGTGAGCTCACCTGCGGTAAATCCCAGTGGTACAAAGTAACAATGGGTGTGATCTTGTTGTCCAGCAGCATGGTAATCAGGTCATCGTAATACTTGATTCCTTTCTCGTTGATGTGTTCACCTGCAAGAGTTGTCAATGTCAATATTCATTGTCATGAAATATGACATCATTACAACCAGCGCTACGTCTAATGATCATTTTGTGGATTTTGTTTTTATTGATTAGTAGTTTAGTCTTTTAAATACATAATAACTCTAAAAACGACAAGACCTATGTTGCATATTTAGTTGAGTTGTGTACTAAGTGAAATATGCCGTAACATTTGGTCGCCGGGCGATGGCGTGTCAGCGTTGTGGTTGTCATGGTCTCGCACTGCCAGACCTTCCTCCACAGCGCTACGGAAGAGGGTCTGGCTAGTCCACACTATTATTTTTTTTACTTTGTAGGGGGCGCTAGCGAGCCATTTTTGTGTGTCTATTCCCTTAACACTTAAAATACGTAAATGTTGATGCAACCGCCAATTTTGGTGAGTTTTTCAGTATGTTAGGCCCTTCAAAAAGGCAATTCAGGAAGAAAGAAAGAAAGAAGGGGTGTCGGTACACGATCCGTCCTGCCTGCATAATCCGTCCTGCGCATGTGCAATATGTTAGCTCACGCGCTGATGCTAATCCTGATGTACGAGGGTTTACCAGGGATTTACGGCACTGCACAATCTGTTCCAATAGCGGCCTGCTGTTAGCCTCCACCGGAAAGCTAACGACGCTAGTTTAGCTGACAGCTAATTCGGCTAACTGCTAGCTAGCAGCTTGATTCGCCCTAAAATAATAGTAATAATAAAGACAGGTATTGAGTGATTGTATTTTAAATGAGCAAAAGTAACGTAGATATTGAATGTAGATAACGCACATATTGCACATGCGCAGAACGGATCGGGCAGGGGGACGGATCGTGCAGGGGGGACGGATCGGGCAGGGGGACGGATCGGGCAGGGGGACGGATCGTGCAGGGGGGACGGATCGTGCAGGGGGACGGATCGTGCAGGGGGACGGATCGGGCAGGCGGGACGGATCGGGCAGGCGGGACGCATCGTGCAGGGGGACGGATCGGGCAGGGGGACGATCGATCGGGCAGGCAGGGGGACGGATCGGGCAGGGGGACGGATCGTGCAGGGGGACGGATCGTGCAGGGGGGACGGATCGGGCAGGCGGGACGCATCGGGCAGGGGGACGGATCGTGCAGGGGGACGGATCGGGCAGGGGGACAGATCGGGCAGGGGACGGATCGGCAGGGGGACGGATCGGGCAGGGGGGATCGGGCAGGCGGGCAGGGGGACGATCGGGCAGGGGGGGGGCAGGGGGACGGATCGGGCAGGGGGACGGATCGGGCAGGGGGACGGATCGGGCAGGCGGGACGGATCGGGCAGGCGGGACGGATCGGCAGGGGGACGATCGTGCAGGCGGGGACGGATCGTGGGGGACGGGGCAGGGGGACGGATCGTGTACCCACGAGGAATAATTCCTTCAGTTTTCAGTTTCAGGCGGGACGCATCGGGCAGGGGCTCTAATGACTTCAATCAGTACTGGTTTCAATAACCAGCTACTGAAAGAAATAAGAAATATAAATAAATATGATGATAAAATTAAACAAAAAAGGGTACTTTTCAGTCCGCTTGGTAAAATCCTCGGCCAGGAGATGGAGAAGCGATAATGATTCAGCTTCATGTCCTTCATCAAGGTGATGTCATCCTTACAAAAACAAAAAAAAAAAAAAACATTTAGAAATCTACAGTATTTCCAAATTAACAGAGTGAGTTTTTTCCTTATCTGTGCTTTGTGAGTCTCTGACAGTATCAACTGTGTTTGGATCCATTTATTTTATTTTATATATTTTTTGTATGTGTGTGTGTATAAATGTACAGAATGTGTGTGTGTGTGTGTGTGTGTGTGTGTGTGTGTGTGTGTGTGTGTGTGTGTGTGTGTGTGTGTGTGTGTGTGTGTGTGCACACAATACTGGACAAAAGTTTGGGGTCACCTGAAAAATTTCAATACAACTGATCTCAGCAGGTATTCTGTCTATAATGGAGAGCAATGGAAATTTCTAAGTGACCCCAAACTTTTGACCGGTAGTGTATATAAATATTCTTTGTATTATAATTAATACAATGAGTATTAATATTGTGTATCTATTACTAGGACTGTTTTTGCTTTTGACTGTGCGGCATTTTGGCTAAACTCTGTTGTTTTAAAATGTACTTATAAATAAAAATTGTAATGTTTCCCTCCGTTTAAACATCATGTGGCTTCACTGGAACAAAGATAAAAGAGAATATACTGTCAGAAAGTGTGCAATAAGATGACTTTATTATAACCTGAACATTACTTTTGAAAGTGTTTAATAAGAGTTTAACAATTTTTTTTAAACTAATATTATCAGCAGCTATCAGCCTTCTCTTTTCTGGAAATGTACTTAAGGTTTTGCTGTATGTCACCTTGAATTTGTAGTAGCCCTCACACGAGGCGTCTCGCGTGTCATTTGCGACAATTTTCCCCTTTTTGTGGGCAAATGCATCCCAGATGCTCATTCCTTTGCCATCTATGTTCCAAGCTCCTTCGGTCTGGTAGGCGGAGGTGCCAACTCCCCAGGAGAAACCTGCAGAGGAAAACAGAGGAAACTAGGAATGGCCATGCTTTAATACAGAGACCGACAGCTTTATTTATCCACAAAGGGTATTTCATGTTCTACAGTCCACCCAGACATATACACATTCAGACTGCAAGGTTGAAAACACTTAATTGGACGAAGTTTTTCCTCGCCACTGTCAGAAAGTGCTTGCTCTAAGAGGGACTTTATTATAACCTGAACATGGGTTTTGAAAGATTATAGAGTTGGTAACAACCTTTTATCTGTAAAAGTGTCTCAGCAGATAACTCTTGTTATGAATTGATACTATAAATAAAATTGAATTGAATTGACGTTAGCTAAAGGACATGTGATGTAATGTAATAATACTGTCATTAATGACAGATGCTCATTCCTTTGCATCTATGAAAAAAAAGGCATCCTTCGGGTCTGGAGGCCATGACTATGCAAAAAGGAAAAATATTTAAAATAAAAGATGAATAAATACATTAAAAATAGAGGCCAGACAGCATTTATCCACAAAGGGTATTTCATCTCTACAGTCCCCAGTTCTACAGTCCACCCAGACATATACACATTCAGTCTTTACAACTTGAAAAATAAGGGGACGATATTTGATATGAGACTGTATCTTCTTGATTGGAGGGAATATTGTAATATTGTAATCCTAAACAGTAAAATTAGGTCATTTTGTGAACAGACTGTTCTAGCTGTTTTATTATTTGTTTACCCAGATTTTTCTTTTTAATTTATACTTTATTTAAAAGGAATTGAATTGAGGTTAAAAAGCTTTTTAAAGGACATGTGAGTAAAAAACAATCAATTACATTTATGAAAAGTTATGCAACACAGATAAAAAAACATTTCAGGTTCTCATGAATCTGGACTTAAAAATATTTAAAAAAAAAGTTGAATAATTTCAAGTCTTTCAAAAATAGAGGCCAGGTATGACAAAAGCCCTTTTTCCCAGATTTGTACGGGCAAACGGAACAAAGAGCAGCAAGTGATCATCTGATCGCAATGAATGGGAACCAACACTTCTCCATGGGATTAAACTACTGATGATTATATATCAAAAATGTAATTGGAAAAATATTTTGTGAAAGCACCAAATGTCAACCCTACAAAATTGCTGCAATATACGATATTGAGGTATTGGGTCAACAATATCGTGATATTAGATTTTTTTTCGTAATGCCCAGCCCAAGGACTGCAATATATATTTATTTATTTATTTATTTATTTATTTATTTATTTATATATATATATATTTATGCGACATTTCCCAAAAGGTACTCAGAAATTTTTTGTGTTAATTAAAAGAAAATATCAATAGAAAACTGCACGTTAAAATGTAACTTTCCTTTTTTTAGTGGTGCCTTTTCTATTCAGTCCAATGTTTTCAATTTGTTCAATATAAGGATTTTTTTAAAGGATTTTTCTTTCATTTGTTTTAAATTCAACAACGGTTTGTTGTATTTTAGCAGAATACTGAAAGCAGCAGAAAGGCTGAACTGAGTACACTTTATTATGTGTTAATTTATTCAAAAGTAATAGCGTTATCGCGATATTCAACAAGGTTATTGCATGTATGCATAGGTATATGCATATTTTCCTTCTAACGTGCAGCCCTAGTGTTTGATCGTGTGTTGTACCAGTTGGGAAGGTGCTGTAGTAGAAAGACGTCCTCTCATTCTTGGTCCAGTCGAAGTCCTCCCCTGCTGACACACACAGCACCAGAGCAAGCACATGGTACGGCCTCAGGAGACACCGCTGCAGCATTGTGGTCTTTGGCAAAGAGCTTACTGTCTTCAGTTACACCTGAAGGACAATAATCAACCCAGTTTGAGCACTGATTTCACAGGTTGCATATTGCTTATTATAGGCATCCAAGAACCAGCTGTCAGTTCTGCGTCTCCTGTCTGTCTGCCCTGAGCTAGATGAGTTGAGGACAGATCGCAGAACATAGGCTACATGTGTGAAGGTAAAACAAAGATTCAGAAACTCACGCAGAGGTGGCAGCTGTCCACAGGTTTCGAGTAAAAGCATCCTAACTCAAACCCCCAAACCTCAGAATCAGTTGTCAAGCATCCAGTGGAAAGAAACACCCAGGCATTATGTGAAAAGGGAAGAATCTAGTTTCATTTCAGCCAGCTGTAAGAAACACTGACACAAAACGCTATCAGAGACAGAAAGTAAGCCAGCTTGTCGAGCACAGTCAGGATGAGCGACATGTCAAGCTGTTGTATCTCTTCAGAGGTGTAAAAGATATCCAAGATAAGAAGTAGAATCAACACTGTAAAGTTCGCCTGAGAGTCCTCTTGCCAGTGTCTGTGTTCTGTGTCTCTCCCTACATCTGTCCCTTTGCCCAGCCTCTGTCTCATCCCAGAACCACATATAGATGTCTGACCTGCTGCACGTCCTGCATTTGTCTCCTCTGGAACCTGCTCCAAAATGCAGGAAACGTCCCCAAGCTTCTGGACCTAGTTACTGTCCCCCAGTGTCACCGTCCGGTTCAGAGCCACATGTCACAAAAAAAAATAAAAAAAACAGAGTGAAGCATCCAGTGACATTTTCTGCTATTCATCAGACCCCCATACAGCAACACCCCAGCCCCCCTCCAACCCCCATTTACACACACGCACTGAATACCGCTCCATTTGAAGTCAGTGAAGTGTGACAGTAAATTTGCTGAGGCAAACAGATCTTTTGGAAAAAGAAGAGATTCTGGCACTGTAAGCAGAGTTAATGTCAGGGAGCCTGGTCCGTTCGCAGCGCGGGCTCATAACACTTTATGAGCTTTATACTGCTTTGATTTGCAAGATAAAAAAAAAAAACGTACAAATAAACAAAATGACAACAATACAAACACATAAAGTACAAAAATGTTTCCTGTACATGTACAATATACAGAACACAATACTAAAACTGCAATCTCTAACAAGTTCTTGACATTTTTAGTCCTATCGCTCTAGAATCTGTGGCCTGAGGGGAGTGTTTCAAGATGTTTAACCCCCATGTTGTCCTCATGTTGTCCTCATGTTGTCCTCATGTTGTCTTCATGTTGTCCTCATGTTGTCCTCATGTTGTCCTCATGTTGTCTTCATGTTGTCCTCATGTTGTCCTCATGTTGTCTTCATGTTGCCCTCATGTTGTCCTCATGTTGTCCTCATGTTGTCTTCATGTTATCCTCATGTTATCCTCATGTTATCCTCATGTTGTCCTCATGTTGTCCTCATGTTGTCCTCATGTTGCCCTCATGTTGCCCTCATGTTATCCTCATGTTGCCCTCATGTTGCCCTCATGTTGCCCTCATGTTGTCCTCATGTTGTCCTCATGTTGCCCTCATGTTGCCCTCATGTTATCCTCATGTTGCCCTCATGTTGCCCTCATGTTGTCCTCATGTTGTCCTCATGTTGTCCTCATGTTGTCCTCATGTTGTCCCCATGTTGTCCCCATGTTGTCCCCATGTTGTCCTCATGTTGTCCTCATGTTGTCCTCATGTTGCCCTCATGTTGCCCCCATGTTGACCTCATGTTGTCCTCATGTTGTCCTCATGTTGTCCTCATGTTGTCCCCATGTTGTCTTCATGTTGCCCTCATGTTGCCCTCATGTTGTCCTCATGTTGTCCTATATCAATGTTCTTTTTAATTCCCCAAAATAACATGATTGATTCCACCCAACGCTCTTTGCCAAGTACAAATCTCTACTTTCATTAATTTTGGGGCGTCTTATTCAATTTTATAGCATTGTAAAACAAATGGAAGTGTTTTTGAAATAGTATTGAGTAAAAGTTGACATATTCCAGTCTGTGATTATCATCAACATCCATTCCTTTAATTTTAGTCTCAATAATTCCTAATTTCTGCTCTTCTAACTCAAACATTAGGTATCAGTTCCTATAAGTTAGTGTTACGTAGTGTTGAAAACGTCAAAAAAAGTGACAAACTTTGAAGGAAAAAAAAAAGTGTTAAAATGGGACAAAATCTTAAGAAAAGCAATTATAAATGACTATAGTCATGTGAACAACTGACCTAATGTCATAATAATAATAATTACTAATAATTAGTCATATAGATAGATAGAAATAGATTATTTATCCAGAAGGGAATTAAGGTGTCCAATAGCTTATACACAACATACATACACATAGGCATACGGCCATATGACATCCACGCACACATACAATACAAAGGAGAATATCAATAGTGTGCTGTCATGGGTTGGGGTCTTGTTGGGATTAATTTTTCCCTTTTTTTTTCTGCCTCCTTGTGTTTATTTCCTAGTTTTCTCCCTGGTCTTGTGGTGTTGATCCTGTCTCGTGTTCCCCGGTAAGTGTCCGTTTGTTCGGCTTCCTGTTTTATTTTGAAGTCTGTTTTCTGTCTCGTCTTGCCTCTTTACTTCCTGTGTCTTCCTCTTGTGATTCCCTGATGTTTTCCACTTGATTCCCTGCCCTCTCGTTACCTCGTGTATATCATGTTTGTGCTCCCCTTCTGTCTCGTCCACGACGTCGTCTCCAAGTACCTCCCTGGGAGTCGTCCCCTGTGCCTGTTTTTGTATTTTTGTATTCCCCTGTGCCTGTGTTGGATATTGGATGTTGCCTTTTGTTTAACCCTTTTCAATAAAGCCTTTTGAAGCTCCCTCCTGCCGCCTTCTGCTCTGCTTTTGGGTCCTACCTCATCACAGCAGAGTGCTCTTACAGTAAAGTTAGATTGTAGCATCTGTAAACCTTTGATGTAAATTTACTGCTAAAATCTCACCGTATCTTACTGTTTTAATATTATACAGGATCATACTGTAAGTGGCAATGCATTCTGGGAGAGAAATAAAAATATTACAGCACTTTCTGCAGAATGTTGCAGATTACAGGTTTTTCCTGTTAATCACAGTGCAGTGGAGTTATAAAATATAGCATGCTTACTGTAAATAAGCAGTTTACTGGCAAAGCTGCTGCCAGTATATTACTGTAAATTTACAGTGAAAGGTTTTACAAAGGAGAAGTGTGGAAAAAAATGCAGAGAGGTGCAATGGTATCATCGTGCAAGAGAGTGTCCATGCAAGTACCTTGCCAGTGCAAATTCTATATCTAAATCTATCTTTTTGACGAAGTTTAAATTGTGCCAAAGTGATTGAGGAAAACTGTAACTAGGACTGGGATTGCCAATGATTTCCTGAATCCATTCCTATTCATAATGTCCGGATGTAACGCCAATGAGGTCAGTGAAATGTCTGTTACAATGCCTATTTAGCTCGTATATTAAAAAGGATTCTCAGAGAACTTGTGCTGTAAATTGTAAATGCAAGAAGCAACCCTCAAAAAAAGTAAAGGGGGTCAATTCCCCACATCCATGGTGAAGAGGCATATATTTAAAGATTTTATTCTTCGATATTAGACCACAAAGATTGATTCTGAGTAGAAAATCTTTATTTTTATAACCCAGCCCTGATTATTAGTGTTCAAACGTTTCATATAAAATAAGTGAAGTGGTCTATAAGTGCCAGAAGTCTAACGTGTACGTTCAGGTTCATGGAGGTACTGTCGGCCGCCCTCGGGGTCACGACCTCTACAGTGAATAGAGTGCACAAAGCATGAATACATGAATCCAACCATTATCATAAGGCACATTGTTTACACGCCATTGTTGTATAAAATGCTGAATTGTTCAAAGCCCAAACTGTTGGCACTGCACTCTGTGTGTGTGTGTGTGTGTGTGTGTGTGTGTGTGTGTGTGTGTGTGTGTGTGTGTGTGTGTGTGTGTGTGTGTGTGTGTGTGTGTGTGTGTGTGTGTGTGTGTGTGTGTGTGTGTGTGTGTGTGTGTGTGTGTGTGTGTGTGTGTGTGCTTGTTGTGTGTGTGCATATTTGCATGCAAAAACTTTCTTCATCCATTTCTATTTGCATCATCCATTTCTATTGCTCACCGTGTGTGTGTTTGTATGCTATTTTTGTGCTCTGCATGCGCTTGCAGTGTTTCCAGCTAATGTATGTGTGTATGCCTGCGTGCGTGTGTGTGCATATGTGTGTGTGTGCGCGTGTGTGTCTGTGGGATGACAGAGAAGACAACATGAGCGTTGTTGTGTGTTTAGCATATGAATGGCGTCCAGGGGCCCCGGGGACTGTTGCAGAAGCACTCTGATCTTTCTAGTACCTGTGGGCTCCCCTCACCTTGCTGTATTTAAGGGGCTTTCTTGTTGCGTCGCAGAGCTGACATGAACATCTTTACTAAGGTCCCAGGATTAGCCCAACAAACAAGGTATGTTGAGACCCCCAAAGTCAAGCGTTTTGGAGGTGGGGTGGGTCAGTGGCTCCACATCCCTTGCTGGTTCTCATGCTCTGCTCTTTCTCTCTCTGGGGTGCCTCCAACACCAGTTTCCCAAAATCACCTGATTTTGTGATGTGATCATTGTAGGAGAAATGCACATACACTGTAGCAGGTCAGGTGCAAGTTGATGATTTTAATTCAAAAAAAAACTGAAGCACAACAATACTTCAAAACCTGTGTCAGTTGATTATGTAACACTACAATGTTTTATGTTCAAAATGACATAAGTAGTGACATTTTCAGTGACTCAGGTCTTCCATTTTGCCTTAACACACAAACATTTGTTTCTAAAGTTTCGTTGGGATTGGTCTATCATCCGATTTCATTATTGAGAGGCATGTTTGGGGTGTAATCATTCATACAAAATACTTCTATATCTACAGCAAGCTGGGGTCTGTGCTCCAACGTGCCTTCTACGGGTCCAGTGGGAGGGTGAGTCCAATATTTACGTCATGAGTCACTTTGTTAAAGCATCATGTTGTTTTGAACAGATGAAGTTTCTAAGTGAAAGCTTTTTTTGTCTTTACTCTATTGAAATTATTAACATACTCGTTTACAGTATTCAATAATACTTATTTCCTGTGGGGACTTCTTGGTAAATGTAGAATATTTGTCTTAAATTCATTTTTACTTCTAGGGGCTGTACGCTGGAAAATAAAAACCAGCTAGCTGGTATTTCATCCACGCGGCTCTCGTAACCCGTTCCCCAATTCGTGAAGTACCGACGAGAGAAACTCCGACACACACTGAGGGAGTGGGACTTCATTCTCTGCTCAGGACGCCATTACTTTACTATATCGTTGCATAGTAAATATTAGTTTGCTATATTAATGTGCTGAATGTTGAGTACAGCTCCTTTTTTAAAGCTGTGTAGCTTAGCATAAAGACTGGAAGCTAGCGTGGCTCAGTCCAAGAAATACAGCTACCAACACACAGGGATGTCAGACTGGGGGGGGGACTGAGTACCCAGGGCCCTCATGTGAGGAGGTCCCACAACGATGCTAGAATGAATAGCTGTGGATGCGGGGAGGGGGGGGGGACTAAGTACCTTGGATCTCGGATGTTTGATGTACATCAGTTTACTGTGAAGCAAATACTTCAGTACTTTTAATTTCTCTCACATACACTGTAAACCTTTGATGTAAATTTACTGCTAAAAGCTCACCGTATCTTACTGTTTTAATATTATACAGGATCATACTGCAGATTACAGGTTTTTCCTGTTAATCACAGTGCAGTGGAGTTATAAAATACAGCATGCTTACTGTAAATAAGCAGTAGTTTACTGGCGAAGCTGCTGCCGGTATATTACTGTAAATGTACGGTGAAAGGTTTTACATTATGTTTTTTTAAATTAACATTTCTCCTCCCACTCAAAGACGACAGAATATCGAATACAGCGCTGTTTACTGTTGGTATTGGTATCAAAATGATCACCAAGTGGACCGAAAGACCATAAAATTGATGATGTTGTCACAGTTTATCTGCAAGTGGCAGTTTGAAAGACAACCAAGTAAAAAAAAAAACTACTTTACATATGGAAGACCTCGCTGTCCCCTCTTCTAAAACCTGGGTTGGTTTAAAATCCCCAACAGTGTGAAAGTAATACTAGTATTGCAAATGAATAGAGTTTTTAGAAAAAGCACCTGAGTGGTAACGCTTGCAGCAGAATCGCAGCTGATCTTTAGTTTTTTACCCCGGCCTTCAGGTGACCCTGTTCGAGCAGCGGAACTTCGCCGGCAGACGGCTGGACCTGAGCTCCGACTGCGCCAGGCTCAGCGACAAGAACTTCCCAGAGAGATGCAACTCTGTGCAGGTGGAGAGCGGAGCGTAAGTCTACACCTACAGTACATGAAAGGTCACTGCAACACGCACGCACACACACACACACACACACACAACACACACACACACAGAAAAGAAGAAAAGACAAAGGAGAGATCAGTGTTGTCTCTTGGTTTGTTGAGGACGTCCATATTTGTCGAGGCGTTAAGGTTTCCTACCTCAAGAAAATGTTAAAAAAAAAAACATAATTTTAATAAAAAAAAAAGCAATTTCACATCATTTTGGACCATTGTTATTACCATATCTGTGTCTAAAACGTTGGAAAAGCTAGCTAGCCCAATTGTTGCTGCGGCGACGGACTAAACTCAGAGATACATAAACACACGCCCGAGATTGTATTGCAGTAATATATTCCTCCACCCGTAAAATACAATTAGTACTGCAGTTACCAAATGTATAATTACTTCATAAGTACTACATAAGTGGGCGGTCAACAGAAAGTGTTTGCTCCCAGGCTCACACCCCCCTCTCTCTGTCAAAGCCCAAAAAACCAAACGGGTGAAGCAAACACATTTGTTGTCACTTCCGCTCCAACTGTGATGAAAACACCCACCACCTACAATATAAGTGCACAATACAATAACTAATAAATATTATAAATGTAACCTAAAGCTTTGGATTTGACACCTGTGTGCATCTCTGGTTGACTCTCTCTCTCTTCTCGGCTCTTTTTGAAGATGGGTCGGTTACGAGCATGAGAACTTCCGCGGCCGCCAGTACCTGTGGGACATGTCCGAGCGGGGCGAGTACAACTGCTACGACAAGTGGTGCGCCCAGGTGGACCACGTCTCCTCTGTCCGTGCTGTCAAACAGGTGAGACACAAGTTATGGGACATAGGGTCAGTACAGGACCAGAAACCTGTGTTGGATGGGACACTGTAGTAGCTGCTGCATCTACAGGGGCTAGAATAAGTTTACACACCCATGCTAAAGTTGATTAAAAAGAGGAATAAAAAAAAATCTATTGGAAATTCATACTTATTGCCTTAATACAAAAAAGATCACCACCACTTTATCAGGGTGGACAGTATCCTGATCCATGAAATAACTGGCCTTTAATAATGCTAATCTGCCTCTATGGGAATTTAACATAGAGGGGTGTATACCTATGCCCTTGTATTTTAACATAGTGGGTGTATACTTATGCCCCCTGTATTTTAACATAGGGGGGTGTATACTTATGCCCCCTGTATTTTAACATAGGGGGGTGTATACTTATGCCCCCTGTATTTTAACATGGGGGGGTGTTTCTTCTCTTCGTTGTGATTACACTGTAATTTGCAGGCTGTTTTATAAAAGTTACTGAATTTGGATTGTTTGACACAGAATGTGATTAGTATGAAAATCAAAGTTTATAATTTTCCTATATATATATAAATAAAATACAAAGCAACATTGCATGATGATTTTAGACTCCAAAGGAGTCATTTCAAGAGGTTTTGTTGTGAAAACACACTCACACTGACCGTTTTTCTCTTATATCCAGGACAACAATCCCGGCAGAGCTCAGCTGTTTGAGCTTATGCCCCCTGTATTTTTTTAAGATGGGATCCAGGATGACATCCCCAACCTGATGAGTCGCTACAGCCTCAACAGAGTCGCCTCCATCCGCGTGCTCAGTGGAGCGTAAGTGCAACATCCTTCCTCCCTGGTCTCTTTCATTCTCAATCCTTTGAGAGGAAATGCTATAGGACCAATTGTCAGATTTACGATAATGTTTTTTGCATGTAGCCCGAGTCAAGTCTGGGGATTTAGCTTTATTTTGCCAACGTCCACAATGTGCTATTGATTTAGGTTGCAGTCGTCCATTGGCTTTAACAGTAACTTAAAGTAGTTATGAAAGGTGGGTGCTATTGCCAGTAACAAGCCAAGTAGGCCATGTTTTGAGCTCTTGTAACATAGTGAGGAAAGTAATGCGTAGTTGAAGAACTTTGGGGTGTCCTTTGTTATTGTGGCCCCCATGTTTTCACACCTAGAGGATGCTCTAGGCTACGCCCAACATTTAGTGACAGGAATGCATAAAGTTATGTCAAACACCAATCTGAAGTCTTTTTATAGACCTTAGTGGTCCCTAATACTTATGCCCTCTTTATTTTAACTTAGTGGTACTTATGCCCCTAATACTGTATCTGAAGTCTCTTTATATAGACCTTAGTGGTGTAATACTGTATCTGAAGTCTCTTTTTTAACATAGTGGTGTAATACTGTATCTGAATTTTTATATAGACCTTAGTATCCCCTTTTTAACATGGGGGGTGTTTCTTTATATAGACCTTGTGATTACACTGTAATTTGCTGGCTGTTTTATGAAAGTTACTGAATTTGGATTGTTTGACACAGAATCTGAATTAGTATGAAAATCAAAGTTTATAATTTTCCTATATATATATAAATAAAATACAAAGCAACATTATATGATTTTAGTGGTCCCAAATACTCATTTCAAGAGGTTTTTTTATAAAGACACATTCACAATACTGTATTTTCTCTTTTTATATCCAGGACCAGTGGTCCCGGCAAGCTCAGCTGTTTATCTGAAGTCTCTTTTATAAGAAGATGGGTCCAGGATGACATCCCCAACCTGATGATAGACCTCAACAGAGTGCCTCCATCCCCTCGGTGGGCGTAATGCAACATCCTATCTCCCTGGTCTCTTTATATGAAACCTTAGTGGTCCCCAATACTGTCAGATTCTTAATGTTTTTATATAGCCCGTGGTCCAAGTACTGGGGATTTTGCTTTATTTTATATAGACCACAATGTCCCTATTGATTTATTGAAGTCTCCATTGACCTTAGTGGTCCCTTAAAGTGTTATGAAAGTCTCTTTATATAGGCCTTAGTGGTCCCCTAATACTGTATCTGAAGTCATATAGGCCTTTTGGCTCCTTGTACACTGTAGGAAAGTCCTAGTTGAAGAACTTTGGGGTCCCTTTGTTATCTGGCCTCTTTTTTTACACCTGATGGTCCCTAAGGCTACCCAACATTTAGTGACAGGAATAAACCTTAGTGGTCCCTAATACTGTATCTGAAGTCTCTTTTTATAGACTTTAGTGGTCCCTAATACTTTATCTGAAAAAAAATTAAATGTTCTGTAATTTATAATAAAAACTGAATACTCCAGATGTTTGAGATTATTCAGAGCACACACCTCCCTTTGGAATAACTAGCTTTTCAAGTTACATTTCAGTTAACCCTGATGTTTGTGTGTGCAGGTGGGCGGTGTATCAGGAGCCGAACTACAGGGGCCCTCATTACATCCTGGAGAAGCGTGATTACAACAACTTCTCGGACTGGGGCAGCCAGAACAGTACCGTGGGCTCCATGCGCCGAGTCCGCTTCAATTAAACATCTGATCTACAAATCCTGTCAACAGGACGTCTCCCGTCAAACCTGTCAGCTTTACAAACTGCACTTATTTTGGTAATAAACTTGGAACAAAAACCCAAAGCAGTCCTTTAGATTTTAATAGTCGTTCAGTGTGAAGACATTTTGTTTAACTTTTTGCACCATCGCCTAGTTCAACAACTAGGAGAGTTACAAGCTAAAGAACTCGTCTGTTAAATACAACCAGAACTTGCGATTGGCATTACAACTAACCGGTGCAGCCAAGTCAAGACGTTGCTGTAGACTTGTTGGCACCGTTCCTTACTATAAATCATACAAGGTTGTCAGTGATTTAACAAGATTTTTAGCTTTATGAACAAATTACATTCTAGTATATCCAACAAGATCCATCAGGGCAATTCTAAATAAAATGCATGAAGTACAAGAAATAAAACTAAAATAAGGCACTTTCATCCGTGAGGTAGACTACAGCTTAAAGACAACATTTTAAGTTGCTTTCAAACTTCTGATTGGAAAATCTGGCATACCACAAAGTTTAGGCTAAACATCCCTGATCTGGAAATCAACTCTGAACCAATAAAGCTTGGGTAAAAAAAAATTTTAAAAACATTTTAATAAAGTTTCTCCACAGATTGTGATCCATCATAAAGTGCATGTGAACTGTCCACTGACGAAGTAAAAAGGTTAGCCTCAAGGATGGTGGCGAGGATCCGCCATGGCCATGATGGTCGGTGACTTCAGATGAGGAATGAGGCTGATCTTCATCAGCTTGCTGCTCGAGTACTTGTTCCTCACGGCCTGCAGAGGGACAAAATTAAGTTTAAAAAAAAAGGTATGCATGTATAAAATGTAAAATACCCTTGTTCTTCTTGTGACTGAACTCACCTGGAACTTTGTCTTCCCCTCATTTACCATGACAACGTTTTTGGCGATGTGCTGCATGATGGGCTTCAGGTGGGCTACGTCGTAAGTGGAGTAGTGCTGCTGTGTAGGAGACTGACGAGACATACCAAATAAAACCCCGCAGTTGACCATATGACGCACTGAAGTTGCCAAGTGTTTCATAAAATTGATGAGTCAGACTCACCCACGGCAGCTCTTCCAGCAGCAGCTGGGAGAGACCGAGCGATGCAGCCGCGATCTCAGACGGCCGATAGTGCACCATGCAGTAGTCGACGAGGGTCAGCTCCATCAGGTACTTGGCCAGCGTGTGTCTCTCTACATCAGCCTGAGACACAAACACCCAGCCCACTGAGAACAATGCTTGGATACTAATTTTACAAATCCTTGCCCATCATCATTTTAGCACAAAACTTAACACAGAAGTGTTTAAGCATTAGTCTCCACTCTGGGAGACTGAGGTCATAATGCGGTCAAGCTCAATCACTACGGTTGCTCGGTTAGGATTTACCGCAGGACAAATCAAGCAGGGTACAGATTAGTGTGGGAAGATAAGTGAGGTAGAGCTGCAAAAGATCTTAGTAGTCTATTTAAAAAAAAAAAAATTTTTCAATCAATTTGAAGCATTTAATGAAAAAAAAAAGTTTAAGAAGCAATTCCAGCTTGTTAAATGAACATCTTCCCTACTCCGTGACAGTAAACTCTGTCGGAGTTTAGAGTTTAAGACATGAGATCATTTTGGGCTCTAGGGAAACACTGATCCACATTTTAGGAAACCATTAACCAAGAAAATCTACAATGAAATTAATGGTTAGTAGCAGCCCTAAAGTGAGTCCTACAAATTACTGAGTAGCCATTGACTTTTAAGGATCACACAACATGAACATGTATACATTTTAAGAGTGACTCAAACATCGCAAATCCTTAGGCTCGTTCGAGATGAGCCAGGTCTGCGCAGAATCGATCACCGGCGATCGGCGCCCGTTGCATGCCGGTTAGATTTGTGTCCGACTTGATCCCGACTTGCTCTGACGTCATGCACACGTGGTCAACGATAATCTCACGAGAGCAAGGCGGCCGCAGTTCTGAGACCCAGGCGGCGCAGTTGGTTTTTACCGACTGCAAGAGCCAGGCGGACCCAGGCGGACCCAGAGCATGCTGGGAAACGCCGGCCTCTCAGCTGATTTAACAGCTGATTGGTTCACGATCGACTCAACATGATGACGTTTATATAAACCTTTTATTATTTTTTAATCGGAGGGATTTTAATTGCTATTTGTCTGATTTAAAGACTTACTCTGGACAGAACACATGTTGTGTGGCTGATAGTGACGTTTAGAAGTCAGAGAGACTAAATCTGCTCAGATCACTGATCATCTCCAGTCTGTTGTTCATTAAAATCAGCAACAGATCACATGTAGAGCACTTTAACAGCTACTCTGTCATAATTAAAACAACTGGAGACTGTGTACAAGCTGATATGTGGGTCTGATTATATTTTATTAAATCGGAATCGCACCACAGTGTTTTCGTCACTTCCTGTCCAGCCTAAAGGCTGCTGGAATCGGCTGGAAACTGTCCGACTTTACCGCAGCTTTTTGTCCCCGCCCCCGCTGCTGCCGCCTGCTCTCGTCTACTTTACAGGCGAGGCGCAGTTCATCTCGAACGAGCCTCTTGTTTTAAAAACAGGTCTACATGTGAAAATGTTTTCACATTTAAAAAAGGCAAAAGATGCTTACAGTAGTTTAACATCCAAAGAACTGATACTGTAGCTCTACTTTTTGCACATTGATCATGTCATTTTGAATAAAACTCACATTAGCCACCTTGGAGGCCCGTCTGAGGAAGTGTAAAGGGAGAGGACGTCCCAGCTGAAAGTTGAGGGTCCTCAAAACGAGCTGCTCCATCTCCAGAATCTGAGACTTTGTAAAGGCGTTGTCTGTGATGTAGGCAAAGTCTCCGACCTCGGGAGCGTACATCTCCTCGTATTTACAGGCCACCAGCATGGCCGTCACACCAACAAGCTGCAGCTTTCTGCGAGACACCGGCTGGACCTGCAGCACACCGGGCAACTCTTCAATGTCGGCTTGAAATTATCATAAAACACACTTTTAAGACTGTTTTGCAAATAAACGTTGTCTTTTATCAACTGGAAAATTTAACAACTACCATGATGACTAGCCATTATGTCTCTCCCTCTCATGGGTGGGCCAAATACTCTGGCAGAGAGCAAAGAAAGGGGAGGTAACCTTTCCCCTTATGACCTCATAAGGGGAAAAATTCCAGCTCTGCACTTTCATTTTCTAAATGAAGAGCAGGATACCCAGGGCTCAATTTACATCTTTCACCATTTCTAGCCACTGGGGGGCCATAGGCAGGCTGGGGGAACTCATGGATTAAAAAAAGAAACTTCAACATGAAAATTTCCATGCCATGGGATCTTTAAAGCCTTTGGCAGGAAAGGCGAGAGAGATGGAAACATACAGCAAAGGAACGCAGGCCAGAATCAACTGAAAAGCTTTAGTCTACGGGGCACGTGCTCAACCAGGTAAGCTACCCAGGCTTACCAGTTTAACTTAAACCCCCCCATTTCTTACCTGGAGAAAACGATCCAGGACAGCAACTGTGAGGTACAGAGTCTCCTGCAGCAGCTGGAACCTGGAGTGAACCTGGACCAGCCAGTCGATCAGAAGCGCTCGCATGCGTTCGGTGATTTCATAACCCTGCATGTAGTTGGCGCGTACGGCCTGCTGTACCTGCAGAGACAGACGGTGATGTAACACCCCAACGCAGGGAGAGAGCAGAGTTTGGCTGAGGGAGTAACTTACCTCCAGGACATGGAGATAATTGTAGATCTCTTTGACGTATTCTGAGCAGAGCTGGGGCAGGTCCGAGTCCTGCTCGTCCACATCCTGCACTGTGAGCAGCGCCTCGGAGAAAGCCTGGCACAGTTCCTCCTCCTCCCTCATGGACACGTCAGCCGCCAACTCCTCTGAAACTGGGGCGAGAGGATCTGCAGGCGCTGGGACCGGGACTACTGGAAGCACCACGGGTTTGGCTTTTTGGGCACAAGATGGTTTGAGTGATGCAGTTGATTTGGTTGGTCCAGTCATCTGAGGGAACCAAATGCAGTTTTATTCAGGAGTGGGCATTTGTGTAGTTTGAGGATTTAAGGCTCATTAGATTTGAAGACATGAAGTTCATGAGTTGGTGAGAACTGATGAGTTACTTTACTCCAACTGTAGCAACAGACAGCAATACACATGGGAAATGTAGGCATCCAGTACCTTGACACAAAATACAAACCAGAATAAAGAATATAAAAAAAAAACTCTAAGAATAAAAACAGCAGTGAAGTGAATACTCTAGGCACCAGAACTACTACAGAGAGCCATCACTAGAATGTCCTAATGGAGGGAAATGCAAATGTATGGTTACATCCATCCAGTGTAATTAGTTTGAGTTAGGGTTGTTCCATATTAACAGCAGCATTGACTGCAAGTGGGGAAAAAAAAAAAGTATAAAAACATTGAAACCAGTTATAGAAGCAAACTGTTCGGTAACACGTTTTCTACATTACAGTGACATGACTTCTACATTCTCAGAGTGTTTGTTTTTTTACATGCATGTGTCCGTGGACATATGCATATTTATAATTGAAAAAAAAATGTATATTTCCAAAAAAATATTTTGGAAATAAATAAGTGACGTGACAGTCATGACACATGAACCCTAACCTGTCATGACAAACGCGAATAACAGTTCCTAAAAGAAGCGTTGTCATAGCCGCTTATGACAGGTTCATGACAGCGTCAAGTCACCCTTATGTAGATACCTCCATGTACAGTGTAACCACCTGTTACCATGATAGCGTTACCTTTGGGTTGACTGTTGCTCCAGGAAAGTTGGTAAGCTCCCCGAGAGCAGCTCTCCTCGGACCGGCTGCGGGTTTCTTACCCATCTTCCCGGGGTTCACTGCGGCTGGGAGCTGCTGGAAGACAACGTGACACAATAACATTGGCTGGTGTAAAGTGTCAGCTAAACAACTATCAAAACAAACAGCTAGCTAGCTAGCTAGCTAAGTAGGGAGCCGACTGTAGTGTTAGCTAACGATGCTAGCTATCAAAGCTAACCGAAGCCGCTTTGCTAACAAAACAGCGGAATAACTTGAGTTTACTCACCGCGGCACGAACCTCCACAGATGACATGGTTAATGCCGGCAGTAGCGACGCCAAACTGGGAGTTAAAAAAAGACTTCTGTTGTCACCACCCTGCAAGCTTTACCAACAAGCTCTGCGAACGCCGACTTCTGCAGGTAAACAACAACGCGGAGACAAGCTGCTTTAAAATAGCGCTCCGCCAAATCTGATTGGATACAGATTTGGCAGGACGCTCCTGATTGGCTGAAAATCACTGAGGTCAAAAGTACAATCTCGAATGGACCGTGTGGATTCCCGTACATGCCTAGATACCTTAATTTACAAATATATATATATATATATATATAAATAATATATACTTTTCATGTCCTGCTAAATGTCTCATATAAATATCGAAATCAATTTTATTTCTGTGGTCACGAATTTCAATAAAGATATATTATATTATACAAATAATGATAATATTGTTGAATTATTATAAAGTACACTTTCAGCAGTAGTCATGATGTGTTTCATATTATTTTTACTGATTCATGTATTTTAATTCTGGAGTTTAAGAAAAAGTAGCTTAGTACAGAGGTATGAAAGCGTTTAGGCACCACTCTGAGGCTGCATAATGATCGCAGTGGCATGCCATTCATTTTCTAATAAAAGCTGAGTACTGGGGTATTTTCCAGACAAAGATTTTTAGAGTAGCAATATTAAGTTATTAAGTATAAATCAGATGTGAAAAATAGGCTATGCAAAAGATGTGGGCACCCTTGTCATTTTGATGATTTGAATACCTTATTATCATACTTAGTACTGATTAATTGGAACACCCAATTGGTTTGGTGAGCTCATTAAGCCTTCAACTTTATAGACAGGTGCAGCCAATCATGAGAAAAGGTATTTAAGGTGGCCAATTGCAAGCTGGTGTTTTCTTTGACTCTTCTCTGAAGAGTGGCAACACGGAGGGGCCCAAAACAGCTCTCAAATGACCTGAAAACAAAGGTTGTTCAACATCATGGGTTAGGAGAAGACTACAAAATGCTATCGCAGAGATGTAAGCTGTCAGTGTCCACTGTGAGGAACATAGTGAGGAAATGGAAGACCACAGGCCCAGTTCTTGTTAAGGCCAGAAATGGTCTGCTTAAAATCTACTGTGGCCATCCCAGTCCCCAGACCTGAATATCACTGAAAACCTGTGGGATGATATGAAATGGGGTGTTCGTGCTCCGCAACCATCAAACCTAACTGAATTGGAGATGTTTTGTAAGGAGGAATGGTCTAAAATACTTTCATCCAGAATCCAGACGCTCATAGAGGCTATAGGAAGCGTCTTATTTTTGTCAAAAGCAGGCTCTACTAAATATTGATGGGATTTTTCTGTTGGGGTGCCCAGATTTATGCACCTGTCTAATTCCGTTTTGATGCATATTGCACATTTTCTGTTAATCCAATAAACCTCATTTCACTACTGAAATATTACTGTGTACGTCAGTTACTGGATAGATCAAACACTCAATTATTCATAAATGAAAATCATGGAAATTGTCAGGGGTGCCCAAACTTTTTCATACAACTGTATTCTATGCAAATAAGGTATGAAAGCGTTAGGCGGCCCTACAATATATTGTAGGCCCAGTTTAATAGGTAACTTAATTTTACACAATATATGTAATAGGGGGTCCTGCTCCGTCTATCTCAAGTTAAGGGGTCCTTGGCTTAGAAAACGTTGAAAGCCCCTGCTCTAACTATACTTTTCGTTCGGACAACAGAAACACAGAATTTCAAACAACCAGCCACATGTATCTTTTATTCATGACATAATCTAGGCAGTTTAGGATGAATCTAACGAGCATTTAAGCATATCCTATCTGAAAGGATTACTGCAGCTACGCCTTCACTTAACCATTTCATTGTAATACACATACAGTACAAAAAGACATGATCCTAATGGACGGGTGAATAATAAAAAGCTCCTTTTCATGTGGTTTCACTCAAGCCACAACAGAGGGATGAAAAAGTTATATTTTCCCAGGATGATGAGAAAACAGATGCACATATTTAAAAGTCTGGTGATATTATATATTTTTGTCATTGCCATAAAAAAAAAAAAGATTACAACCAACAATGTATTGCTCCTGCGAACAAGAAGCTCATTCCTCTGTGGCATAGAGCTCCATCTCATGTAATGTGGAATGAATCCGCCGCTGAAAATAGTTCCTAACAATTTCACTCTTTCTGGTTGAGTAATATTCGATAAAATCTGCAGTGACCAGCTGTTGGATGTATCCCAATATCCTGCAGGTATTTAACTTGTGTGTAATATTTTAAAGCTTTAGTGCATACCTTTTTGATATTAATGAATGTCCGTTCCATTCAAGCCGTTGCTAAATGAGTTGCTACAAAGCTAATTAAGACTATCAGCTCTACATAAGTCTTTATTTCTCAGGAGGACTACGTTCAGAAGATTGTGGCGTCCGTCGACTTTCCCGCGCAGAAACTCTTGTGAAGAGTCCATCAAGTTTGTTTTTTTAAATCCTTTGTGTCCTCCTTGGCTACTAGCAACTGCATACATGGCTTGTTTCATGTGGACGCGCTTGAACAGTTTTGTTGTCATTGTGAGACAGAAACGACGCACTATGGCTTTAAAACCCAAAGTTAAATCATCAATACAGTAGAAAATCTATGTAATCCTTTAACTGACAGGCAGTGTTTCAGAGTTTCCGTAATGAGTTAGCACTCCTCTACACTGTCACGTCATGAAACCTCACTTTCGTTATTGCCTTGTTAAAAAACTGAAAAAGGAGGAAATCTCTCCTGGTTCTCGATTTCGTTTCCTTCTCATTTTGCCTGAAGTGTCATTCAGTAAGTAAAGAAAAAAAAAAAAAAATCACTTGCAGTTTTCTTTGCATGTTGTTTTCTGATCCCAAACAGATAAAGAGGAGACAAACAATGACCCAGCGCCTCTGGCCTAAACATTTATTCTGCATGTTTTCTGGAGACTGGATGGCTTTGAAAAGCTTGAAAACCAAATCAGTTGCCATTTTGGTTCATCTGAAGGTAGTCATTGTGTAATTTCTCCTGGGCCTCGTAGAGCTTGCGCAGCTTCTTGGCTTGTCCTTTGCTCAGCTCCTTCCCTTCGGCGTCATGAGTGGGGAAACCCTGTTGACAGCAACAAGAACAGAGCAACAAGTCTTAAGTTCATTCTGATAAGTTTCCATCTCCATGTCGCAACATGTCACCCAATTTCCAGAAAATCAGCAAAAGAAAACTCAGATTAAAGGTGCTCTAAGCGATGTCATGTGTTTTTTAGACTACAACATTTTTGTCACATACAGCCAACATCTCCTCACTATCTGCTAGCTGCCTGTCCCCAGAACACACTGTAAAAAACATCTCCTCACTATCTGCTAGCTGCCTGTCCCCAGAACACACTGTAAAAACATCTCCTCACTATCTGCTAGCTGCCTGTCCCCCAGAACACACTGTAAAAACATCTCCTCACTATCTGCTAGCTGCCTGTCCCCAGAACACACTGTAAAAACATCTCCTCACTATCTGCTAGCTGCCTGTCCCCAGAACACACTGTAAAAAACATCTCCTCACTATCTGCTAGCTGCCTGTCCCCTGAACACACTGTAAAAAACGTCTCCTCACTACCTGCTAGCTGCCTGTCCCCTGAACACACTGTAAAAAACATCTCCTCACTATCTGCTGGAAGAGAGGGGGAGGGGACGGGGTGAGGAGGAGGGAGGGGCGAGCTAGCCTCCGTTTTGTTTGACAATACTTCAAACGTCAACAAGAAGTGACATCATCCCCCAACATCGCTTAGAGCACGTTTAATGTGTTTCCATCAGCTGGTGGAGCTAATTCTCAGGTGCCAGTTAACAAATTCAGAAGAAGAGGGCGCAATGAGATGACACATACAGTACCAAAATAATATCATTACTGCTGGCTTTCTTCATGTTTTCCCTGCTGTATAAATTGTTTGCAAAGTACGGTTCAGTCATAAAACAAAACCCACTACAGCCAATTTAATTCAAATTAGTGCAAAACTGCACTGTATTAAGGAGAGGAGGACCGGGGCCATGTATTGGGAGATTTTGGGGAACAACCTCCTTCCCTCAGTTAGAGCATTGAAGATGGGTCGAGGCTGGGTCTTCCAACATGACAATGACCTGAAGCACACAGCCAGGAGAACCAAGGAGTGGCTCTGGAAGAAGCAGATCAAGGTTCTGGGGGGGCCTAGCCAGTCTCCAGACCTAAACCCAATAGAGAATCTTTGGAGGGAGCTCAAACTCCGTGTTTCTCAGCGACAGCCCAGAAACCTGACTGATCTAGAGAAGATCTGTGTGGAGGAGTGGGCCAAAATCCCTTCTGCAGTGTGTCAAACCTGGTGAAAAACTACAGGAAACGTTTGACCTCTGGAACTGCAAACAAAGGCTACTGTACCAAATATTAACATTGATTTTCTCAGGTGTTCAAATACTTATTTGCAGCTGTATCATACAAATAATGAGTTAAAAATCATACATTGTAATTTCTGGATATTTATTTTTTAGATTATGTCTCTCACAGTGGACATGCACCTACGAGGACAATTTCAGACCCCTCCATGATTTCTAAGTGGGAGAACTTGCAAAATAGCAGGGTGTTCAAATACTTATTTTCCTCACTGTGTATGTCAATTCTCCTTAATCAAACAATAGCTTCACTGGGAAAGCAAAATGAAATTTAGTCATGCTATAAAATATTTATTTTGAAATTCAGAGTGAAAATACACCAGAGATTTACCAGCTCATCGAATTTGGAATACTTGTCGGTTTCTGTGCGAAACATGTCACATGGCGGGACCTTCATCTTAGCCAGTTTAGCCATCTGAAACAGTAAAAGACATGAGTAAGGGAACATGTTCAATACATCTGAGAAACATAACTTCTTCTTTATGAGTGACCTCTTGTTCTTGTTTCTTCCTGGCAACTTCTTCCTTCTTCCTTTTCTTCTCCTCCTCCATCTGTAAAAGAAGAAAACAATAGTCCCAAGCTTTCATTTTGTTTCCTCCTGTCTTTCTTCCTTGTGCTGTTGTCCACAGACTGTAAACCGTCACGCAGACGGGGGGGTCGAGGGACGGCGGGTTTCACGCTTCCAGACCCTCCTCCACAGCGCTGCAGAGGAGGGTCTGGCTAGTCCACACAGCATTCTGAGAAGGGAGAAAAACGTGCTCTGGTTTATCGGCATTTCATCAAACCAATCACAATCGTCTTGGGCGGGGCTAAGGGGACGGACGGAGCAACGGCGCCGCTGCAAAACAGCCTCAGGAAGGAAGTTGTTTTGCTGGAACATGTTGTAATGGGAAAATTACATTCCACCAATGATTTTCATATTAATTATTCATAATAAGATCTGTATCTGTCATCTGTGTGTTTCTCCTTGATGGAGACCACTGGCTTTGTTAGGACTCCACACCATCTCCTTAAAGAAGAGATGACGTGGAGCCGGACAGAAACAGTTGCCTAGAGCGGTGTTTATCATAGCAGGTCCCGGGTCGAGACCAGAGCAGGTCCCAGGTCGAGACTATAGCAGGTCCCAGGTCGAGACCAGAGCAGGTCCCCGGGCCGAGACCAGAGCAGGTCCCAGGTCGAGACTATAGCAGGTCCCAGGTTGAGACCAGAGCAGGTCCCGGGTCGAGACCAGAGCAGGTCCCAGGTCGAGACTATAGCAGGTCCCAGGTCGAGACCAGAGCCTATCCAAGAGACAAGATGTCCTTTTCCAGCTAAGATAGAATGACCGGTCAAAATACTTGGACACGTGAGGTACAGATTCAGAAATACGTACTAGAACAAACTGTCTGCCTGAGGTCCGTTAATTGTTATGTTTGAGATTAAACTGGTTTCCTAACAAGGGTTTTTCTCCTCTGGGGGACTGGATCTAAGGAAGTGTCATATGTTACGCAAGACACAGAACTGTTGTCACTTTGTAACTCTGATTCATTGTGAAAGCTGTTCTTGTCATTTTTTATTGTTCTCTCGAGAAAATAATGAAACCCTTCCACCGAATACCTAAACTTTTAATCCTGTTTGTTTGTTTCAACAAGGTCTCTTCTTCACCCAAATTCCTCCCTCGCTGTACAGAAACTTCCACCACAATATGTACGTTCAAAAGTTGTTTTAGTCGTGCGACAGAAAACTCCGATTGGACAGATAGTCTAGATCTGGATTTACCCTGCAGGGATCTGAGGACCAGTTGACTATAGTCTCCAAGTGAGGGCCATCCAGCAGAAAATCCAGCGGCACCTGAACAATCCCGGAGATGATATAGACTGGGGCGCTGCGGGTGGCACACATAGTCGCTGCGAAATACTGATTGCCGGTCAAAGAACGTGCTTCTTCTCTTCTGTAGCCCATCATTGCAACGCGGTGTTCGCATTGTCTCCAAAATCTTGGAGCTCAGACCCTCCGCACACAGTCACCCGGGACACAGTCGTGTCACACCGCCCCGACAACACTGACTACTCATTGGTTGCCAGATTGTAAATCTACTGTACCTTTTGTGGTGTTCATGCCAAGCAAGACAACAAAAAAAACTGGCATCACCATCAATCCAGACTAGGGATGCACCAAATCCAGATTTTTGGGGTTCAACCAAATACAGAATCCAAATCAGAGTCCTCCTCCCATCCTCAGTCCATTACTAAAAGGTGGGAATCAGCAGATGCCTCCCGACACGATATCATCACCATACTTATGCTACGAGACAATATTATTGCGATTTTAAACACATTGCTATTTTCTGCGTTATATTGCAATTTATAACCTTTTTTCTCCCACTTCTAATTTTTTCCAATTTCAAATGACGTCCACAAACGTCTGTTTTATCTAAAAAGAAACATTTCTCTGTTTGTTAATCGTATTGTCACTTTTTGTCACATTTTTGTCACATTTTTGTCACTTTTACCACATTTTTGTCACTTTTTTGTCACTTTTACCACATTTTTGTCACATTTTTGTCACATTTTTGTCACATTTTTGTCACTTTTACCACATTTTTGTCACTTTTTTGTCACTTTTACCACATTTTTGTCACATTTTTGTCACATTTTTGTCACTTTTACCACATTTTTGTCACTTTTTTGTCACTTTTACCACATTTTTGTCACATTTTTGTCACTTTTACCACAATTTTGTTTATTGCTGACAAATGGTATTGCCAAGCAGACAAACTGACCAACACATATATAATATACAGTAAAAGATCCATACTTGGCGCCAGTGTATCGATACAGTATTGCCACTGAAAATATCGCGATCCCCCCCACATTATTGACGTAAACAACGTCCTGGGCTGTGACTGTCCTTCCTTTGCAGGACCTGAAGTTTCTGCATTTTGGCTGCTGTCTGCAGATTCCTTCATGCACAACTTGTATTCTTTCGGATGTTTCATACGTAGATGTTGTAACCACGGCGATGTTGTGTGTTGTTTAGAGTCCTCCCCACCACGAGACAAATCAGCATTGCAAATTGAAAATGTAGTACTTGAATCGCCTTCTTTTGACTGAAAGTGCTGCCAAACATCACTTTTTATGCTCACGATTTCCATTTTCACGTTCTCACAGCCTACTGCAACAGTCCGCCTACGTTACCACCTTCCTGTAATCAACGGCGCCGACGTTACGTCAAAAAGCCCAATATTCGGCCCAATCCTGGATCCATGCGTGCGTTCATTCGGTGCACCCCTAGTCCAGACTTTATTTTGTTCTGCTCTGCTTCAGAGGCAGAAAGATGGACATTTCCCTCTCCTTATACCCATGAGCCTGTGTGTTGTGTGGTTGTGTCTTTTACTTTTAAAAAAAGGAGCAGACCTTTGTTTTTCTCGCCTGTCAAATTTGAGGAAATGCTTCCAGATTTACAGGAAACAAAAAGTGCTGCAAACAGGAAACCCACTGCATTTTATTTATTATATAAATAATGAGGTTCCAATTAAAATAGGCATTTCCACTCCTTCCTCACCTGCTTCTTCTCCTCTCGCTCTTTCAGTAATGTCTCCTTGTCCACCAGTTTCACCACCGTGGGCAGGCCTGTAACACAGTCACTGTTTTCATCAACACTCAACCACTTAACCCTGGCCTTTACGTCTTCACAATATTTAAAAAAAGACAAAGTATTCCTGTGTTGATGCTAATTTTTAAGCCTTTTCAATTTTGTCTTTGATGCCAGAGTTGCTTATTGTAACTAATGTACAGTACTGTATGTAATGTAACTGCTATGTTCTGCAACTCTAATAGGGAGACTTACAGCTTTCATCTGTTTTGAAATATATTGTATTAAACTGAATACATTTGTGTTTTAGACAAAACAAAACACCACCTTTGACTATGAGAAGCTGGGACGAACATCTTTCATTATTTTCTGACATTTTATAGACGATAAATCGAGAAAATAATCGGCAGATTAATCGATAGTGATAATAATCGTTGCAGCCCTAGCTTATTTTTTTTAACCAAATTCTCTCGGTCTTGACTCGGTCTCGACATCTCAAAGTCTTGTTCTTGTCTCGGTCTTGACCCCTCAAAGACTCGGTCTTGACTCGGTCTCGACATCTCAAAGTCTTGTTCTTGTCTCGGTCTCGACCCCTCAAAGACTCGGTCTTGACTCGGTCTCGACCCCTCAAAATCACAGTCTTGTCTTGGTCTTGACCCCTCAAAGTCTGAGTCTTGTCTCGGTCTCGACCCCTCAAAGTCTGAGTCTTGTCTCGGTCTCGACCCCTCAAAGTCTGAGTCTTGTCTCGGTCTCAAAGTCGAGTCTTGTCCCTCAAAGTCTCGGTCTTGACTCGGTCTCGACCCCTCAAAGTCTTGTTCTTGTCTCGGTCTCGACCCCTCAAAGTCTGAGTCTTGTCTCGGTCTCGACCCCTCAAAGTCTGAGTCTTGTCTCGGTCTCGACCCCTCTAAGACTCGGTCTTGACTCGGTCTCGACCCCTCAAAGTCTTGTTCTTGTCTCGGTCTCGACCCCTCAAAGTCTCAGTCTTGACTCGGTCTCGACCCCTCAAAGTCTCGGTCTTGTCTCGGTCTCGACCCCTCAAAGTCTGAGTCTTGACTCCGTCTCGACCCCTCAAAGTCTTGTTCTTGACTAGGTCTCGACCCCTCAAAGTCTTGTTCTTGTCTCGGTCTCGACCCCTCAAAGTCTCGGTCTTGACTCGGTCTCGACCCCTCAAAGTCTTGTTCTTGACTCGGTCTCAACACCTCAAAGTCTCGGTCTTGACTCGGTCTCGACACCTCAAAGTCTCGGTCTTGACTCGGTCTCGACCCCTCAAAGTCTTGTTCTTGACTCGGTCTCAACACCTCAAAGTCTCGGTCTTGACTCGGTCTCGACCCCTCAAAGTCTTGTTCTTGTCTCGGTCTCGACCCCTCAAAGTCTCGGTCTTGACTCGGTCTCGACCCCTCAAAGTCTTGTTCTTGACTCCGTCTCGACCCCTCAAAGATTCAGTCTTGTCTCGGTCCCTCAAAGTCTCGGTCTGGATACACTCTGGTCTGCGTGATGACTTGGTCATGATTTATGAAGTTTCAAAGCTAACATTATTTACATGCTTATAATATTGACGTTTTCAGTTCTGTTACCTTCGTGATCTTCCAGTCGCACTCCGAGCTCCGGTAACGTGTCGTCACGGACAACATCACACATTTGCAGCAGCTCCGTCACTAGATGATTAAAAACAGGACTTTAATTAAACCCTAAAACAGAATTCTAAAAGATATTGTGAGAAATGTCTCAACACAAACATGATATTTTAAGTAGAGCTGTATAAAAAAATAAAAAGCTGAATTATTAGCATCTTTTGGACACTAAAATGTCCAATTTTAGTTCTTACCCTTCTGCTCTCGGGCTATTCTTCGGACTCCCTCTCTGAAGTCTGACAACACTGCGAGGTACGGCATCACCGTGCACTCCAGCTGGCAAACACAGCAGCAACATTATCTTTCTGTATGTCATTTAGCTGGAAAATGTCAATCGGAGCATTGGCTATTTGGTGTCTGTTACTTTGAGTTTTGGTGTGGAAATCTGATTGTTTTTGTATGTCAAATTTAAAGTAGAGAGTGTAGTCATTCAGTCAAAGGAAATCCTAAAAAGATTGGGTAGGGAGGAAACTGCAGGGTGTCGGGGAGTGTTTGCTGGGACAAATAACGCCAAAGAAATGCTGAGTAGACTGACTTAGTATCAGGTGTTGTGAAGTGAAGTGAGTTAAAGATTGCTTATTTGGAAAATGAGTAATAAGCAGTATCCTATCACGAAATAATGAACAAACAAAACAACAGAAAACCCAGAAAAGTGTCTCTTTACTTACATCAATGCTCTGACTTTGTCCTCCCACTGGGAAGCCGATGGGCTCCGATCCTTCAATGGCACCAAATATCTGATTTAAAAAAAAAAAAAGGATTATTTCATACAAGAAATCCTATTTTTAAGTCAGGCAACATAATAAAATGAGTCATTTAAAAGTCTCAAAGATTTCCAATAAAAGGTCTGTTAAGTCCCTATATATCACAGAATGAGATATATATATATATCTCATTTTGCGATAGATAGGGAGATTCCAGATCGGCCCATCTGAGCTTTAATTTTCTCAAAGTTGGAGCAGGATACCCAGGGCTCGGTTTATCTATCTGTTTACCTATCACCATTTCTAGCCACTGGCAGGCTGGGGGAACCCATATAACCTCAAAGTGAAATGTTCATGCCATGGGACCTTTAACCCTTGTAAGGTATTCGGGTCAAATTGACCCATTTCAAATTTTTACAAGAGGAAAAATGGTCCAAGTTACATTTTTTCTACCCAAAAATCAACGGCCTTACCTTATTTCCTGTGATAAACATGTATTCCTGACTCAATTCAGAACATTATTCTGGATATGACCATCACTTATGTTTTTTCAAAGATAAGAATGATCACATTTTTAACATGAATTATAACTTTATGACAAAAAACGAACCCCACTTCCATTTTTAATTGTGTTCTAGTAGAGACTGATGCATTCCCTAAACATATACAGTATATTATCTCAATTGAGATAAAGACAATATGTTAAATGTTATTTAAATGTTTTTAAAACCCCAAATAAGTCACGGGTCAGTTTGACCCGAGGGACCGAGGGTCTTCCGTCAACCTGTTTCTTCCAGGTCAGTGAAGACAAAAGGAAGACAACCTTGTGTTGTCTTCACGTCAACCATGAACTTGCCCTTCCAGGTCAAATTAATTTTAATTTTTTTGTGCTTTTCCGATGTTTGTGACGTTTTTTTCTGATTTATTTCTCACTTTTTCCGCTTTTTAAAAAAACCTGAGCTGGTTTAATAACAGGTTTTACACTTATTCTTGGAATTCATGGTCAAAAAACCTCATTTATATCAAATTATACATAAGGTTTTAGTTAAAAAGGCAGACATTATGAATTATTTTGACTACTAGTTAAGATCAGATGATGTTGAGTGGATCTCAGATGGGTAGATGTCAAAGTTTAGTCCCGATACGGTTTTGAAACCATAAAAAAAAGAATTCAAATGCTATAAGAATAAATAAAGCACCCAAACAATTCAATGAAAGTAATCATTAATTTTACCTGAAAAATGTTGTATGAGTTATTTTTGGGCAATTTGGTTGAAAAAAATCCATATTTCTGATGTAAAACACTTTGAAAGAGGACAACAGGAGGGTTAAAGCAGTAAAAACGCGACCACCTTCAGCATGTTGGTGAGATAGACGGCGATGCTTTCCGTCAGCATGCGGTTGGGCCGCAGCTTGGCGCTCTTCCTGCTGGCGATGTAGCTGTTGCTAAGGCCGACCAGCATCCTCATCTCCTCCATGGCGGTGCGAGTATCCACGTTGTCACACAGTGCGTCGTGGACGGCAGACTTCCTGTCGTAGAAACTGAACCACACCAGAAACCGTTAATAGGTCCTCTTTTTTTTACTAAACCTCCAGATCTTTCAGATGTCTCACGCTTGTTTTGACCCATTTGGGAAAAGCCCAGGGAGGAGGGTTGTCTCCCAGATTAACTCCCATCTTTACTCTCTTACCTGTTGTTGAGCTCCACCTCTGCTGCCTCCCACTTCTCAAAGCGCCCGGTGACATCAGTCGGAGCGCGCATTATGTCTTTCACATTCAGGAAGAACTCCTGTTACATGGAAATAAACAAATACTATTACATTATTATTACCGCCACTACGTTTTTACATTCTTTCCTTTGTATTTCTTATCTTTAGTTTTGAATATTTGTTCTTGTATTCTATCCTTTTTATTAGTTGATGTATATTCTGTGTGCGTGTGTGCGTCAATAAAGTAAAATCTGATGTAATCTAAACTAAAAGGGGCATCAAACAGCATATTAGTTTAAGATTTTATACCACCTCTAAACTAAAAAGCTTATTTGTCACGTCGTCCCTTACATTCATGAACTTCTCGTACTGGACAGCCGACTCCATTGTGTTGGACGAGTAGTCCAGGGTGTCTTTCCAGGAATGCATCAAGAAAGCCAGACGCAGCTGACGAGCTGCAGGAGGACGGACAGAGGAGTGTTAGAGCCTCGTCTGTAAGTCTTCGGAGAAAACTAGACTTCTGCACCTCCTCTGGGGTGTTTTCCAGGTTTTACAAAATCTGAATGTGATGGGAGACTTCGATGGAGCTAGATTAGTTTCTTTATTGCATTCGAGAAAGAAAAAAAGGTCACACTGATAGCAAAAAAAAACATTTTATGAGAGAAAAATAAAGGTTTTCATACCAACTGCAAAAAAAAAAATCTCTCTCAAAATAATTTTTTAAATGCTCAAATATATATTTTTTGCTACCAGTGTGAATAAAAATAATCTAAAAAATAAGGGTGTTTCTCTCCAGATGTAAAATCTCTCCCAAAATAATTTCTTTTTGCTTTTTGGTATTAAAACCCTTTTCTCTCAAATCATTTTTTTTCTCTCATAAAATATGTAATAAAGATGAAAGAAATGTAATAAAGAAACAATTCTAGCTGCACAGACTTCACAGGTCATATCAGAGCGAGAGGACGTTCCTATTGGCTGCTCTACAAATGCACACGTCCCTTCAGATGGGGAAAGCCTGATTCAACGGCGGAAAGTCTTGCAGAAAAAGTTGCTATTCCAGCATCGGCAACAACTGCAGACACTGCAGAGCAAACTGAAAAAAGGAAGACAGCCTTTCAAAAACAGTCTTAAAGAGAGTCTGACAATTGACACAATACAACATGCGTGGATATTGTTAAGGCGCTTCAGAGATGGAGAGAAAATGTTGCTAATAGTTTAGCCTTCTGCTAACCATAGCGATCTAGAGCCTTGAATCGGCGTATGTCGTCTCGAAGGGCTTCACAGAGAAAACAGGACGGTTATTTTCATGTAATTGCCGCTATATAACAGCATGGTCACATTCAAAAGGCAACAGGTTTACTAGGGAACTTTAGGGGAGTGCAACATTGGACTGTATAAGCTTCAGTTTATATTTTTAATAATGGGTTATAAATGTGATTCATTTCTTTGTTTACTTCCTTTTCCTTTGGAATGGGTAGATTTAAAATTGATGAAAACATAGGATAGGCATTTCCTTAAAATAAAAATAACAACAGGTGTCTACAACATTAGTGGAATGATGCAGAACCAGTCGGGTCACCTGTGTTCTTTGCCAAGGCATCTTTAATGGTGATGAAATTCTTCAGAGATTTCGACATCTTGCAGCCTGCGATCGTCAGGTGTCCCGTGTGCAGGAAGTATCTGACCCAGTGATCGTTCTCAAAGAAAGCCTGTGAAGAAAACAACCAATGGTGGTTAAACACCGTCACTTTCTCTTTGATTGTAAATGGCTAAATACATCAGTTAATTAAGACAGTTAATCATCTTTAACTACTCGAATGTTGTCTGTGTTTTATTCACTACAGGCTTCAAATGTGGGGCAAATTAAAGTAAAAGACAAGAGAGCAAATAGTGCCAATAAACAACTTAGAGAGACTTTGGTACCTCAGACTGAGCCAACTCGTTGTCGTGATGGGGGAATCGAAGATCAAACCCCCCACCGTGGATGTCCATGGACTCTCCCAAGATAGAGCCAGCCATGGCAGAACATTCAATATGCCAGCCCGGCCTTCCCTGTTACAATTTCAAAATATTCAACAGAGCAAAAACAATCAATGTGCATCAAACGGTGCCTCATTTTTTACTTTTTGCAAATATACACTCTAGCATCGTGTTATAGAAGTAATGCTTCTACAACACACCTACATTAAGGATTAACTCTCACCTTCCCCCACGGAGAATCCCATGAAGGCTCTCCGGGCTTAGAGGCTTTCCACAAGGCAAAGTCATTGGGAGACTTTTTCTCACCTAATCTGTCAGCAGAGATGCTCAGGTCACCTGCAGGGCCACACAAGATACAGCAAAGACCAACAAGACAGTTACAGAGAGAAATCCATCTTCAGCATTCATGTTAATACGCAAAATTTAATAGATTTGAATTGAATGTCAAAACATGACAGTACAAATATGATGCAATTGTAAAAAAGTTACAAAAGATTTAAGAGAGTGGAAATCTCACTGATGTTAGTGGTGCTTGTTTATTTGTTCTTTTCCCTTTATTAGATAGGGACAGTGGACAGACAGGAAAGGGGGAGAGAAAGAGGGGATGACATGGAGCAAAGGGCCGCAGGTTGGATTCAAACCCGGGCCGCTGCAAAGGAACTCCGCCCACATGGGGCGCACGCTCTTATTGGGTGAGCCAGAGGTCGCCCCGGTGATCTATTTTTCCCATCTTAATAGCTCAAATCGAAGTAGTATTTTTGCATTATTTCAAATTTTCGGTTTAGTTTATTTTATTGGATTGTGAACTTATATATATATAATATATATATATATATATATATATATATATATATATATATATATATATATATATATATACACACACACACACACACACACACACACACACACACACATACAGTATATATATAAAAAAAATCAACCAAAATAAAAACTAACTTTGCCGACTCAAAAGAGGCACCAAAACTACAATGTGGGATGTTAATGTTCCTGCAAATTAAAATGTGTGCCATCAGAGTCATTTGAAAGCGGCTATAGTCCCAGACAACCTAGTAAAAACCGTTTTGGTAGTTGATATGTGAAAATATATCTACCTTCTCCCTCTTGTAAAGCTTTCTGATCTCCGACCGCCTCTGGCACCAGCTTGGCATACGAGTGCTGCGGACTGGCATCAAACTTGGAGGTGTCAAAGTACACAGAAGCGTTCGATTCATACCTGTACACACCAGAAAACCCAAATAATGAAAACTGTCCTGGCAAAATGACAAACAGTGTGAATGCACCATGAATAGTAGACACTGGAAGTTTCTTCCTCACCCGTAACCATTCGAGACAACCTTCTTCACAAAGTCCACGATCTCAGGCACGTATTCACTGACTCGAGTGAGGACGTCTGGGGGAAGAACCTGGAGGGGGGTCACGAAGACAATTCATGTACACAAAATGTGTGTTAACTATTTCGGCCATAAGTATCCCAACATCCTGTTGCATTAAGGTTTTCCATCAGAGGAATAACGGGGCTTAGCCCCGACCAAAGACAGGGCTGTCCACATACTTATAGAACACATTGTGTATAATTAGATTTAAAGTAAATCCAAGTGGTCTTTCCTTTCTCGCAACTTCAAACAAGTAAATATAAAGTAACGAGACATGAAACTTAAAACAGACCCAAATAAACACTACTTCGGTGTTTTAAAAAGTCCGTCCCTGAAGGCACCGCAGCTGCCGCAGATCACGATGACCCCAACGTGAACGTCACCGTTACAGAAAACCAGCCCGAAAATTCGAGCCCAACATTACTGATACCTGGTAAGTGTGAGTAGCTTATATGTTATCAGCTGTGTAGCCGTTTCTCAAAGTCAAGGAAGGATCCTTTTAAAAAACGTTTTTTCCAGAGCTTTAAATAAATGCCATCAATACTGAAACGTCAGGTGTCTGTGTACACCAATGTTTCCCAAACTTAGGGTCGGGACCCAAAATGGGTCGCAGACCCGTTTTATTGGGTCGCCAATTGGCAGAGTAAAATGCATCTCAATCTTATGTGAATAAGAGCATTCCTTTTTGCTACACTGGTCTGTTCAGCTCCGATGCTGTGGGGGGTTTTCCTCTCGCTCTTCTTTTTAAAATGAATAAACTGGACACACATCTTCAAACTAAACATTCACATTATCGGGGAACGTCCAAAACAACGTTTCCTTTGCAAAGAAGAATCCTTCACAGGGAACCGAGCAGCGCTGAAGGCTTCGTTATAATGGAATAAATATACTTCACATGCATTTAAATTCATAGTTTGTTCCGTCTTTTGTCCACAATTTAAAAATGTAGATGTTACAATGATTCAGGGTGTATTTTTGTAAATTTGGGTCCCGGGGAGACACCAAATTTCTCTTTTGGGTGTTGAGCTGAAAAGGTTTGGGAACCAGTGGTGTACACAGTGCTTAGTGTACGGGGAGTCGCTCTGGGACAGGTGAGTAGGAGGCTGGGAGGGGGAAATTACTGTGTACTCACTAAAAAACAGACTGCACCACTAGGTCGTTAGCGTTTGGGTCCGAGCCATTAATCTGGCCCTTGGCATCGGAGCTATAATTTCCTGAAACAGCCTTTAGAAAGCCCTTTGCTGCTCCTCCACTTACATTCAGGGCGTCCATGTCTTTGTGGTACTCTCCCTCCCAATAATTAGGGAGAATGGAGAAGATTGAATTCTCTGTGACTTGACTTCCAAACTGCTTATCCAACCAATCAGCCAGCAAGTCCTTGGAGTTCTCCAACAGCACCTTGGAAGAAACAAAGTTAATAAATAAAGTTAAGTAAAGCCTGATAATCTAGAATTTCTTCTCCTCAAATTATCTACAAATATAGTGTATTGTCACCGCTTTCCTGCCATGACAAAAACAATATATATCAGTCAATAGAGCCCGACTCAAATAACTACAAATAACTAATTGTTATAGGGAAATCTGTTTGTTTTGTAACGCGTTTCTGGATTTAAAAAATATATATTTACTACATTAAACAGGACAGCGTTTTTATTTTATTAACCAAGGCATTTTATCCACAAAAATGTTACAGTCCATAGACTTAGACTTGTCTTTATTAATCCTTTTGAGATGTCTCCCGCAAGGAAATTGAATTTCCAGCAGCAGTTTTCAGCAAAATAAAGTATAGAGAGAAAGACAGTATAAGGATAACAATAATAACAATAAAGCCTTTGGCTATAAAAAGACATTCATCATGAATTATTATTATTATTATTAGAACTTAGTAGTAGAACTTCAGGCATTACCACAAAGTAATGAAACACGTGTGGCAGGGCACCTTTAAGGATTTGCAGTAAGTGACTGAAGGGAGCACCTCGTCTGCTCAGTGAGACTTACCTGAGCCAGAGGTTGTACGACCTTGTCTGCTGCTTTGCCCTCCATCGCTGCCTGCAGGGGCTGCAGAGCGGCTGAAACAGCAGCGTCCAGCCTCTCCAGCATCTGCTTCTTATCTGGGTCTGTCGTCCCAGCCAAGGTGGCCTGAAAGGGCTGAAAAATAACATTTAAGGAAAAGACAGAAACCTACAGGTTAACTGAAGTCGAGTCTATAAATTGTATAATCATTAATATTATGAGTTCAGAATTCGACAGTCCCAAACTTCATCAGAAGATATCCATGCTTAGAGTTGGGTCTATAGTTTCTCTGGTGCTTCAAATCACAGTGAAAGTGTCCACACTCTTATCGTTGTACAAAAGGCTAGTTGAGAGTTTGGTCTCACCACTCTGGCGCTAAGGACGTCCTGCAGTATTTGAGCAGCTTGTGGCTGCTTCTCCTTGTACTGGTCTAGGAGGTAGTTCTGCCGGGCCCTTTTAATGATCTGAGAGAGAGAGAAATACCAACACAAAGCCAAAAAAGTTAAACATAATGACTTAAGAGAAACGGACAGATGGTTTTGGGTGTCTAAAATGCGTTTGCCATCTACTGTAGCTAACACACTGACTATGGAGAAGTAGCTCAGACAACCACACTGGACAAACATCTGAACTATCCCTTTAAGGTTAGGTCTAGAAAGATTATGCAAGGTTTTTTTTTTTTTTTTTAATTGTATTCCCCTATTAAAAGATGTAAAAGTACAAAACAGTGGAGAATAAACCTTTTTAGTAAAGCTTAAATTATGGTCGCAGCGGTGTTCCTGGCCGGTGCGAGGTCACCACGGCGATGGCTCTGTCACGGCCCATTGTGAGGAGAGTGCAGATTTGAGTCGCGAATGCGTCACTTTGCGACAAGTAGTTAGCATTAACTGTCTATGGTTAGCATGTAAGATGCTAACTAGAGACTTCTGTAATGTCAAGACAGTCTGCACAAACATGAGTGAGTCTTCATGTACGGACCACAGGGAGTCAAACAGCCTTAAATATGTAGTCAGAGAAAGACACCACACTGGGAAGAGAAGAAACACTTTGCTGGAGAGTGTCACTCCCCAATGTAAGGCGAGTGCACATTTGAGTCGCGCATGCGTCACTTTGCAACAAGTTACAAGATGCTAATGAGAGACTTCTGTAATGTCAATACAGTAAAAATGGAGCTACTTAAAGTTCGTTCACAAGTTACCATCAAACACAACAAAGGCTGTCAGGGGAATGGCGTTTTGAGCTAACGTTAGCAACCAATCAATCATAGATGGCTACAACGTTTCTGAAATGATTCCCATCTTCTGTTATTGTTTGTAATGAGAAAAGTTTATTATTTCATGGATTTCACAAATGTCAGTATGACAGTTATGCCATAAACCGTTTGAATCTGAGCATGTGTAACTCAAATCTGCACCTCCTCACATCGGGGAGTGACAGAGAGTAGAACAACATGAGAGATTGTTTTGTCAAAGCTAAAAAACGGCTTCATGTAAAGAGTGTTCTTCACAGTGTTACAGGCAGAAAGAGAAGAAAAACAACAGTCACGTTGATGATTAAGTAGATAAATGTAAAGTTTGGTGGTACGTCGGTGTTTAACATGGACGTTTTTACTACTGTTGCCAAGCAGCCTGCTTTCTTTTACTTCCAGTCTCTTCTTCTTCTTCTCTACTTCTTTTTTTGGGCATTTTAGGCAGTTATTATATAGGACAGCTGAAGATGTGAAAGGGGAGAGAAAGGGGGAATGACTTGGAGCAAAGGGCTGCAGGTTGGAGTTGAACTAGCGTCCGCTGCGACAAGGACTGAGCCTTTGCGGGGGCGCACGCTACCAGGTGAGCCATCCAGGCGTCCATCTTCTCTACTACTTGCTTATTTACAGATTATTTTGTCTGTACGCCCTCTAGTGTATGGGAGAATACCGCAACGACGCCATCGACGGCCGCCCACGCACGGTGTTGCGTTCAAGTACACCCGACGCTTAAATCACACTCACTTTGTCGTCTATGTCTGTGATGTTCATGCAGTACAGGACATCGTACTTGAAGTAGTTCTTCAGTATCCTACGCAGAATATCAAAAGATATGTAGGACCTGTACAAAGAGACACGTTCGGGGGAAAAATTAAATCTAGTTACACCAAAACAAACCTCCTCTGTAAGTAAGGATGAAACTCACAACTTGAACAAGCATTACTTTTTCTTTTTACCTGGCGTGTCCCATGTGTGAGGCATCGTACACGGTCGGGCCACAGCAGTACCATGTTACTTTATTCCCTCTCTGGGGAACGAACGGCTCCTGAAACATAAAGACTCTGTGAGTTGATTTAAAAAAGAAAAGAAAATTACCACCTTGTGGTTGTATGCCTCAAAACAAAAAGGACACATGTGTATCCTATCTTACAATCTGTATCTGTTTCTCTGTGCTCCGTAAATTGTTTCGAGACAATTTATGACAATCGCGGACAAGGACTTGGTATTTCCCCCGCCGCACCTTCCACGTCGGTGCCCTCTGTCCCCCACGCTTACAACACGTCTGATTTCATTTGAACGCACCATAAGTAGGCAAGTGTGCACGTTACTCAGGTTGATTCAGTTGATTGTTATAGGCAATAATAAAATAAAATATAATAAAAAAATATATACAAATAATAAAAGGAGGAAAACTCTTTGAAATGTGGAATAATTGAGATCAGTATATTTGATGGAATAGTGTCATAAGAAGAATCGCCCCCCTTTACCCCCCTCAACCCAGGCGCGGACTCTTCTTCTTTTTATTCCTACAAACCTATTTTAAATTTTTTGTTTTTTTTTTTCTTGTCTTTTTGCATATTGCATATTAATGACCTTAGTACCACATATTTGGTTCGATGGCCTGCTCCACCTTCGTGTGGCCAGGTCACATGTTAGCAGATCCTCCTATTGGGCGAGATGTGGAACGGTTTATGGAAACATGTTGAGTGTTCCCATCAATCATAAATGAAATGTAGGCTACTTGGAATCCGTGATTTGGAGAGACAAATGGGAGAGGATCTTTGAATAAAAATCCTCCTCCTGAACAACCCCCTCGTTTTGGAAATGACGGCTACGCCCCCGCCTCCACCCTACCTTTGCTCTTGTCAGGCTGTTGTAGAGTCGAAGTCGGGGAACCTCTGTTCCTGCTGGTGGAGACCAAGGGGGCTGCACCCGCTTTCCCTTCACTGGAATCAAGAAAGAAAGAAAAAAAGGTTATCTGAAGTGACATCAAACAGCTTTAAAATGTTTTCTGCCATCCTTCACGCTGTACACGATGCATTTAAAGCCACTATGTTGCGTAGGATTGTAACTGTACCAATTGTAATTTGGATCGTCTAATATTTCACAAGACAAAACCGTAACTATGATTTGAAATTTGTTATTTTCACACTGAAATCTACACATGGTGCTTTTAATGTAATCCATTTAATAGATTAGTTGGAGAACCACAGAACAAGAAGAACACTGGGAGGACGGTTAATATGGTTAATATTGCCCCCTTGTATCTGTAACTCACCATTACTGTGAGTTATGACTGCAACTATTGATTATTTGTTATCATCAATTCATCTTTTGGTCCGTAAAAAATATCAGAAAATAGTGATGAATGCAAGATCAAATTGTTTGTTTTATCAGACTAACGGTGCAAAACTCAAAAATATTAAATTTACTATCAAACAAAATAAAGAATACAGGAACCAGTGAATTTTTACTTTGAAAAAAAATATATATATATATATAAAAATATATATATATATATATATATATATATATATATATATATATATATATATAAAAAAAAACAGACTGTTGCAGATCATTTTCTGCTATTTGATTCATAAATTAATATACTAACTGTGGAAAAAAAGTACCCACAAGAGAATTCACCCAGAGGTTTTCATATTCCTTCAACGCATTTCCTAAAAAATAAATCTAATTCAAGCCAAAGACGCAGAGCACAGACTGCATCTAGCTACATTAAAAGCATGTTTTAAGCAGGCGTATGCCTCTGAACATCAAAATGCATTGCAGTTATTCATTTGTTTTTACCTGCAACTGAAGTATTAATCACTCTTGACATCATCATGCAAAAACAGTAAAGCATTACAGATTTCCTCTACGATTTTACACATTATTGTAGATTAAAATGTCTTCTCCAAAGTAAACACATCACTGAACGATCTTTAGGTCTACTTATGTAACTTGGGATAGTGCCCCAATAATCATTATCATGGTGTGTGTTACCTTAGCGCCAATATCCAGTAAATCATTTGCCTCAGGTAACAATAATTGCCTCAAAGTGTGAGGAATTGTCCTTAGGTTAGTCCTGAGGTTAGTCTTGAGACTAGTCTTGAGGTTAGTCTTGAGGCTAGTCTTGAGGCTAGTCTTGAGGTTAGTCCTGAGGTTAGTCCTGAGGTTAGTCTTGAAGTTAGTCTTGAAGTTAGTCTTGAAGTTAGTCTTGAGGTTAGTCTTGAGGTTAGTCTTGAGGTTAGTCTTGAAGTTAGTCTTGAAGTTAGTCTTGAAGTTAGTCTTGAGGTTAGTCTTGAGGCTAGTCTTGAGGTTAGTCCTGAGGTTAGTCCTGAGGTTAGTCCTGAGGTTAGTCTTGAAGTTAGTCTTGAAGTTAGTCTTGAAGTTAGTCTTGAGGTTAGTCTTGAGGTTAGTCATGAGGTTAGTCTTGAGGTTAGTCCTGAAGTTAGTCCTGAGGTTAGTCTTGAAGTTAGTTCTGAGGTTAGTCCTGAGGTTAGTCTTGAAGTTAGTCTTGAAGTTAGTCTTGAAGTTAGTCTTGAGGTTAGTCTTGAGGTTAGTCTTGAGGCTAGTCTTGAGGTTAGTCCTGAGGTTAGTCCTGAGGTTAGTCTTGAAGTTAGTCTTGAAGTTAGTCTTGAAGTTAGTCTTGAGGTTAGTCTTGAGGCTAGTCTTGAGGTTAGTCCTGAGGTTAGTCTTGAAGTTAGTCTTGAAGTTAGTCTTGAGGTTAGTCTTGAGGTTAGTCTTGAGGTTAGTCTTGAGGTTAGTCTTGAGGTTAGGTTAGTCCTGAGGTTAGTCTTGAAGTTAGTCCTGAGGTTAGTCCTGAGGTTAGTCTTGAGGCTAGTCTTGAGGTTAGTCTTGAGGCTAGTCTTGAGGCTAGTCTTGAGGTTAGTCCTGAGGTTAGTCTTGAAGTTAGTCTTGAAGTTAGTCTTGAGGTTAGTCTTGAGGTTAGTCTTGAGGTTAGTCTTGAGGTTAGTCCTGAGGTTAGTCTTGAAGTTAGTCCTGAGGTTAGTCTTGAAGTTAGTCCTGAGGTTAGTCCTGAGGTTAGTCTTGAGGTTAGTCTTGAGGTTAGTCCTGAGGTTAGTCCTGAGGTTAGTCTTGAGGTTAGTCCTGAGGTTAGTCCTGAGGTTAGTCCTGAGGTTAGTCTTGAGGTCAGTCCTGGGGTTAGTCCTGGGGTTAGTCCTGAGGTTAGTCCTGAGGTTAGTCTTGAGGTTAGTCTATAGGTTAGTCCTGAGGTTAGTCTTGAGGTTAGTCCTGAGGTTAGTCCTGAGGTTAGTCCTGAGGTTAGTCTTGAGGTTAGTCCTGAGGTTAGTCCTGAGGTTAGTCTTGAGGTTAGTCCTGGGGTTAGTCCTGGGGTTAGTCCTGGGGTTAGTCCTGAGGTTAGTCTTGAGGTTAGTCATGGGGTTAGTCCTGGGGTTAGTCCTGGGGTTAGTCCTGAGGTTAGTCTTGAGGTTAGTCCTGGGGTTAGTCCTGGGGTTAGTCCTGGGGTTAGTCTTGAGGTTAGTCTTGAGGTTAGTCCTGAGGTTAGTCTTGAGGTTAGTCCTGAGGTTAGTCCTGAGGTTAATCTTGAGGTTAGTCCTGAGGTTAGTCCTGAGGTTAGTCCTGAGGTTAGTCCTGAGGTTAATCTTGAGGTTAGTCCTGAGGTTAGTCCTGAGGTTAGTCTTGAGGTTAGCCCTGAGGTTAGTCCTGAGGTTAGTCTTGAGGTTAGTCCTGAGGTTAGTCCTGAGGTTAGTCCTGAGGTTAATCTTGAGGTTAGTCTTGAGGTTAGTCCTGAGGTTAGTCCTGAGGTTAGTCCTGAGGTTAGTCCTGAGGTTAGTCCTGAGGTTAGTCTTGAGGTTAGTCTTGAGGTTAGTCCTGAGGTTAGTCCTGAGGTTAGCCCTGAGGTTAGTCCTGAGGTTAGTCTTGAGGTTAGTCCTGAGGTTAGTCCTGAGGTTAATCTTGAGGTTAGTCTTGAGGTTAGTCCTGAGGCTAGTCGGGCTAGTGCACACAAAACAGAGTAGAATCTCCTCATTTGTTCTGTCCTTTAGTCAGATGCCACAAAAGAAAACCTTTTCTCAAAGGAATGCAGCCAGCCATTTAAAAGTCAAAGCCACAGAGCACGTCCAACCACCCAGCAAGGAGAGCTCATAACATATGTTGTTTTTTAACACATGCGATGCAGGCCTGAGATAAAATATCTAATTTCCTGCAAATGTCACACGTCTGTGTTTGCAAAGCTGTTTTGCCATTGGGTATTCTCTGGGTAGGTGCCTGTGGGCAAAACTGCTGACGCGTTGTTTTAACAGCGATAACAGTGGCTCTGTGTGCGCTCAGCTACAGGTCCCATACACCGTGTGCTGCCATGGCTGACTGAAGAGGAGGGAAGGCTGAAACTGGACTTCTTCAAATGATAAATCATTCTGGGTTCATGCATGTCCGTGTTAGCAGAGGCGTGGCTACATCTACACTACTACGGACGCAAACGGAGACCTTTGGAACCACTGCTGCCCCTGTTCTGGTTTCAGGGGGTGCTCTGTAGTCTGGACGGACGCAAACGGAGACCTTTGGAAACACTGCTGCCCCTGTTCTGGTTTCAGGGGGTGCTCTGTAGTCTGGACGGACGCAAACGGAGACCTTTGGAAACACTGCTGCCCCTGTTCTGGTTTCAGGGGTGCTCTGTAGTCTGGACGGACGCAAACGGAGACCTTTGGAAACACTGCTGCCCCTGTTCTGGTTTCAGGGGGTGCTCTGTAGTCTGGACGGACGCAAACGGAGACCTTTGGAAACACTGCTGCCCCTGTTCTGGTTTCAGGGGGTGCTCTGTAGTCTGGACGGACGCAAACGGAGACCTTTGGAAACACTGCTGCCCCTGTTCTGGTTTCAGGGGGTGCTCTGTAGTCTGGACGGACGCAAACGGAGACCTTTGGAAACACTGCTGCCCCTGTTCTGGTTTCAGGGGGTGCTCTGTAGTCTGGACGGACGCAAACGGAGACCTTTGGAAAAAACGCAAGTCGGTCAGGTTAGGTAGGCTAATAATATGTACTGCAATATGTACAGTGCAACCTGCACAACTGGTCTATTTTTTACATTTTGTCAGACTATTTAAGAAGTTGCACATTTTTGTATTCTCAACTTGTACAGTATATATTCAAATATTTGTTCTTGTATTTTATCCTATTATTATTTCTTGTATATTGTATGTATGTATATTGTATCTTAGTATTTCATTTATTTATATTTTTATTCTGAGCTGTGTGACTGACTTTGCTACTGCAACACTGTAATTTCCCATTTTATTGGGATCAATAAATATCTATCTATCTATCTAATCTATCTATCAATCTATCTATCCATCTATCTATCTATCTATCTATCCATCTATCTATCTATCTGTCTATCTATCTATCTATCTATCTATCTATCTATCAATCTATCTATCTATCTATCTATCTATCTAACAGTTCCGCCTTGTCGTGGCTCCAAGATAATAAATCCCTGCGTTTACTTTTCTCTGTTGTTCTTTCTTCAAAGTATTTTCTGTATTTTTAAACTTACACATCCGTGATATTTAATGCAGAGTAACGTCAGACAATCAGCTTCCTGTATACACCGGCATGCACATGCCCAGTGTGTGTGAACGGTCATGTGATACGTGTTGTCAGACGTGTTAATATGGACGACATTAGTTCTGCTGTAGTAGTGTAGGTGGAGTTTAATCAACGAGGACGTTTCCTCAGACAGCCTCAACATCCAGACCGGTACATCGTGATCGTGCATGATATGAGGAAAATATGCAATATATAATCATCTTGTTAAATATCGAGTTAATGACATCACTTGTGATACATAAACAGATATTTAAGTGCACTCCGTTCTGCTGCTTTCTGGTTGTTGAATTTAAAACAAATTAAATAATTTTCTACTTTTTTAACACATTGAACGTTGAATTGAATATATAAGGCACCGCTGAAAAAGAATGACAGCTAACATTTTAAAATGCAGCTTTTCTGCTGATATTTTCTTTCAACAAACACAAACAAATCTCTGAGGGTCTTTCGCAATATGAGGCAGCCTCCTGCAATGTCTTTATTGCGTCCGGGTGATATCGCGATGACAATAAAAATCGATATATTGTGCATCCCTAGTCCAAGCCTGTCCATGCCTACAGCTGTCTGTCTGGCTACTCACTGCTGCTCTCAGGGTGGAGGAGGTCCGGCTGCAGGGCTGCTATGTGTCTGTACCAGCGCAGAGCGTGGACATGCTGTGGGTCTGGGGGCCTGTGGAGGAGCTTAAAGGCTTTCTGGTCGGCCTGGGAAGAGCTGAACCCAGCCAGGTAGCTGCGGACGTTAGGTAGTCATTCAGGGCCGCTGCCAGCGCGGCCTCCTCATTTATCTGAAGCAAGGAGCCATACTCAAAGGCTGCAGAAACAAGAGGGCAAATATTCGCAGAAGGATTACAGACTAGGCTGCAACAGCCGGAGGAAAACACTAACAAGAGCACCACGAGTTTACCACAGCCGGGACCTTCTGTGTTCAGCAGCAGGTCAGCACACTTCCAACTCAAATTATGTAAGAAAATAGTTCAAACTGCACTGAAATCCTGCAGATTATATGACACAAACGCCCGATGTCCCCGAAGAACAGACAGACACATATTCCAGTCTCTGACCGGGTGTAATTTCTCTCCTCTCGGTATCTTGTAATAACTTAAAAGTAGATCTACAAATGAGGTTTTAAATGTCTTGGACAGATGGAATACTGTGTAAGACTGAGTAAAAGGAGAAGTAGTGTTGTTTTATTACAGTACAGATGTTGCAACATGTGTCTGACAGCAACTATAAGGAACAACTGTGTCTCTGGCCATGGTGCTGGGTGTACAGCAGTCACTGCAGGGCTCAGAAACAGGACCTGGAACAGAGATAATGGGACACTAAAGGGCTAGGGGCTCTAAGTGTGATCTAAAAAACTAAAACAATGCTAAAAAAGTAAACTAATATACAAAAGTTCCAAAATACTAATCATGCTTGATCAGTAAATTAGTTCTGCCCCCTTATAACCTTCTTTAACCTTCTTTATCAATGATAAAACAAAGTCTTTTCTGTCTGTAGAAAACACAATTCCCAAAAAATGAAACGAAGAGTGAAAGTGAAATGGACACACTAAGTGTGAAACCCAGAAAGTCAAATTGAAAGTTGAATTGATTTTCTCCGCCCGCATGACCAATAATGAACTAAGATTGAAAATGAAACAAAGTGTAAAAAAAAAGAAAAAGCAACACAAGTCTAGACACAAATGGGGTTTAACCACAAAGTGACAGCTTGATGACAACGTAGAGCTAGATGGTTCCATTAATTAGATAACACAACTTCATCTGGATGATCTTGATTAAAAATGTGCTCCAAAACATAAAATTCAATGTGGTTCTAACCCTTGTTCTTATGAAGCAAACTGGCATTAAAAATGTGGAGACATGCTGATAGATTATAATGCAGTCATCCTTAATTGATTACCTAAATAACATGATTACATAATACTAACCATAAGGGATCTCATCAGGGTATTAGGATATTTTATACTTGAACCTTAAATGCAAGTTATTTAGAGATGAGTGAAATAAAAGGACATTGTCGAACAGAATTGTAACTATATATATATATATATATATATATATATATATATATATATATATATAAATAAAATATCAATTTGCACTGTTGACTGTTTCTTTATAGTACCAATTGTTCACATATACATTTGCAATACCGTACTCTAACTGTAATATGCAAATACTTTCCACTTTAATTGGGATAGCTTCTGCCCAAACTTTATTTGTACTACCTTAAATCATTGTTATACTGCTCATTTAGCCTAAATTATTATATCTATCTGTAAAAACTCTGTTTATAGTAATAGCCATCTGTATATATATTCATAGTACATATTCACCTGTAAACTCTGTTATAGTAACAACCATCTCTGTATTATATTCATTGTACATATCTGTAAAAAATTCTACTTATAGTAATATCCACCTGTATATTATATTCAGTACATATCCCGCTGTACATTTTGTTCACAATACTAGTTATCTATATATTATATTATATTCATAGGACAAATCTATCCGTAAAGTTCTGTTTATAATAGTATTCATTTCTATATTTATTAAGTACATATCCATGTCTGCATTTCGTTGCCTTGTACCTGTACCTGTGTAATGACAATAAAGTAATAAAGTTGAATCTAATATATATATATATATATATATATATATATATATATATATATATATATATATATATATATATATATATATATCTATATCTATCTCATTTTAACATAACTAACATTATTATTGACATTATCAATAGTACCTGCAGTCAACCAGGATGTATAGCAACATCTGCCCAGATGTAAACATGTTAAAAAGGACAAGCTGAGCTGCAACAGTTCAGGCTGAGTAACGTTAAACGGAATAAATATATTGTCTTTATTTGAGTAAAGACATTACAGTGTTGCGGTTATACCAGCATGCTATGCCCCTTATTATATCTCCTATTTATATCTCCTATTTATATCCCTTATTATATCTCCTATTTATATCTCCTATTTATATCCCTTATTATATCTCCTATTTATATCTCCTATTTATATCCCTTATTATATCTCCTATTTATATCTCCTATTTATATCCCTTATTATATCTCCTATTTATATCTCCTATTTATATCCCTTATTATATCTCCTATTTATATCTCCTATTTATATCCCTTATTATATCTCCTATTTATATCTCCTATTTATATCCCTTATTATATCTCCTATTTATATCTCCTATTTATATCCCTTATTATATCTCCTATTTATATCTCCTATTTATATCCCTTATTATATCTCCTATTTATATCCCTTATTATATCTCCTATTTATATCCCTTATTATATCTCCTATTTATATCTCCTATTTATATCTCCTATTTATATCCCTTATTATATCTCCTATTTATATCTCCTATTTATATCTCCTATGTATATCCCTATTTATATCTCCTATTTATATCCCTTATTATATCTCCTATTTATATCTCCTGTATATCCCTTATTTATATCTCCTATTTATATCCCTATTTATATCTCCTATTTATATCTCCTATTTATATCTCCTATGTATATCCCTATTTATATCTCCTATTTATATCCCTTATTATATCTCCTATTTATATCTCCTATGTATATCCCTATTTATATCTCCTATTTATATCCCTTATTATATCTCCTATTTATATCTACTATTTATATCATTTTATTCCCATATTTATATCCCATTACAGGGTTGTAGCTCATCACAGCCGCCTGGTACCGTTTCCATCTCCATAACACGCCCAACCAAACCCTGTTCAAAATCCGGGACCAGTTTTAACACCTGATATCTTAGTTTTCTAACTAAAACACTGCTCTATGGAATACGTGTACTGAAGCGAAAAGTGTCGCCTTTAAATCTAGAATATCTGTGACTCTGATTCACTGACCTGCGCGTCTCTGCCGATGCATTCAGCTTCATTGACTGGCAGCTTAAATAGACCCATTTTTAAAGGAGGTTCGGCTAAATAAAGCTAATAATGCTAGTGTTAGCTTATTAGCTTTGACAGCTCGTCATAACCTTCTTACTGATTTTCAACGCAGGTGTCTTTAAGGGGAAAATAAGCATTGTTTACTGTACCTGGCTCTCCTGAGGTCGACATAGCCACCGTGCTGGATGGTTGGATGCTGATGCAACAATAACGTGTCCGGAAGAGGAACCCGTGCGCTAAGTGCTAACGGTAGGAACAGGAACCAATGTGTTCGAACATGAGAGCGTGGGGGGAGGGGGGACATTAATGAGTGACGGTCCTTTCAAGAGGAAGTTAGGTTTGTTTACCTGCAAGAAGGTGGACGTAACTACTTCTACTTCAAACTCTCTAACTCGTCCAAATAGAAGGTGTATTGTGAACACAGCGGGTACATGAAGATTGTATCTGTCCGTGTACAGTAAGTTAAAGCGGACATGGCAACCATTAAGGAGTACGTGGATAAACTGGGTCGCGTTTATGAGCGGTACACCGAGCACGTGAAGAGGAACCCAGCTGCTGCAGCCCAGCTGGAGAGCATGGTGCGGACCCTGTCCTACCTCCTAGCAGGTCAGTCGGGGTATAGGGGGACCAGACAGACCCTGTCCTACCTCCTAGCAGGTCAGTCGGGGTATAATGTAAGGGGACCAGATGTCTCAGACAAAATCCGGGGACATTTTCAGCTCAGAAGCGTAAATACCTCCAAAACACGTTTTTAATTTTTGTAAAACTTAAAACGGGGACACTAGACCTAGAGCTGAGTATCGGATACAATATAAACTATTGAGGAAAGATTTTCCTTTGACATTGATGCAGTATGAAACGAGATCGCTGCAGTCGGCAGCAGAGAAACAAGCTGCAATGGAAGTTAATGGGATAATTGTCCAGCTTGTATTTACATTCATAAAGTGCTCGTTTTGCTGCTGACAGACTCAGATTAATATTCTAAGTGTCTGATAACATTATGGAAAGGATTTCTAAGGAGGCTGACCTTTCTGTTAAAGATTAAGATCCTTTTTTAAAACATAAATGTCCGCGAGATTGTGTTTGCTGTGCGGGAGCCTAACCTAACTTCTGACTCGAGCTAACTTTGTCCAAGTAGTAGTTTAGTTTCGTTTTCACTCGACACTACTAGAAAAGCATTGGCGCTAGGGCTGCGCAATTATTTACAATTAATGTATCGAAATCGCAATATGGGCTCGTGCAATATCCAAATCGAAGGGAGGGGCAATATTTCTTAAAGGCAAAGTGTGTGTCAAACCCTTTGAATTAAGCATTGTGGTGCTGCAGAGACGTCCCCCCCTACAGAAATGGGGGTGTCAGTAGCTCAGTCCGTAGCGAGTTGGGCCAGTTCACCTCCTGGGCACTGCCAAGGTGCTCTTGAGCAAGGCACTGGACCCCCAACTGCTCGGAGCGCCTTACACTCTGACATCTCTCCATTAGTGCATGTGTGCAATAACAGAGTGTAAATTGTAATTTCCCCTTGTGGGATTAATAAAGTATACATTATTATTAAATGTAAAGGGCCAAAATGTATCTGGATGGAAGGCCACGGGCCAAAAATGAATGTTTCGCTTACTTTTTCTTATTACTTTTAAAATAAGAGGAAAATAAACATGAGCATGTTAAATCGAAGGCGGGCCAAAACAAAAAGAGCGCTGGCCCCAGATTGGGCAGCCTTGCTATTAGGGTTGGGCATCATTTGGATTTTAACAATTCTGATTCTTCCTTTTGATTCTCGATGCCGATTCTTTGAGTGGTGGAGTTGAAACGGGTCATATGCTTATTTTCACAAATAACCCCTGATTTCCACCAGCTGCGGAACATCTGCAGCGTCATTAGGTTTCCATTAAAGTCAATGTGTGTACTTCCACTGACTACGTCCCAGCTCCAGCGGTCCCCTGCCCTCCGGAGCAGATACACACAGGTTCTGTTTTTGCCGGGCGCCGGAGAGCTCCGCAGCCATCCAGCACACGGCAGATTGTGCGGGACAGGAAGTCGAGCACAGAAACAAAATAAAACATCTGGTTAATTTTCAAAATAAAATACACCGTGCTCACGGCGGATCGTATTTCCCTGCACTACACCTTGAAAATGTCATAATGACAGACCTGAAGTCAGCAGGTCAGAGGTTTTGTGGTTCTGTTTATAGAAACTACATTCTGTCATTATCATACATGAATTTGCGAGATCTCGTGGGTCCTTGAGACTTCAGCTGTCAGTCATGGCTGCAGTCGTTCCTCAACAAATCCAGACCTGGTGGGTGTTGGCGGACACGCAGTCGTTCCGCAGTTGGTGGAAATCCCGCGTAAGAGGGAAGTTAATGGTGGTTTGAGGTTTACTTTGTGATGTAAAATAAAGCTACACTAGAGCGCCGCTCACTGTCCTCCAAGGCTGCTGGGCTTTGGAAACCAAGATATGCGCATATTAGAATGGGATGATCGGATTTTAAACCAAAATCCTCCAAAAGATTCCAATAAAGAAACGACTAAAGAAAAAAATCTTTGTTTGGGACAGATCACACTTTAATCATTTAAAACGACTATAGAAAAGAAAAAAATCTTTGTTTGGGACAGATCACACTTTAATCAAAATAATCGTAATTACATATTTTCCTCATATTGTGCAGCGCTAATCAACACCAGCTACTCATTCTTTAGGCCTTTCTGTGTTCAGCACATGATGATACTAACATGTCGTGGCTCTTGTTTTTCAGGGCGATTTGCAGATTCTCATGAAATATCGGAGCTATGTAAGTAAAAGTCAACGTTTTTCAAAGCCAGTTAGCTTATCGCAGATATATAAGATTAGGTATCGGCTCAAATGTAAGTTTCAATACAGAAATGCCAAACTTGCACTACCCACAACTAAAGATGGTCCCATACCATTCTTTGAATACCGAGTACTGATCCGATACCAGTGTGTCATACTGTATATTTTATTATGTTTTAACAGCCGTATACTACTATCCCTGTATGGATGTGATATGATTGTCGGTCTGGCTCAGGTTAAACTCTCTCTCTCAGTTTGACAGTCAGTTATAACAGAAAAAGAACATAAATAAACTACTTTAACATAGATTTTCTTTAGGGCTTTATTATGTGGTCTCGGGTTGGTGCATAAACTCCAGTACCTCCCGATACTGATACTAGCGTTTTAAGCAGTATCGGAGGCGATAACAATACTGGTTTTGGTACATCTCTACCCACAACCCTTCAAAAATGTGTAATCAGCTGTTATATCGATGTTCTCATAACTATTTTAACAGAGTCATTCAGACACTCAATGTAGTATTTTACATGTGAAATAGTTTTGGCTCCAAAAAAAAGCCCAATTCAAAGATTCAAGATGGACTGAGTACCAGATTAACCCTCCGGTCGTGGCTTTGTGTCTTCACCAGTGTACTCTGCCTCCAATCTCCTGGTGCTCTTCAACGACAGTATCCTGCGCAAAGGGCGGAGATGTGCCTTCCCTGTGGTGAGCACCCAATCATCTCACACTGCATTCAGAGAAACAAGTGCTTGCTGCATCTATACTCTTGATTCAACAAACTTCTATCTCAAAAATGTGTCACAAAGGAGAGAACAATGTGGCCAAAGAGTAAAGAAACCGGCTGCGGTTTTACCAGCTGGAGGAATATACAGAAGGATCTTTAGAAGTATTTTAGTTTTCAGCTTTTTTTAATCCTCCGCTGCAGACAGGAAGTAACTAGTGTCCCTGCCATGTGTTCAGTCTCTCTCTCAGCAGAGACTCCTCAACTGGCTGTCTGTGTTGGAGCATGTGGAGGTTTTCCTGGAGATGGGAGCCTGCAAGCTGTGGGGGGACGTCGGCCGCTGGCTGGTGATTGGACTCATTCAGATTTTTAAGTATGCTTTTCTTCCTCTGGCGACCTGTCGTTTAATCAAAAGAAAACACAAAATCAACTTTTTTTTGTGTGTTTTCTCAATTTAATTTTATTTGAAATGACTAACCAAATGTCCTTCTCTACCTGATCTCCAGGGCAATTTTTCGCCTCATCCTTCTTCTGTGGTACAAATCCGGCATCCAGACTTCACCTCCCATAATCCCTCTCGACAGAAGTGCAGGATTTGCCGGTGAAGGTCAGTTATTGTCTCTTTCTCACTCGCTGTTATCACTTCCTTTAAAGCTTTAGTCCATCCATCCATCCATCTTCATCCGTTTATCCGGGGACGGGTCTCGGGGGCAGCAGCTCCAGCAGGGAACCCCAAACTTCCCTTTCCCGAGCCACATCAACCAGCTCCGACTGGGGGATCCCGAGGCGTTCCCAGGCCAGGTTGGAGATATAATCTCTCCATTAAAAAGAGGAATAAAAAATCTTTTGAGATCGGCATGGGGAACTTTCCTTAAGATCATCTCTCAATGCAAATCAAACCGGCTGTTAGTCTAACTGAAATAACACCATGCCAACCTCTATGAATGGTGAAGGGTATGTGAATATGGGGGGGGGGGTGACTCAGGACCACAACAGTCCGACCCAGTTGTCAGTTCTGACTATAACTAAATCAAATTATTTGTGTTGAATTTGAACCTTTTGTCTCAGGTAACAACTCATTTGAGTGTTGGGTTATTTAAAGCTGTACTTGTAAATATTGTAACATTAACAGCGGATCAGATGACTAATTCATGACACATGTAATGTGAAAGGAGTGGCGTTGAGTGATGAATCCACAGGGTATTACCACCAGGCTGTGCAGGTCCCCTCACTTCTACCGAGCCTCTTTTAGCGCCTTGTTGTAGTTTGACTGTTCTGGTTCAGTCCCTGCGCCGGCATCAACCTTGTTCCCAGGTGCGACAGGCAAACCCACTGTACACAACCTGCAGACGGAAACCGTTAGAGACCAGCTGGTGGACACAGAGCGTTGTGCAGACAGACAAAGATAGTTGGGGGAGGTAGACACAAACACCGCTCCAAATAAGTGGTAATGCTGCTCCTTAGATGTGTTAAATACTGTTTGCTAAGGTAGTGGTCCCAAACGTTTTCACTTGAAGGACCCAAAAACTGGAACCAATTAAACCACGGACCTAGTCTGGCTATCACTAGACTAAGCTCAATCTTTTAAGATTCAATTCAATTCAATTTTATTGAATCCATTCATAACGAGTTGTTTCAAGACACTTTACAGATAGGTAGGTAGGTCTAGACCACTCTCTATAATTCACAAGGACCCAAAATTCTAGTAGTTCTTTCTTTTTCTTTTGAAAGAGCTTCATTGAATTTTTTACAAAATACATGTTATCGACATACATTAGAGAGAAAAAATAAAGACAGCAAACAACAAATTACAAAACATGACATAGCTTACATTATAAAGTGCAGATAGTGGTTAAAGTGCATGTGTTAAAGTGCATGTGTTAAAGTGCATGTGTTAAAGTGCATGTGTGCAAAGAACAGACCATATAGTGCAAAGAGTACAAAGCATTACAAATTAATAATGTCCAAAGGCAGGAGCTGATTTTTGTAATACTCTGTATTTTCTACTGCACAAGAGGCGTGACCAATGGGAGTAGTTCAAATGACTCTGTACGCAATTGGCTAGTCCTTCAACCAATCAGACCAACGATCCGGGTTACTTTATCAACGGGTTGCCGGGCTTCGCTGGCCGCCATGTTGAATGTAAACAAAAAGCTGCTTGCCGTCGCTTCTCTATCGTCGTCGTTAAACCGGCCAATAGCGCGCCAGGTGGATATGCCAGTTTGTGATTGGTCCTTGTAGGTTTCCAGCCTGAGCTGCAGGGCAAAATCAAATCGCCGGCAGATGGGGCTAGGGTTTACCCGGGCTACCCCGGACCCCCATTTGATAAGATCTAGTTTTTTGGGGTCTGATAGGATTTTTGTTTTAGATGTTTTATTGCAGGAAGTGTATGACCAAAACAGTCATACATTCTGTTACTTATGGATGGGATTTTAGTGAAAATCAAGGATTTTCCTTTTTGCTACATGGGGACCGTCTGGACCCCCCTCAAGGACCCCTGGGAACCCCTGTGCTTAGAAGTCAACCGTAACACTTCTATAAGGTTACATGTGTGTTCCACTGCCCCAACGAGGCTGCTGTGTACTGCACATTCAAACGCTGTTCCTCAGTCCCTGCTTGGAGAAGTGGTGTGTGTGTGTGTGTGTGTGTGTGTGTGTGTGTGTGTGTGTGTGTGTGTGTGTGTGTGTGTGTGTGTGTGTGTGTGTGTGTGTGTGTGTGTGTGTGTGTGTGTGTGTGTGTGTGTGTGTGTGTGTGTGTGTGTGTGTGTGTGTGTGTGTGTGTGTGAAGTGAACCAAACTGTACTGTGTCTCCGTCCTCTTCTCCACAGATGGCGTTAACGAGGAGCAGCAAGATGACGCCTGCTTTGTGGGTCAGAGGTCGGGCCGAGTTATTAGGCCACTAGGCAGCGGTAAGACTAGTTGAAATCATAATAAAGAGCATAATAAAGAGCTTATTAAGCAGCCAGGTTGCTGTATGCTGCTCTGATGGCTAAAAACTCAACACTTAGCTGTCATGCTCATTGGAGATTCTTCGGCAGAGTCTGCATTTATTTATTTATTTTTACTCCGAATAAAAAAATATATATACTGTAAAACACAATTGTTGCAATTTGTCAGGAAAAGCAAAAAGAGTGACAAACCTACTGACTTGTCGCTGTGTCACTGTCCCCATGGTAACCTTGTGCCCCTCCTCTGGTCTGTGTGCTGCGCAGCGCCCGGCCTGCAGGCCCGGCTGTGGGGGGCGCCCAGTCAGAAGAAGAGGAGGAGCAGCTTAAGTGATGAGAAGCTCCACAGCAAGCCAACACAGCTGGGGCTCCAGGAGACCCTCGCTGAGTCCGTGTACATCGGACGGCCGCTTGTACACTGTATCCTTGCCTCGTTGTCGCACCACTGCACCCGGGTGTACAGCATAGTCCACGTCTCTTCATTAGTCTCCCTAAGGACAAATTAGTTTTGGACACGGAGTAACGTTGCTGCAAGAGTTACAACAGACACACAACAACAAGCACAGGGTGAAAACAACTAAAAGAAAACATGTACAGTAAACATATGGGCTATATGTATAATATGTGTGTACTATATGGGTTACTTGCTGTGCAAATTGCAGATTACAAATGACCATTTTTAATACTAAATAAGATAAAATGCCATCTTCTGTTCACCCATACATGCCTTACAACCACTCGATCCTACTTCCATACGCATCCATGCACTCAGTCGTAGTAAAAAAATTAAAACATTTCATAAATTACAGTCGCAGATATACATTAAATCATTCATCGCTGCTCATTATATATAGTTAGTATAGTATATAGTTACATATTGAATTTGAAAACACACTAGAGAACATAACTCTAAATCAGGGGTCTTCAATGTTTTTTAAGCCAAGGACCCCTTAACTGAAACTGAGACAGAGCAGGGACCCCCCCCCCCCTATATATTGTATAAAATAAAGTTGCATGTTGGGTAATTGGTAGAGTGTATATTTATAGAGGTTTACACCTGGACGCAGCAGCTACATTCTGGGGGTATTTCTATCTTGAGGCAGCGGGAAGTGCTGGCGCCTTTGACCAACCAAGACCTGGTCCACAGTCAGTAACGCAGCATTGCATTGTTATTTTAACAGCGCATTGGCTCGTGTGTTGGTTGTTAGAAGGCTGTGTGTTGCTACTGGAGACGGTGTTTCCTTACAGCTGGCCTCCCTGCCTGCAGTACTCTGCCTCGGACTCTGTGGGAAACACTCGTGGACGCCGTGGCTCGTCTCTGGAGTCCTCGAACTCTCCAGGTATCAGATGGTGCAAATGAGATCTTTTAAGATGAATTCTCATTCATCTAATCATAATTTGTAAGAGATATATTATTTAATTTTTATTGAAAACATTTGCACAAAGCAAGCCGATCCACTTTTCCATGTTGATGAGAGCATTGAAGTGACAAAAAGAAATTGAGGGACATTTAGAATAGATAAAAATGTGCCATTAATTTGGATTATGACATTAACTCAAGATTAACGTTCCACTTTTCCATGGTGAGAACATTAAAAAGAAAAAATAATGGGACAAAAAGAAGTCATTTAGAATAGATAAAAATGTGCAATTAATTTAGATTAATTGCGAGTTAACTATGACATTAATGCGATTAATCGTTTGACAGCACTAATATACAGTATGTATACTGTATGTCTGTGTGTATATGCACAGTATGTGTGTGTATATATACCTACATATATGTGTGTGTATATATACGTACATATATGTGTGTGTGTATATATACACTTTCTAAAATGGGGGGATTTTTCTGCATTGAATACTTTTAATACTTCAAGTACATTTCCCTGATGATACTTCCATACTTTCACTTAAGTAGCATTTTCAGTGCAGGACTTTAACTTGTAATCGAGCATTTTTGCAGTGTGGTATTAGTACTTTTACTGAAGTGAAGGATCTGAATACTTATACTGTATGTTGGGTCAACAAAACTGTTCATTCTACAGATAAAATGAAGCATTTCTAAATAGTTTATTACTAGGTTTGTTTTAACTTGGCGAGTGAATGAAGACACGGAGATACCGCTCCCTTCAGGAGTTTGGCATCCTCTCTCAGTGCATCTACCACATCGTGACGAGTCATGCCGGTATTTGTCCTTCCTTTAGTTTCACCGTGCTCAGCGGCAGGAAATTCCAAAATCGATGGGAGAAGGCCGAGATGAGGAGGAGAACCTATCTGTTGCTGTACTACATTCTGCGTTCACCCTTCTACGACAAATACTCAGAGTAAGTATGTCTCCGCAGTAATCAGTCGATTGGATTGGTTGTTAATCGACGTCTGAAAGAGAGGCCGAGCAGGACCCAGGACTACATATATTGTATCAAATGAAGTTGCATGTTAAACTGGGCCTACAACAACGTTGGGCAGCCTAACGCCTTTATAGAATACTAAACTATTACAATAATAAATGCTGGCATCATCTTTTAATGTTAAGCATACATGTGGTACAGAGACTCTTTAGGATGAACTCTGTGGACCTTAGTGGCTGCCTTACCTATGGGCCAGTAAGCCTATCCTGACACTAATTGTAAAGCTGATTTATTTTGCTAATAATTTCACCCCAAAAAATCCTGGATTCATATTAAGATATTTTAATTTTCTTGGAAACTTTCAAAAGTTCCCCCCCCCCCCAGTAACTCTGAGGACCCCCTAGGGGTCCCGGACCCCCTGTTGAAGATCTCTCTTATATACATCTGCGTAAAATCTGCGCCGTGGCTACGTGGCCGGACCCCGTGCCGTAGCCTGACGTGTACTTCTTGAAAAATTACATCTGTTTTATCTAAAAAGATTAATTTCTCTGTTTGTTCATCTCACTTCAATGTTATCGCTGCAAAATGGGATATACTATCCTGTATAGAAGTGTGTACGATGTTCATTGTCTATATTTTCATGGTCTTTCTTTGCTTTTAGAACATAATATAGACAGTACAGCACTTTTAAATCTGCTCTATAAATACATTGACTTGACTAGAGTCGCTACTCGCTCTACCACACACTCTATAGCACATCAGCACAAGGTGAGGTTGCTTCTATTTTCCAAATAACAGTGAGAAACCTCCCGTTTTAGACGCGGCGGGCAGACAACGCGTCGCAGTCCTGCTCTAAAAAGTCACCTCAAGAATCATCATCACCGTTGTCCGCAATTCATCTTCTATCAACCGACTAATCAATTCTTCGCTTCACCCCCATTGTGAAACACATCAGTCTGTTTTAAAATGTTGGAAAAAGCACAATAATTTGGTGTGTGTGTTTGGTAAATGGTGTTTTAATGTTGTTGTGACTGTGTTTGTTGGTCTGCAGGGAGAAGATTCTCTTCCTGCTCAGACTGCTGGCCGATCACGTCCCAGGAATAGGCCTCGTTGCTCGTAAGTACCGCCGCCACGCCTCCTCCATGAGGCTGACCCACACAAATTATAATAATAATAATAATAATGTAGTCTTTATTAATCCCACAAGGGGAAATTACAATTTTCACTCTTGTTAATACACACATTACACACAGGCCTGACCTACACACACATGCTCAGTACCTATACATGCACTAATGGAGAGATGTCAGAGTGGGGGGGGCGGTGCCCATGGACATGGTCTTTGTAAACCGCCCTGAAGTATTCCTCTTCAACATTCATCACCAGTGGCAGAAGAAGTATTCTGATCTAATACTAAAGTAAAAGTACTTTTTACCATTACTGGGTTTGGCCTCAGTAACAGCATTTATGGTGTCACCCCCACAAGTGTGGTATGGGATTGTGGTCCGGGGGTTGGGCCGGCCCCTCCATAACATCAATGTTGTTCATCTGGAACCAAGACTTTGCTCGCTTGCTGGTGTGTTCTGGGTCATTGTCTTGTTGAAAGACCCATTTCAAAGACATGTCCTCTTCAGCATGAGGCAACAAGACCTCTTCAAGTATTCTGATGTATTGAAACTGATCCATGATCCCTGGTATGTGATGAATAGGCCCAACACCCCCATAGCCACCATGCTTTACTGTCTTCACAGTGTACTGGGGCTTGAATTCAGTGCAGGGGGGTCGGAGGACAAACTGTCTTGGACCCTAGACCTAAAAAGAGCAATGTTGGTCCATTTCTTCTTTGGCCAGTCAATGTGTCCTATGGCTTTCTTTTTTCAGCAATGGGACTTTGCGGGGGGTCTTCTACCTGATAGCTTTGCTTCACATAGCCTTCTTCTGATCGTAACAGTACTCACAGGTAACTTTAAGTCTTCTTTGATTTTCCTGGAGCTGATCATCGGTCGAGCCTTTGCCATTTTGGCTCTTCTTCCATCCATTCGAATGCTAGTTGACCGTTTTGTCCCACGTCGTTCAGGCTTTGGACGCCATTTCAAGGCATTTCAAATCATTTTGGCTGAGCAGCCTCTCATTTTCTGCACTTCTTTATATGTTTTCCCTTCTCCAATCAACCTTTTAACCCTTGTGTCGTCTTCCCGTCGCCCGTGCAATTTTTTGTTTTTCTGGGTCTGAAACCTTTTGATCATCTTTGTTTTTGTCAATTTTTTTGCGCCTTTTAGACGTTTTTGTGGGTTTTCCCCCACATTTTTTAAGCTTTTTTGAACATTTTAGTCCCTTTTTTTTTAATGGTCTTTCATAGGAAAGGTTTTTGGAATGCTATTAAATTGAACAAAACTCTACATGACTCTACAACACTTACTAGTACATAATTTGTCATGTAGAAATATCACTTTTACCAAAAAATAGGATTTATGAGATTAGTAAGGTTGGACTGCTATTATTTTGAATAGAACTATAACACAATAAAGGAAAGGGAGAAAGACAAAAAGCATAATATGAGCACTTTAATAGAAGTATTTATGTAGCTTGTTTTTGCTTCTTCACGTATTCATATTGAACTACTAGTACTTTTGTAACACATGGGTGCTTGTTTGTCTGTTCAGGCCCTCTGATGGATTACCTCCCCACCTGGCAGAAGATCTACTTCTACAACTGGGGATAAAGTCTGCTGGATGTCCAAAAAAGAGGGGACGGTCGGACCCAGGGACAGGGACGCTTGCTAGAATCAGATAAAAATTATGTGGAAATGATTACCACTTGGACCTTCCTCTTGATTTAGAAGGCTACTCCAGAAATACAGCGAACATTGTTTAAGCCCCTCCCCAGGTCGTATTACCTTGTTTTTCACTCTACAAAACACGGGTGTGACTGATGCTAAATGGCTGCCTCAGGTGTCGGAGATTCAACCTTTAGAGTTGTTCATGATTCACGCTGTTGTCTGTACTGTGAAGCATTTGGTATTTGACAGCTTGTATTATAGGGGACACATTTTTGTGAGCATTGGCATTTCATTCCATTGTGTCAAGATGAGCGGCCTTGTTTGTGTGTTTTTGGTGCCGCAGGGCAGAAATCTGTACAACAGAAGCACACAACTAGAGTGTTGACTATCTCAACACCTCATTTACCCGAGCAGGCTTTTAAATTCCCCGTTCTCGTTGGTTTTCCTGCAGAAATGAGCTGTACAATGCCAGCGGAAACAGGTTAAAGGCCGTGCAAGTGTGTGTGTAAGCTGGAGTCAATGACGAGAACAAGCCAGAGGTTTTTGAATCTTTATTAACTTACTGAATAGGTTTCTTTTTTGTAGCCTACAAATAAATAGTCAAATGTTTTATCCTTTCAGTTCATGTTTGTTACTTTTTTTTGAAGAGTTTTATCACGGGTGGAACATCCACAGGCATGGCCACGCTAGGAAGGAACTTCACTCTGATCCATCAAAGATAATTACTGACATGTTTCCAGACCTCATCTACTTGAGACAGTTCTTTTAATAACTTGTTGAATGTCGAGTCTGCCGGGAACATAAAGGTGAAGGTACTGTGGTTCTGAGCTGCATCACATTCAGGTAAGGGGGGGTCACGCCATGCGTCTTCAGCTGACCGGCGTCAGAGAAGAAAGGGCTCCTTCTCACAAAGACAACTTTAGTCTTAATGGGCACAACTTTAAAGTCAGAATATTAGAAATCATTAAAAACTGAACAGACTGAAAACAAACTGAAGACGTCAGCCCGCCAAAATAAAAGGTTAAACTGCTGCAATGATCAATCGATAACTTGCCAACTATTAAATTATTCGCCAACTAATTTTGATAATTAATAGGGCCATTATGTTATGAAAAAAAGTTTAACTTGATACATGTGAATATGTTCTAGTTTCTTCTCTCTGTGACTGTTCAGTTAATATCTTTGAGTTGTAGACAAAACAAGACATTTGAGGACGTCATCTCGGGCTTTTTGGGGAGACACTGATCCACATTTATTCATTTTATAGACCTAACAACTAATCCATTCATCTAGAAAATAACCAACAGATTAATCGACAAGGAAAATAACCGTTAGCTGCGTCCTTAGAGAGTCGAGGTACATGGAGGCAGACTTCAGATTCAACCAGCAAGGCGTTAACGTGAAATGAAGAAGCTCCACAGTCAAAACAGATTCATTGTTTTAAGAGCTGGGACTTCACATGTTCTATCGGACATCCGTATTAAAAGGTCCCATGGCATGAAAATGTCACTTTGAGGTTTTTTAACCTTGCCCCTTATGAGGTCATAAGGGTCCACCCCTCAGATACAGTATTAGGGCACCACTAAGGTCTATAGAAAAGCATCCAAACAGCACCATGTCATGGGACCTTTAAAACGGACATTAGGTCATCTGATGTCTTTTTTACAACTACTGATAGGGTGTAATCCCCCCCCGTCTCATGGACACCTGGGTAATAAATAACCATAGCAGCTAGGACATCAAATATGCGAGATATCCTTTCACTCAGACAGAAATGCATAACACCAAGCTCAAACAGTGTGAAATTGTCGAGATAGTTGTCGTCAGTGCTTTGTGTGGACAAACTGTACTGTACGTGATCAGCAGTGAATCAAACACTGAATGCAAACGTTGAATTTCTTTTCCAAATTAACGCCGACGGTTTTTTATATCACAATAAAAAAAAAAGACATAAGCAAGATGTATTTGATAATATGAATCAAAATAACACTTTCATTTATGTAATTAAGGAATAAAATATAGTAGAATTAACTTTTGAAAACTAAGACCAAAGAATTCTGGACAGTAAATTACAAGATAACTCTTGGTTTAGTATAAACGACACTCTGATGGAAATAAAAAGTCAAAGAGTCCGCCAATGAGAATGACTCACTCCTGTGAAATTGTCTCTAGAAGAAGAGGATGGGAGAGAAAGACCATTTATTTTTCCCTCATGCGATCCTTTCTGCTTCCCGTCTCTGTCTCTCCCATCCCATCGACTCCGCTTCAGTCACGTGGCTCGTTGCTCGTCACAGGCGTCAGTAGGTCCTCCCGCAGGTTGGTGCAGATCAGTAGGAGCCGTAGCGATCCTGAGAAAACATGGTTGTTGTGGTTTTAAAGCCAGATGTTGAATCATTTTCCCGGTTCTTACAACGCCAAACAACCTGGCTTAACCCTCCTGTTCCTCGGGGAACTCGGTGGATGTCTCACCTGGATTGTATTCATGACCCCGTTGGCCAAGACCGCCATCTTGCCTGCTACGGTCTTCACTCCCTGTTTGAATTGTGCAATGTCCGGGCCGGAGGGGAGCACGCTGTCAAAGCCTGGCGCCCGCCCTGACGGATGAAGCCAGAGGAGAGTGTACATTTAGGGTCGGACATGTTTAAATGAATTCCACACATTGGGTTTGTTTTTCTATTCAGCATGTTGTTTGAGGGCAACATTAAAAACTTTTATTAAAACCTTTTCTTCTACTGAAGGTCCCATATTTAAAAAAAAATGAGATCCTCATGTCTATTTTTTCAAGGTGCTTTATAAATACTGTGACAGTATCAAAAGCTCCGTCCACAGAAAAAACGCACACAGCTCCGATTGAGAAACTGTGCCTTTAAACGAGCCGTCAGGACTACATGATATTTTGGTCGAAGGTGCCGCTACAGTGACGTTACAGTTATTCCCCGAATTGAAATAACAGTGCAGAGACTCAGGAAAGACCCGGAAACGCTGGCCAATCAGAGCAGACCGGGCTGTTTCGGGAGGGGAGCTTAAAGAGACAGGCGCTAAAACGGAGCGTTTCAGACAAAAAGGGAATACAGGTATATTCTGACAGACATTACATTTTACATTAAAACATGTAAAAATGATCCAGTAAAAGCACAAAATACAAGTATGAACCTGGATATGAGCCGGTTATGGGACCTTTACTTAATCTGCAGCATAAATAGTCCCCAACAAATGCCTTTCCTCCTGTTTTAGTAACGTAGACTATAAGCTCAGTGACCAGTTCTGTAAGGAAATTACTGAGACTTTTACATTCATCGTGGTGTTCTCTTATCTCGGGGTTTTCTGACACTAAGACAATGAAAAGACAAATGCCAGCAAATACACAAGCAAACAGGTCGTACCTTTTTGGTCACTGCCCTCCCCGAACAGGTCAGCTGAACTGATAGAGGAGCTTCCAGACATGGTCTCCAGTCTGGTCTTTGCATCATACTGAGAGAAGAAGAAGAGTCAAAACAATAAGCACACAAATCTCTCTTTGGGAGTTATTGCTTTCAACACATAGCTGCCAGCAATTTGAAATGTGGATGTATGCTTGAAGCTTGGGTTGGGCAATTAATCACAATTTAAATTGGGATTACAATTTGGGGTCCTTGCGATCATAAATATTGAGTAATCAAATAAAACAATTGCTTATTTTGTCTCGTGTTCTGAATGGAGAAAAAAAAAGTATGAAGGGAAACTTCACAGTTCAACGTGTCGTCTGTGTTGATTTGTTTCACTGTTTCTCAAATTCAACGTTTGCATCTTCTTTCCAAAATCAGTCACAATGAGTAATCGTAGGGAATAATTGGGATTTCAATATTGACCAAAATAATTGTGATTATAATTTTCCCCATAATAGAACAGTTTGGTTAAATTATTTTTATGTAGCACCTTTAAAAACAACCACAGCTGACCAAATTGCTTAAAAAAAAAAACAAAATAGATAAAATACACAAACAATACACAATACCACAAGCCAACGAATAGAAGTGGGTCTTTAGCAAGGACTTGTTCTAATATGAAAAGGTAAACTATTCCAGAAAAGGCTCGGCCACCTTTCATTTTTTATATTTCTTTATTTATATTTCTTTTATTTTTTTTGGAAGACCTCAGCGCTTTGACAGGTGTGTAGATGTAAAAGCACTGATAAATAAAAAGGAAAATCTTAAAAACAAGAAATACGATTTTAAAATTGATCCTGAAAGGGACAGGAAGGAGTTTTTTAGTCCCGGTTAAAAGCCGAGCCACAGGGCGCCGGGGTAGCTCACCTGGTAGAGCAGGCACCCACGTATAGAGGTCTACTCCTCGACGCAGCGGCTGCAGGTTCGACTCTAAAAGTCTCAAATGCCCAAAAAATAAATAAATGAAGGCGAGGTGCTGCGTTCTGGACTACCTGTAACCGATGAAGAGATGACTGATCCAACCCAACATATAAAGAGTTACAGAAGTCTAAAGAGATGTAATAATGCATGTATAACTCTCAGCTGGAAGAAACTGGCTGTAACAACAGAACTAATCTGTTTTTCAAGTTTAAAATCCCACCCAGATTCTTGGTAAACGGAAGATTGGAGGAACCTAATCGAGAGCCATCTACCCAGAGCAGCCCTGCTTGACGCTGTGCTCGAGTTTAGGTTTTCCAAACTGAAACAGAGCGCAGGTTCCTCACCTCTGCACTGCTCTCCCGGCCAAAGAACATGTCCGAAGAGATCGCCTTGGCATTTGCAAACTTCTCTCGGGCCTCACTGGACTCGGACACCGGAGCCGATACGTCGGCTTTTCTTCTGCTGGGAAGTCTGAATTAAACACATAAAACACATCAGAGCTTGCACCCCGTCCAGTGGACACAACCGCTTTATTTATATTTTGACTATGTAACACAGAAGAGAGAGTGAGCATGTGCGTAGATACCTTTCTCCAATTGGCTGAATACTAGAAATGGTGATCTCCTCTTTGGGGTCCTCTTTCTCCAGAGCCCAGGAGGTGGTAAAGGAGGCGGTTCCTGCCTCCGTGTCCCACCGGGATCCAAAACTGTCTCCCACTGTAAACGGGTTGTCCTTATATCTGAAACACCACACACAATGGATTATCAACTAAGTCCCTGCTAGTCTGGGACACCCATTCATCGTTATTTCTGCAGGTCAAAGCAGGTTAGACCTAGGGATGCAACTAACGCTTATTTTCATTGTCCATTCTTTTCATGATTAGTTGTTTGGTCTAAAATGTCAGAAAAAGGGGGAAAATGTGGATCAGTGTTCCCCAAAAAGCCCAAAATGACGTCCACAAATGTCTCGTTTTGTCCACAACTCAAAGATATTCAGTTTACTGTCAGAGGAGAGAAGACACTAGAACATACTCACATTTAACAAGCTGACATCAGAGAAGTTTGACTTTTTATTTCATTAAATAAAAAACTCTAACCGATTAATCTATTATCAAACCTGTAATTCATTTAATAGTTGACAACTAATCCTTTAATCTTTGCAGCGCTTCTTTCAACTGTAGTACATTAATAAGTAGGTATCCTTTGAGAGGCGTCACGTACTTTGGGGGTCCAGAGGTGAAACCCGGCTCATCAAACATGTCCAATTTGGAGCGAGAGGAGGACTTGGATCCCACGGGAGTCTCCTGCTCAATCACCTGCATCTCCGACATCACCGAGTGGGACACAGCACTGAAACAATCACACACATTCAGAGATGAATCAAACGCTTTGTGATGATTACGCATATTCCATCAATCAAGGGTTCCTCCTCCACATTTTTATTCCCAACTCGTATATAACTCCCTTTGTATTCTTTTAATCTTTGTTTTTGTATAGTCGTTCCTGTATTCTATCCTAATTGTTATGTCTTGTATATCCTATGTGTGCTGTGTGGCTATTATTTTATTGCAACTATAAGGTAATCGAAACCAACGCACCTACTAGAGCTTAGATCGGGCCCGACCCCGTGCACGTGGTGTCCGAGCCCGGCCCGACCCACTGCCTGTAATTATGAGCCCAATTTCAACCAGACAGTTGTTTTTTTTTTAAAACGTGGGTCGTTACAACTGACGTACTCAACTACAACTCCGAGTGGTTTGAACTACAGAAATCTGTTTAAAATTATCTTAATGAACACGAATTATGAGCGGATCGCAAATGGAAAAAGGTGTACCTGCATTATTGTGTCATTATCATTATATTAGAAGAAAATGGTCTCAGAACAATAATATCAAATATTATCGTTTATCGCAATAATGTCTGGGACCTAGTCAGAGGTAGGCATTAGTGTGTCTGTTAAAGCTACAGTGCGTAGTTTCTGTCTCCCACATGAGGAATTTAAGTAATGACAACAACACTGTTGGCGCATCCACATGATGCAAGCCTTCCGTGACCGCGCTCATTTGGCAACAGCTGGAATGTAACAGACGTTTATTAATATCAAAAAGTTACGCACTAAAACTTTAAGTAAGTAAATGGATGATAAAGACTCCTGAAAACATCACAGAGTACGGTCTAGACCTGCTCTTTTATGAAAAGCGCTGTGAGATAACCGCTGTTGTGATTTGTTGCTATATAAATAAAACTGAATTAAAAGAAATTGAATAGATCTGTGATGTCACCTCCGGTTGCCGAAGCCCATGCCCAGTCTCTCAGCCTGCTCTCTCTTCTTGCCTTCCATGGTCTGAATCTTCTTTTCCTCCATCTTCCGGTCGATCTCCAGCTCTTTGTAGGCCAAACGCATCGAGGCCACACTGCAAGCACAGGTAGACAGTCGTTTACCAACAGAGTTTCACTTCTTATTGAAAGAAAAAAAGGATTGTAGAATGGAAATTAAAAAAAAAAAACAAAGAAAATCTCAACCCTTCTTTGAACCCCAAAAAATATTTTTATGCAAACGTGTATAGGTCAAAGAGATAAATGAAATAATAATATCCCTTACATGGACTCCTCGGCTTGTTTCTTCGCCTCGGCCGCCTGCTCCTCTCTCATCTTCTCGGCCACTTGCGCCTGCTTCTCCACCTCCGAAAAGTTCTTACTGCTCACCTTCTGGGCACCCAGACCTTTCTTTGCACCGAGCTGCATCCGTAGGAAATGTGGGACACAGATCAGTTCCAGGTTAGAGTCGACGTTACATATTAACAAAAACAACATTTATTTAGGTACATAGGTATCCAAAGTGCTTTCCATGAAGTAACAATGAAACATAACATAGTCAAATCAGAAGGAATAAAACATACAATAAATCAGAAAAAGAATACATGAAAGCAGAAAAAAATGGAAAATGTCACAGTGCTACTATGTTTTAAAAGCCATTCTAAATAAATACATTTTAAGGTTAGATGTTCTTTTTAATTCCCCAAAATAACATGATTGATTCCACCCAACGCTCTTTGCCAAGTACAAATCTCTACTTTCATTAATTTTGGGGCGTCTTATTCAATTTTATAGCATTGTAAAACAAATGGAAGTGTTTTTGAAATAGTATTGAGTAAAAGTTGACATATTCCAGTCTGTGATTATCATCAACATCCATTCCTTTAATTTTAGTCTCAATAATTCCTAATTTCTGCTTTTCTAACTCAAACATCAGGTATAATTTCCTATAAATGAGGTTTATTGACCATAAATTCCCAAAATAACTGTAAAACTAAAGTTAATAAGTTAGTGTTACGTTGGTGTTAAACGTCAAAAAAAGTGACAAACATTGAAAAAATGCTATAAAATTGAATAAGACGCCCCAAAATGAATGAAAGTAGAGATTTGTACTTGGCAAAGAGCGTTGCGTGGAATCAATCATGTTATTTTGGGGAATTAAAAAGAACATTAATATAGGAAAATGGGTTAATTTGACCCGAGGACAACAGGAGGGTTAATATAAATTCTATAACGTAGGAGGAGCCAATGGAGAGTGTAAAGAACAGGTTAAAGTGTATCCTGGGCAATAGGGCTGGGCAAGATGGCCAAAATCACCTATACTGATATCGGTAATTTCATATCTCAATAACGATATACTTCACGATTAGGGCCGCACAATGTGAGAAATATATGCGATAATGTTACTTGCGATAAATAAACAGATGTTAAAGTGTACTCAGGTCGGATTCTTTCAGTATTCTGCTAAAATACAAAAAAAGTGCTTGTTGAATTTAAAACAAATGAAAGAAAATCATTGAATAAAAAGGCACCACTAAAAAAGAATGAGCGTAACATTATGAAGTGCTGATATTTTCTTTCCACTAACAAAGAATCTCTTTTTGTGAGACGTCGCAGCCTTTAGTGATGTGTTCATTGCACCAGTCGATAATTGCGATAATAAAAAAATATTGGGCAGCCCTAACCACCATTTTCCCATAATTCAATAAATAAATAAATAGTCCGTATGAAATGACCACACAGTGAAGCCCATCTTTGTCTACTCCTGTGTGAATGAAATACAAATGAAAAGAAGTTCACTAAGAACTTCTAGTGCAAAATGAAAATAACGTGACTAATTTATTTTAATCTGTCGATTATGTTCCGGATGAATGGATTAACTGTTGGATTTATAAAATGTCAGAAAAGGGAAAGAAATGTGGATCAGTGTTTCCTAAAAAGCCCAAGACGACCTCCTCAAATGTCTCGTTTTGTCCCTAACTCAAAGAGATTCAGTTGACTGTCACAGAGGAGAGAAGAAACTACAAAAATATTCACATTTAACAAGCTGACATCAGAGAAGTTTTACTATTTTCCTATAAAGTTAACAACTCAACCGATCAATCGACTATCAAAATAGTTGCAGGTTAATTTAATAGTTGAAATCAAATGGATTAAACTTTGCAGCTCTAAAATGTGTAATGTATGTCCATATATCGTCATAGCGACCAGCCGTACCCGGCATTGCAGAGACAGGGGTCAAAGTCTGGTGAAAATATGACTCACCCCTTTTTTGCCAGTCATGGGCTTCTTTTTTCCAATGATGGAAGTCTTCACATCTGTAACACAAGTGACAATTTGATGATTTTTGACTTTGCCAACCTGAAATTAAAGCGAGTAAAAACCACACCAGCGCAGAAAAACAAGGCAAAATCGCAGAGAAACCACACGGAGAAGAAACATGGCTTTGGTTTGGCTTTTATTGTTAGTTCAAACACTGGTGATGCTCAGCAAGCACGTTAGCTAAAACTGGGTTTCACTAAATCAACAGCGAGACGAAAACTTTCAACCTCTCATAACACTGATGTTAGTCAGTCCATTTGCTTTCAGAAGTATCTCCCTTGTGAGAAACTAAGTGAAAAGTAGGCAACTTCGACACTTTCAAAAACCATTAATTCAGTTGCCACCTAGAGCGTTTTCACACCGACAGCCTTAAGTTCGGTTGAAGCAAACTAGAGTTCATTTGCCCCGCTAGTGCAGTTCGCTTGGGCAGGTGAGAAAGCGGCAATCTGACTCTGGTTTGCACCAAACGAGCGTACCGAGACCTTCTGGATGAGGTGGTCTCGGTACGCTTTCAATCCAACTCTGGAGCGGTTCATTTGTGCTGGGAACGTGATCCATACTCGAACCACACCAACTATACATATACTCCTCCAGTCTGGGTTAATGTCTCCTGTAGTCAGGTAGCTTAGCAGCCTGAGCTAATGTCTCCTGTAGTCAGGTAGCTTAGCAGTCTGGGCTAATGTCTCCTGTAGTCAGGTAGCTTAGCAGTTTGGGCTAATGTCTCCTGTAGTCAGGTAGCTTAGCAGTCTGGGCTAATGTCTCCTGTAGTCAGGTAGCTTAGCAGTCTGGGCTAATGTCTCCTGTAGTCAGGTAGCTTAGCAGTCTGGGCTAATGTCTCCTGTAGTCAGGTAGCTTAGCAGTCTGGGCTAATGTCTCCTGTAGTCAGGTAGCTTAGCAGTCTGGGCTAATGTCTCCTGTAGTCAGGTAGCTTAGCAGTCTGAGCTAATGTCTCCTGTAGTCAGGTAGCTTAGCAGTCTGGGCTAATGTTGCCTGTAGTCAGGTAGCTTAGCAGTCTGAGCTAATGTCTCCTGTAGTCAGGTAGCTTAGCAGTCTGGGCTAATGTCTCCTGTAGTCAGGTAGCTTAGCAGTCTGGGCTAATGTCTCCTGTAGTCAGGTAGCTTAGCAGTCTGGGCTAATGTCTCCTGTAGTCAGGTAGCTTAGCAGTCTGGGCTAATGTCTCCTGTAGTCAGGTAGCTTAGCAGTCTGGGCTAATGTCTCATGTAGTCAGGTAGCTTAGCAGTCTGGGCTAATGTCTCCTGTAGTCAGGTAGCTTAGCAGTCTGGGCTAATGTCTCCTGTAGTCAGGTAGCTTAGCAGTCTGAGCTAAAACTAAAATTCAGCCGGTTGTCCGTCCCCTTCCTCTTTGTTTGCGTTGGCGTTCTAACCTGCGGCTGATTTCTGAGGACTATGGGTACCTGGTCCTCAGATCTCTGCAGGGTAAATCCAGACAGCTAGCTAGACTATCTGTCCAATCTGAGGACTATGGTTACCTGGTCCTCAGATCTCTGCAGGGTAAATCCAGACAGCTAGCTAGACTATCTGTCCAATCTTGTCCAGAGTTTTCTGTTGCACAACTAAAACAACTTTTGAACGTACACGTTCCACCAAAACAAGTTTCTTCCAGAGGCTATTTTGCAGAGAGCACGTTTTTCTCCCATCCTGGAATGCTGTGTGGACTAGCCAGACCCTCCTCCGCAGCATTGTCGAGGAGGGTCTGGCAATGTGAGACTAGTGGACACCAGACTATTGTGACAAATACTATTTTTAGAGTCCTTTGAACGCATTTATCAACAAGGTATTACCTTTCGAGTTAGGGCGCAACAATGTCCACATGTTGCATCTGAAATGCTGGAAGCAAAATACTCACGAGTTTTCTGACTGGGATTACAAAGGAACTTGTTTAACGGCACATGCTCATGTAAAATAGCACCAAACTATCAAAGGCCCTTCTAATTGGGCTATTTTCCAGTGCGTAACAGACAGCAGAAAATGAGAGACGGCTGATGAGATGTCAATCAGGCAACACAACCATGCGTCTAACGTATTAACCAGCCGGCACATACAACAGCTAATCACCTTTAGGTGTCCATCCTTCCTGTGATGACAAACGCATGGCGTCCTCTACACGAAAGGACAAACCAGTCACTAAACCAGAATCCAAAGCACAGAAGAAGCTGACTTAAGGATAATAAGAATAATGCACTTTATCAACGATGTTTGGGTCCAAATTAGAAGAGTGGTCTTCAATGTCTTTAGGCCAAGGACTCCGCGGATGAAAAAGAGACAAAGCAGGGACCCCTTACCACATATACTGCACTTTTAACATTGAGTTGCATAATAAACTGGGCCTAGAATAACGTGTAGTGCGGTGTGGTGCCTTAATACAGTTTTTATGCTGCTACAATACTAAGCTATTAAAATAATCATTGTTGATATATTCATACATGTATACATCATGTTTTAATGTTAAAATATGGCACAGTAAATCCTTAAAGCTATAGTGCGTAGTTTCTGTAACCCCCATGAGGAAATCCAAGGGATGAAAACAAAACTGTCGCCTCATTTACATGGTACAAGCCTTCCGTGACCTTCCGGATCCCCTGATGAAAATCTCTGAATTAGGCAGTTTAATACACTGCTGGTTGGATAAGTCAGTGGTTCTCAACCTTTTTGGGACCAGCGCCCACCTATCCATTTGCTCTATATATATATATATATATATATATATATATATATATATATATATATATTAGGGCTATATATATATTTATATCACGATTTTGACATCCCAGTATGAAATTTGCATGATCAAGCGTTTCTTTTTTTTTTCAGACAACTGCAGTGATTTTGTTAACATCCTCCACGATCAAATTTGCATGATCAATGGATATTTTTTTTTTTTTCATGACCCATTTTTTGCTGTGAACAGTGCCTGTGTTGGATCTATTAACTGTTCTCCTCTCCTCTATGGATATGGTCTTAACTTACTCATGACCCTCTCCTCTTACTCTGGATCTATCCTCTTACTCTCTCTCCTCTTACTCTCTCTCTCTCCTCTTACTCTCTCTCTTCTCCTCTTACTCTCTCTCCTCTCCTCTTACTCTCTCTCCTCTTACTCTCTCTCCTCTTCTCTCTTACTCTCTCTCCTCTCCTCTTACTCTCTCTCCTCTCCTCTTACTCTCTCTCCTCTTACTCTCTCTCCTCTCCTCTTACTCTCTCTCCTCTTACTCTCTCTCTCTTCTCTTACTCTCTCTCCTCTTACTCCCTCTCCTCTTCTCTCTCTCCTCTTACTCTCTCTCCTCTCCTCTTACTCTCTCTCTCTCTCCTCTTACTCTCTCTCTCTCTCCTCTTACTCTCTCTCCTCTCCTCTTACTCTCTCTCCTCTCCTCTTACTCTCTCTCTCTCTCTCCTCTTCTCTCTCTCCTCTTCTCTCTCTTCCTCTCTCTCTCTCTCTCCTCTTACTCTCTCTCCTCTCTCTCTTACTCTCTCTCTCTCTCTCTCTCTCCTCTTACTCTCTCTCCTCTCCTCTTACTCTCTCTCTCCTCTCTCTCTCCTCTTACTCTCTCTCCTCTTACTCTCTCTCTCCTCCTCTCCTCTTACTCTCTCTCCTCTCTCTCTCCTCTTACTCTCTCTCTCTTCCTCTTACTCTCTCCTCTCCTCTTACTCTCTCTCCTCCTCTTACTCTCTCTCCTCTCCTCTTACTCTCTCTCTCTCCTCTTACTCTCTCTCCTCTCCTACATGACATGTGTATCCGCCATTTGACCCGTGCTGGACCCGTTCATAACAATCAGCCGTCGCTCTGTGAGCATTGTCCATCACACTCCCTCTCGCAGTTATAAATAGCCTATGTGACGATACAATTTGTTTGGGTTAAAATCTACAAATAATTGTGAGAATAATTGTGATCAAAATAATCGTGATTATCATTTTGGCCATAATCGTGCAGCCCTACACAGTATATATAGAGATATTTAAACCAAGGGAGACAGAAAAGCTGCAGAACAAAACTGAAGGAAGTATGTGTCCTCTGAATTATCACAAATGTCAAACATGAGTTACTGAAGAGCAGGCCAGTGCTTGTGAAGAGCAGGCCAGTGCTTGTGATGTTAGCAGAGGCTGAATCCCGCTAACACACTCACCCATGGAGGCTTTGTCTGACGTGCTCAGACCGTCGATGCTGGGTCCTTCCTCCGGCTCTACAAAGAACCAGACAAAACAACATTTCAAGCAACACGACTAAATATTCCTTTTACTCCACCGATGGTTGCATAATCTAAGTTGAGAGTCAGCTGATACTTCTGTTGTAATTATTTATACATAATATTTGATACAACCCATTATATACACCAGAACCTTCCAGCAGAGGCGAGATATCGTGACTTTTAGTATGGCTGCACAACATATTGTTTATTTTTTACCGTCATCTCAACATCTAATGCCGCAATAAAGACATCCCAAAAGGCTGCGACACATCACGACAGACCAGCGGGGAAATATATTGATATTATCTCAATAATGTGATGTGAGACTACATATTGTCTTAGATTTTGGATATCGTAATATGACATAAGTGTTTTCCTGGTTTTAAAGGCTGCATGACAGTAAAGTGATGTCATTTTCTGAACTTACTGGACTGGTGTTAACTGTTCTATTATTCACCTTTACCCACTTAGTCATTATATCCACCATTATATCCGTTACTGGTGATTATTTATCAAAAAACTCATTTAAATATTTTGTGAAAGCACCAATAGTCAACACTACAATATCGTTGCGGTATCAATATCAAGGTATTTGGTCAAAAATGTTGTGATATTTGATTCTGATCATATCGCCCAACCCTACAATAGACACTCCTATATTTTTGATACAAGTTGAAAGAAAATATCAGTGTAAAAAACTACAATTTAAAATGTAACGGGCACTATGTTAAATTAAATGGTCAATTAAAAAAAAGTTGGAAATGATTTCCTTTCTTTGGTTTAATATTCAACAAGCAATTTGTTGTATTTTAGCCAAATAAGGAAAGCAGGAGAAATGCAGAACAGCAACACTTTAATATCTATACAGAATGTTATTTATTACAAGTAATAATAACAAATCAGAAACTCTGTTTTTGGTTTTGGTGAAGGAAAAACAAAAACAGTTTAAAAACGGTGTCAAGATGTTAAGAATATAAACTGAACCAACGATAAATGTATTGCCACGGTAGTGTAAAATGTGTAAAACAGAGATTTGTTGTACTGACGGTTGTCATTGTGGCCTTTGGCCGTTGTGTCCGACAGCTGTGGGGTCAGAGCGGCTCCGTTCTGCTGGGGCTCGGAGGCTGGCGCCATGCTCCAGTCCATGGCAGGCTGAAAATGAAAAGAAAAAAAATAACATCCAGGCTATTTATATTTTCAATTAAGCACACAAGAATTTCAGGGTGTTAAGTTATTGATTACTTATTCAATTTCTAGTGTTGTTTACAGTGTCACATTTCCTGTTATATTTAACTAAACTGTTTTAGTTAAAAGGTTAATTTAAGTATTTCCAAAAAATGTTTGTATTATGTATTTATATTACAAAGTAAATATTAGCCAAAACATGGCAAATATCTATCTTGGCCTAAACATATTCCTGTTCCACAAAGTGAAAAATGCTCCCTGATACGTGGCTGACAATTTTTATCCCAAACATTTTTATTAAAGATGGTAGCATGTCATGATTTAGCGTTGCCAGACCTTCCTCTACAGCTCTGTAGAGGAGGGTCTGGCTAGTCCACACAGCATTCTGGGATTGGAGAAAAACATGCTCTAGTTTATTTCTTTAAACCATCACAATTGTCTTGAGAGGTGCTAAGGGCCAGATGGTACATTCGAGGGAACCTCCAACGGCACCGGACCAATCCCATATATGAAACGTCGTTGATATAGACTAGAAACAAACCTGTGTATGTTCTGCAAAAAAGTCTGTCTCTTCTTTCTCAGGAGCTGCAGGAGTGCTTCCTGCAGAGGACTCGATCCAGAGCTGCAACAAGAAGAGGAAGAGTAGTTATACTGAGAGACTCATAGACAATTCCATCAACTAGAATTGTGACTTTAACCATTTTGGCATATTACTTGAAATGTGATCATCATACACTGATTAGTTACCACCGTGTGGACTCTGAACTAGATCTGTCAACATGGCTCAGACAGTGATAATTATGTATATTATGTAACATGTCAATCATCCACAGGACATAGGTTAATTTCTGTTATTTCGACAACTGTGAGGTACACACATTATTTAACCCTAATCAGGTTGTGTGTAGCTAATAGCCAACAGGCTACAGGAGCTGGACCTGAAGTCAGACCAGTATTGGCAAATTAGGAAACGTCACATAATAGCGGTAAATATTTTAGCTTCATTTGAAACATCCTGAAAAAGATGCCGCTCATTTATTATTACACAACATAAGGGTAATTCCTCGAACTGTTTCCACTCGATGATACTCACATCTGAACCATATTTCGACAACGCAGCATTTGCTTGCTGCCGAATCTTCTCCCTGTACAACTGGGCTGCACGACTATTATACTTGGCGTTGGTGTCGTTTGTGGAGCAGCCATGCTGGCGGAAGAAAGCCGTCTTCAGGCAGAAAGAGAAAGGGAGGTATTGCATTAATAGTAATAGCAAACAATAGTAGCTAACTACCCCACCTAGAACATGGGTCATGGACATGAAAGATCTTTTTATTACTTACCGCATTGGCATTGCCTCCAACCTGCATACATCTAAGCTGAAACCAGTTCCAGTTGGAGTCTAACTCGGTGGACCTGAAGCTAAAAAGAAAAGGATTTGAAAAACTCTCCAGTATCTCCAGTACATGGGATCATGGCACTACAGGTCACTCAGTGTCTGTACATTCTTAGTCACTCACAATCTGTGGTATGTTCTGAAATGCATTTCAAATTGAATTTGAATTTATTGAAAAGGACAGCTCCTTGAGACGTAGCATCTAATGTTTAAGGGGGTCCTATAAACACAAATACAAAATTATAAAATACATAGAATATCAGCCGTCAGCCCTTTTCTCTTGATTTGCGTTTTGATATTTTGTTAAATTAGTTACTTTAGTTAAGCAAATGTAATTGATATCAACTGCATTGTTTAAGGTATTCTTTGATGAGATGGTGATGATGTATAATTTTGGGATGTATTTTTAATTCTTTGGGAAGAAAACATTGAGAACCTCTGAGCTACAGAGTACACACGGCACACATGGCAATTAAAGTGCCATTCATGCTCTTCTTTCAGACAGCTCGACTTCTCCCTAAAACCGTCAAAAAAGATCACTGTAGAGTTCCACCGAAGCTCACCTGATGAAGCTGAGATGCACGCCCAGGGAGCGGTGGATGCCAGAGCAGTCAATGCATAAGAACACACCGTATGAAATACTGGCCCAGCTGGGGTTTTTGGCAGCACAGTCAAAACATCCCTGTCCAGAAACAGAATGTACATTTCATGATCTACAACTTTAATGAATGAATCTCAAATGTAAATGTGCTGTATTTTATATAACGCTTTTCTAGTCTTAAGTCATTCACCATTCACATGCATGCATACACTGTGGCCGAGGCTGCCGTACAAGGTGCCACCTGCTCATCAGATAAACACTCACACACATTCACACTCCGATAGCGCAGCATCGGGGGCAACTCCGGGTTCAGTGTCTTGCCCAAGGACACTTCGACATGGGACTGCAGGGTCAGAGATTGAACCACCAACCCTCCAATTGGCAGGCAACCGCTCTACCACTGAGCCACAGCCGCCCCTAACTCAACATCTGGCACGCATACACTGACTGCAGTAGGAGTGGGGGGAAAAAAATCGATACAGCATAGTATCGCGATATTTTCAGTGGCAATAATGTATCAATACACAGGCGCCAAGTATGGATCTTTATTATATATGTGATGTCAGTTTGTCTGCAGCAATAAAACTGAAGTGATATGGACAAACATGTTTCTTTTTAGATGAAACAGATGTTGACAAAGTTTCTTTTTGGGGACATCATTTTGAAATTGGGGAAAAATTGGAAGATAGAAAAAAAGATTATAAATTGCAATATATCACAGAATATTGCAATGTTTAAAATCACAATAATATCGTATCGTTGCATAAGTATCGAGGCGTCTGGATTCCCACCCCTAAAATGCAGCGACCAGTTTTCTCACGGTGCAGTGAGTTTTTCAATTAAATATGGGTTATGGCACTTTAATTCGGATAGCTTCTGCCCAAACTTTATTTGTACTACCTTAAATCATTGTTATACTGCTCATTTAGCCTAAATTATTATATCTATCTGTAAAAATTCTGTCTATAATAGCCGTCTGTATATATATTCATAGTACATACTCACCTGTAAAATCTGTAAACCAATAGTATATTATGTTCATTGTACATATCTGTAAAATTTCTACTTACAGTAATACCTAAACTGTATATTATATTCAGTACATATCCAGCTGTAAATCTTGCTCACAATACTAGTTATCTATATTTTACATTCATAGGACAAACCCATCTGTAAAATTCTGTTTATAATAGTATTCATCTCTATATTTATTCAGTACATATCCATGTCCTGCACTTGCTGCTACTGCACTTCTGGTTAGACCCAAACTGCATTTCGTTGCCTTGTACCTGTGTAATGACAATAAAGTTGAATCTAATCTAATGATTGACATCGTGGTTACAGTAAAGTGTAAAATGATACATCTCCTATACTCCTACATCCTGTAGATTCAACCACAGGGTATAAAAACAATAGTTGTTTTTTAAGGTTAAAGCATGTAAACATGTTCTAGTAGAAGAACAAGTAACGCTATGAACATGAACATTAAAATAATAAGGGACCTTTAACCCTTGTGTTGTCTTCCCGTTAAAGTTGAAAGTCAACACTTTTGTTGATGCTTTTTGATCAATGTTTTTTTTTTTCTCACGTGTTTTGTCCCTTTTTTCAACACTTTTTAAAATTTTGCAGGACTTCAGTTTTACAGTTATTTTTGGAATTTATGGTCAATAAACCTCATTTTTGGGAAATTATACCTACTGTTTGAGTTAGAAGAGCAGAAATTAGGAATTATTGAGACTAAAATTAAAGGAATGGATGTTGATGATAATCACAGACTGGAATATGTCAACTTTTACTCAATACTATTTCAAAAACACTTCCATTTGTTTTACAATGCTATAAAATTGAATAAGACGCCCCAAAATGAATGAAAGTAGAGATTTGTACTTGGCAAAGAGCGTTGGGTGGAATCAATCATGTTATTTTGGGGAATTAAAAAGAACATTGATATAGGACAACATGGGGACAACATGACAAATGGGGACAACATGAGGACAACATGAGGGGGACAACATGGGGACAACATGGGGACAACATGGGGACAACATGGGGACACATGGGGACACATGGGGACAACATGGGGGATGGGACAACATGAGGGCAACATGGGGACAACATGGGGACAACATGGACAACATGAGGACAACATGGGGACAACATGGGACAACATGGGGACAACATGGGCAACATGAGGGCAACATGGGGGCAACATGAGGGGGGACAACATGGGGACAACATGGGGACAACATGGGGCAACATGGGGACAACATGGGGACAACATGAGGACAACATGAGGACAACATGAGGGTTAAGTAAAGTACTTCATTAAAATGTACTCCGTTAGAGTCCCCCACTGCATTTAACATACGGTTTCGTTGAAGAAACATATAATTAAACCCAGTATACTGTATGGTTAACGTTAACATATGGCTCCCAAACCTGTAGCTAGGTTAGCTAGTTACTGTAACGTTACATCAGATATGGTTAGCATTGGATTAGCATAACGTTATGGTCCAATACTGTTTAACGACTTAACGTTAATATCTGTAACTCAACTTCGTGTCTTGTTTTGGCTATATCTACAGTATTAGTCTAGAAGTCTGAGCTCATTCTGTCTTAACTCTCACAAAACTAGTGTAGCTAAATCGGTTGGCGTCCTCAACAAACACAAATCGTATACGTGGCCTTCAACGCGTTAGCTAGCTAATGTTAGCTGGGCCTGGCTAAGCTAAGCTACAAGCTAGCAAACAGTTAGCCAGCCAGTTCTTCGCCTCTGAAGCTTTATGACAAAAACCCAAGCCACGCAGACAGAATGGCGGCGTCTTATTCGGTTACCTTGTTGGTAGGAATAGATCTTAATCTTTTGAAAATCGTAAGGATCTCGGTCTTATTTGGCTCCGTAGACATCTTGCCCCTCTGACGATTTCCATACGGTGACGTCACTACGGACTCTCGCAGGTTCCAAATCCGACAAAAAGCGTTGTTTTTGATTTTGTTTTGGATGTTTATATTTAATCCACTTTTCTAACTTATTTATTTGTATTTTTTTATATTTTTATGTCCTTGTTTTTTTATTTATTTATATATTTTTTCTCTTAAGCTTATCTATATTTAATGCATGAAAAGGATTTTTTAATTTTTTATTTATTTATTTTTCATTTTTATTTAGTATCTTTTTATATATTCTCCTGATGCCAACTGTTCAATAACTATTTACCATGTTTGTAAAATTTAAAGATGATAATAAAAAAATTAAAAAAAATCTAACAAAAGCGAAAGTTGTGCGTAAACAAAACGTGAAACCTCTACGTGCCCAAAAGTAATGTATAACGTGTGCTATATTACAATGTTCTCAGTATTTTACTCTTGTACAATCATATCATAGTAAATTCTATAGCCGGCACTTACTGGCTGACTCTGCTCAAGGCTACCGCTTAACCAATCAGCATTAAGCCCTTAATAGGATCAAAGAGCAAGATTAGTTAAATGTTGCCTAAAGGCAGGGTTGGTGATCTTGTAAAGCTAGCAGCTCTTGAAAGTAGCATCTCCTTGGGGCCAAAAAACTTCAGGAAAGCAGTCATTATGAAAAGCTATGAAAACAGTTTGGCTTTAGTGATGAAATGGAAAAAAGAGCCTGACTGCTTCTCCTCTGGAACGCCACCCTCTCCATATCTTATCAAACCTTCTCGGGTTAGGCTATTCTTTGTCTTATGTGCAAATATAATCCTAACAACTGAAGTTGTTTGCACTTCATTACCATCACCATCACTTACATATTTTACATGGAATACATTGGATAAGGATATGTTGTTTATAACGTTTTATATTCAGTGCCTCATACACAACAATCCAAACGTATAAAGAACAACTTTATTGTGAGATCAAACCTTTCAGACTATTTCCCTCAGAAGTGCAGTTGTATCAGACATCCCATACTCTAAATAAGCTAGGAAGGAAGATAAAGTGCAGAAGAAAACATGATGTTAGGTATAGGGCTGGGTATCGTCCATGATTTCCCAAATCAATTCAATTTGGATTCACAAGGTCTTGAATTGATTACATTTCCAATTTGAAATTTGTCGGGGAAATTTAACTGTAAAAGTTATTATAAATAGTACAAACAAGAAGCAACCCTGAAATGTGTTTTTTTTTATAATGCACCAGGTTAATGTTTGACCCCCAAAATGTTTCTTTAATCCATTTGAAAAAGCACATATACAGACCATTTTCTGTATTTTATTAATCAATATCCAATCACTCAAACAAAAATTGAAATGGGCTGAAAGCTGATCCGACTTTAGACCAACTGTGACTCCAAAGCTCATCCGAGTCAATGAATTAACTCTCTTGGGGTTGACCATCATTACTTTGTCCAATGAAAAAATAAATGGTGAACAAAGTGCTGAAAAGGTTTTATGTGATTTTTTTAGGCCCTCCGGCTGGGAAACAGCCTTGTGGTCTGATACACTGGAGCCCAAACCAGTGGTTGGATGTCAACCGGATCTCACAGAATTCAGTGGAATGAACACGGGCACTTAAGTTAAGGAAAAGGTTGTGGGTGGGCGGGACAACAACGGGTTGCATTTATGAAAAGAAGAACGGGACGGCTGCATACAGCGGACGGGTTGGGTTTAGGAAAAGAAGAACGGGATGGGTTTAGGAACCGTGACACGCGGGACATGATCCCCGGTCTCTTGGGTGAAAGTCCTGTGTTGTTTGAACCATCCACCACCCCAAGCAACCTCCTAACACAGACAAGACAGACAGATAACACAGAGTTTTGGACTTTCATACTACTCGCCACCTTTGTTGCTCTTAATGCTATGTAATCTTCTCATTGACTTTACTTTGACATTGTTACATGGAAGTTCATGGACAAAAACGCCAAAATTTCCTACAACAAAGAATCAGTTTTCATTGTTGACTTAAAGGTCCCATGGCATAGCGCACTTTGAATGCTTTTATATAGACCTTAGTGGTCCCTAATACTGTATCTGAAGTCTCTTTTATATAGACCTTAATGGTCCCTAATACTGTATCTGAAGTCCCTAATACTGTATCTCTTTTATATAGACCTTAGTGGTCCCCTAATACTGTACTGTATCTGAAGACTCTGTTTATATAGACCTTAGTGGTCCCTAATACTGTATCTGAAGTCTCTTTTATATAGACCTAATACTCAGTGGTCCCTTTTACTGTATCTGAAGTCTCTTTTATATACTGTAATACTGTATCTGAAGTCTCTTTTATATAGACCTTAGTGGTCCCCTAATACTGTATCTGAAGTCTCTTTTATATAGACCTTAGTGGTCCCTAATACTGTATCTGAAGTCTCTTTTATATAGACCTTAGTGGTCCCTAATACTGTATCTGAAGTCTCTTTTATATAGACCTTAGTGGTCCCTAATACCCCTAATACTGTATCTGAAGTCTCTTTTTTAGACCTTAGTGGTATCTAGACCTTAGTGGTCCCCTAATACTGTATCTGATACTGTATCTGAAGTCTCTTTTATATAGACCTTAGTGGTCCCCTAATACTGTATCTGAAGTCTCTTTTATATCTTTTTATATATCTGAAGTCTCTTTTATATAGACCTTAGTGGTCCCTAATACTGTATCTGAAGTCTCTTTTATATAGACCTTAGTGGTCCCCTAATACTGTATCTGAAGTCTCTTTTATATAGACCTTAGTGGTCCCCTAATACTGTATCTGAAGTCTCTTTCCCAAAATTCTGCCTTGGTGCAGAATTAGAGCCACTAGAGCCAGTCCAATTCCAGATCGGCCCATCTGAGCTTTCATTTTCTCAAAGGCAGACCAGGATACCCAGGGCTCGGTTTACACCTATCACCATTTCTAGCCACTGTGGGGGCCATAGGCAGGCTGGGGGAACTCATATTAATGTTAAAAAACTTCATAAAGTGACATTTTAATGCCATGGGACCTTTAAACATCTAAATGATGGGTCCCTCTTTTGAAAAGCATCATGAATTGTATACAGTTCCACAGATCTGGTTAGTCCTGTTAGGTGAATTCCTAGGGATCCGCCTCTCACATCTCTGAGATTAAAACTGACTGAACAAGCTTCTTCACGAACAGATTCTGCAAGACACCATGGAGGCAGGTGTAGTCGTCCTGCTGTTGTTCACACTGTTGGGGATTTCTTCGACGCTCAACTTTTATGGAGATAGCATTAGTTTCATGCCTGCAAAAAATAATTTGGATGGGACATTTAAGGTATGCTATAATATTTAAACATTTGAAGTGTTTTTAGATTAGATTAGATTAGATTCAACTTTATTGTCATTACACATGTACAGGTACAATGCAACAAAATGCAGTTTAGAGAGCCTCCGGGCCACAGCTATTTAAAGCGCCGCCACACGCACTCTGAAAAGGATTTATGCAGATAGCAAGATAGAATACAAGACATAACCACATAATGCACAAGACTACACACGGTACATGTTTTTGAAATAGTATTGAGTAAAAGTTGACATATTCCAGTCTGTGATTATCATCAACATCCATTCCTTTAATTTTAGTCTCAATAATTCCTAATTTCTGCTTTTCTAACTCAAACATTAGGTATAATTTCCTATAAATGAGGTTTATTGACCATAAATTCCAAAAATAACTGTAAAACTAAAGTTAATAAGTTAGTGTAACGTAGTGTTGAAAAAATAAAAAAAGTGACAAACATTGAAAAAAAAACTTTAAAAGGGACACAAATGCAAGAAAAAGTTAAAAACATTATTAAAAAGTGTCAACAAAAGTGTTGATTTTCAATTTTGACGGGAAGACAACACAAAGCTTAATTTTACTCATTTATCATTGTTAGTTTTCATCATCACACCTATGTTCCATTTTGTGTTCTTTAATAACAAAATTAAAAGGTTAATTCTGTAAAAAGTAAATACTGTAAAAGGCTCTGACACCAACCCGACCGACCATCGGCAGAAAAGGCAGTTGCACCGATCAGTCGGCTGCCCGAGTTGGTCAAAGAAGTACTCAGAACACACCGAAGCAACGCCGACTTCAGCGTGCACGAGACGTAATATGTCTCCATAACAGCAAGTGGCGCTAATCTGTATTGTTGCCCAAAAGATGAAAACCGGAAAATTTCAAAGCCGACCATAATGGCGACTCTTTCGGAATACAGTCGCGTATTTTATGAAAATAGTTCACCTAAAACGTGTTTCTGAAAACATTTTAATGAGAAATAGGCCTCACAGCTGCTGAATCTGTCTGTTTTTTTTGATCAATAAAGGTATATTTGAAAGATTTTCATCAGATTTTGAGAGCCGTTCGTCCTGCTCTTCCCGCTCATCATTTCCGATAAGTGTTTTAAAAATAGGCGCACTGATTCGCTAGTCAAGGACTAGCACTCCACCAATCAGATTGGTCATTGAGTCCAACCGCCCGCCAAGACAAATCGGACAAAATGAAGACAGACGACGGCACTGAACATACGAAACAGACTTGAGTCACTGACCTCGCCAGACTGTCCGGCGGCCTATCATTGGGTTGGTGTGTCAGCGCCTTAAAGAAATCCTAAGAAAAGGGATGATGATGAAAAATTTGACCGTGCTTCTCTGCTAGAAAAACAGCATTCTTATCTTTTACTGCCATCTAAGTGTTTACTGAGGGACTCGCCTTCACAAAACTTTGTGCAATTTCTACAACCTGCAAAGTAGAAAGAAACTAAACAAAGAGTTAAAAAACAAAAAATTAACTCAACAGATTAACTCAATTCAATACATATATATATATATATATATATACTATATATACTCTCTAAGCGCTCACAGGAACCCTTTTAAATATCTGTTTATATAATATCTATGTCAACCTTTCCTAGGTCTTTATATTTTTATTAGAATTAAATGTATTTTATTTTTTGATTCATGTTGCTTCGTAACTTTTGTGTTTATATTTGCCATACAAATAGATTTATATTATTATAAATCCATCCTAATATTGTGTTGATGTTCATATAACTGTTTATTGTGTGTTGTCTGATGCTTTGACAACATTGGTAGTGAAACTTAAGGCCCTTTGAATTGAGAGAGAGAGATAGAGAGAGAGAGAGAGAGAGAGAGAGAGAGAGAGAGAGAGAGAGAGAGAGAAAAAAATACAGAAATAAGATTTACATTAACAGGTATTCAAGGTATTCAAGGTGTTTACGGCTCCCACACACTTCAGCAGGTGTAGGTTCTTTTGGAAAATGGGTTTCTTTTAGCATATATATCTTGTTCGTGTAAATAATACTAAATACATTGACAAATGCATTATTTGTGAGTAAAATGGTGCTTGTTGGAAATATATTAGCAACCCCCACAGATGTATGCTTTGAATGCTTTTGTGTGTGCTCAGAGCCCAGTGGCTCCCATGTAACATGAACATGTGCATTATTTACATGTCTACGCGGTATCAATGCTGTAAATCCTCCCAAACTCTGCAGGTGACCTTTTATCACAGACAGAATGGCAGAAGCAACTGTGAAGACCAATCTTGTTTCAATTGTAAGAGTGGGGTGTGCACAAGCTTGAATGAGTCCAGTGTGCTGCAAACGGACCAGGACAACACCGGCCAGCACAGGTGGTGCCAGTCCGAAAGGCACACAACAGCAACCATCCGCACTAATAAAACCTCCTTTTCTCTGATGTAAGTCCAGCTCACAGGAGCCCAACTCTTCTGTCTTATTCTACTCTAGTTAGAACAGAATGTGTGAAAGGTGTGAAATGGGGAAATGGTTTAGAGCTGTGAGTGGTCTTACACTATTACATACAGATAGGACAAAGTCAATGGAAGAGCCACTTTTACTGCATAATATCAAAAGTTACAGTACATACACTCATAAAGAGCATATCTGCTTATAAATCTGTCATACCTTAACATCTACAACATGTAATTTTTAACATTAGCCTGTCAGTGTTATAGATGGAGGGGCAGAGCAAGTATACATCTTTTCTATTTCCATCTTGTAATGCCACTGTTTTTTAATATGAATTATATGTAAGAGATCAGTCTTAGAGTTATTTATAGCCCTGCTTGTTTTTAACGTTTTAATTAAATATCTGTATTGACTGTATTATCATATCAGAATCCAAATCAGAAATACTTTATTGATCCCCGAAGGGAAATTCTGTGTTGCAGTTGCACAAATAGTAGAAATAAAAGTAGAAAATAAATAAATATAAGGAGTGTGGATATGTACGGTATTTACATAGTTAAAGGAATTTAATGATAAGATATTTACATAATTAAGGAGTTGTAATGGTGAACAGTAATAACATGTTCTAAGGATAAATTAATAATGGGGTAGCAGTAGAGTATTGAATATCACCGCGTTATTGCATTGGGAAAAAAGCCCTGAATTAAATTGGGGAAAAAAGCTGCAGGAAAGGCTTCGAAAATAACGTGCAATGGTAACACTGTTCAGGGTGTAGGGAAAAAACATTGGGAAAAAACATTGGGGAAAAAACATCGGAAAATTAAATTAGGGAAAAACATTAGGGAAAAAACATTGGGAAAAAACATTGGGAAAAAACATCGGAAAATAACATTAGGGAAAAACATTGGGAAAAAACATTAGGGAAAAAACATTGGGAAAAAAACATTGGGAAAAAACATTGGGAAAATAACATTGGGAAAAACATTGGGAAAAAACATTGGGAAAAAACATTAGGAAAAAACATTGGGAAAAAACATTGGAAAAAAACATTAGGGAAAAAACATTGGGAAAATACATTGGGAAAAAACATCGGAAAAACATTAGGGAAAAACATTGGGAAAATACATTGGGAAAAAACATTAGGAAAAAACATTAGGAAAAACATTGGGAAAAAACATTAGGGAAAAAAAACATTGGGAAAAACATTGGGAAAAAACATTGGGAAAAAACATTGGGAAAAACATTGGGAAAAACATTAGGGAAAAACATTAGGGAAAAACATTGGGAAAAAACATTGGGAAAAACATTAGGAAAAAACATTGGGAAAAAACATTGGGAAAAAACATTAGGGAAAAACATTGGGAAAAACAAAAAACATTAGGGAAAAACATTGGGAAAAAACATTAGGAAAAAACATTGGGAAAAAACATTGGGAAAAACATTAGGGAAAAAACATTAGGAAAAACATTGGGAAAAACATTAGGGAAAAACATTAGGGAAAAACATTGGGAAAAAACATTAGGAAAAAACATTGGGAAAAAACATTGGGAAAAAACATTAGGAAAAACATTAAAAATCGGAAAAAAACATTGGGAAAAAACATTGGGAAAAAACATTAGGAAAAAACATTGGGAAAAACATTGGGAAAAAACATTAGGAAAAAACATTGGGAAAAAACATTGGGAAAAACATTGGGAAAAAACATTGGGAAAAACATTGGGAAAAACATTAGGGAAAAACATTAGGAAAAAACATTGGGAAAAACATTGGGAAAAACATTGGGAAAAACATTAGGGAAAAACATTGGGAAAAACATTGGGAAAAACATTGGGAAAAAACATTGGAAAAAACATTGGGAAAAACATTGGGAAAAACATTGGGAAAAAACATTAGGAAAAACATTGGGAAAAAACATTGGGAAAAAACATTAGGAAAAAACATTGGGAAAAAACATTAGGAAAAAACATTAGGGAAAAACATTGGGAAAAACATTGGGAAAAACATTGGGGGAAAAACATTGGGAAAAAACATTGGGAAAAAACATTGGGAAAAACATTAGGAAAAACATTGGGAAAAACATTAGGAAAAAACAAAAAACATTGGGAAAAAACATTAGGGAAAAACATTAGGAAAAAACATTTGGGAAAAACATTAGGAAAAAACATTAGGGAAAAACATTAGGGAAAAACATTAGGGAAAAACATTGGGAAAAAACATTGGGAAAAAACATTAGGAAAAAATTGGGAAAAAACATTGGGAAAAACATTAGGAAAAAACATTAGGAAAAACATTAGGGAAAAACATTAGGGAAAAAACATTAGGAAAAAACATTAGGGAAAAACATTAGGGAAAAACATTGGGAAAAACATTGGGAAAAAACATTAGGGAAAAACATTAGGAAAAAACATTGGGAAAAACATTAGGAAAAAACATTGGGAAAAAACATTAGGAAAAAACATTGGGAAAAAACATTGGGAAAAAACATTGGGAAAAACATTAGGGAAAAACATTAGGGAAAAACATTAGGGAAAAACATTGGGAAAAACAAAACATTGGGAAAAAACATTAGGAAAAATATCGGAAAAAAACATTGGGAAAAAACATTAGGGAAAACATTGGGAAAAACATCGGAAATCTTCTCAAACCAAAGTTACACCCTTGGGTACATTGTAGGCTAAGTGTGTGTAGGTGCATGGATCAGGTAAACGATGATGAAATTGATCTTTATCAGTTCCCAGGTGGCATCCATGTATTCATGAGTGATAACACACTCCATCTTCTTCTTCTCAGGGACTGCTCAAAACCAAACTGGACGGTTCAAGCAGAGTTGGACCTGGGACGTCGGTCTGACTCACACGCCCTCAACGGCTGTCCCATAACAACAACAGTGTCTTGGCTACGGTAAAAACCTCTTCATTTGTGGTCCAAATTCTTTCCAAAACTACTTCTAAGAAATCTGTTATATTTTATCCAACAACGCTCAAAACGCATGAACCTAAAATGTGTCTATATTTAATTTTTTTTTTTTTTGCAGATCGCCTCAGAACTGCTTTTCAGTGCTTCCTCTTCTGGCATACGATCCAGACGGAGATCATGTGAGATGCCGCTTTGCTACAGCGTCTCCAGCTCCGGCAAACTTCACTATGGATGAGGTAATCCAGTCACATGGTGACAGAGCGCTGGCACGAGCTATCGTGATGAGCCAGGCTAAGCAGGGAAAACTCTGATATCTTCCTTCTTCCTCATATCATGTTTGATTTAAGTGATAATTATAACAAATTACTTTTTTATAGCGCTTTTCTAGACACTCAAAGACATTTACAGAGTTTTATCAGCTGTATACTACTATCCCAGTATGGGTGTGATCTGATTTCTATCTTTGTTGTCGGTCTGGCTCAGGTTTAACTTTTGGTGAAACATTGTGACGCCTTTCTTTTATCATCCAAAACTTGTTTTTATTATCCAGTTTGACAGTGATTCATAAAGGAAAAAGAACATAATTAAACTAATTTAAAGTACATTTTCTTCAGAGGTAAATTACATGGGATCAGATCGGTGCATTGACTCCAGTACTTTCCGATACCAGCATTTTAGGCTGTATCCGATACTGGTATTGGTATCGGAACATCTCTACCCGAGACCCGTAATTTTATCAGATATTATACAAATACTTGTGCATAACTTTTTGTACCATATGATACAAACTTGTTCACGACAATGCGTCAATTAGCTTTCTTGTTGGGTGTTGAAATTATAGTATTTGTCCTGGGTACACATTTGCAGCATTATAACCTTTATTTTTTGTTAATGTAGTTCAAAAAGTACTTTTTCTTACTTACTGATTATTTTCTGCATAGATTCAATATCCAAAGAGACAAAAGCATTTGAAACATCTTCATTTAACGCTCTGTGTCCTCCCAGACTACGTGCACGCTGACAACCACAGGTCGAGTCGCCATCGGCGTCCACGTGTTTGAGCTGACTCTGGAGGACTTTTCCAGGAAAAACATCACGTTGACCTACGCAGATGGAACATCAGCATTTCGGAAGGCCTCCGACATAAACTCGCCGCCTCTCTGCAAAGTGAAGCTGCAGTTCTCCATGGAGAGTGAGTACATGCATGCACATTAAAGTGACGCAATTGCACGGATTCTCCGACCAAGAAAACCTTGAATCTGGACTGCTAAAGCTCGTCTAACGGTAGGGCTCCACACAGCGAAACTCCGCTTCGCTCTCATTGAGGTTTAATGGAGACAAAATTCGCCCTGATTGGGCGAGATGAGAGCGAATCGCAGAGGCTAAGCAAAACAAAGTTGACAAAAGTATAACTTTATTCAATTGAGGAGCACTCTAGAACAAATCAGGTCCACGTCTTTGTGTTTCGAGGCGGGAGTTATTAAAAAAAAGTCTGACCAAGATGGCAGAGGTTGTCAGAGCTGTGTCATGAAAATGTGTAAATGTGTAAATGTGAAAAACAACACTTTTGTTGAGGCTTTTTATTGATGTTTTTAACTTTTTCTTAAGTTTTTGTCCCTTTTATCATTACTTTTGATGCTTTTTTTCCAATGTTTTTCACTTTTTGTGATGTTTTCAACACTACGTAACACTAACTTATTGAGTTAGAAAAGCAGAAATTAGGAATTATTTATACTAAAATTAAAGGAATGGATGTTGATGATAATCACAGACTGGAATATGTCAACTTTTACTCAATACTATTTCAAAACACTTCAATGTTTTTTTCAAATGCTATAAAATTGAATAAGACGCCCCCAAAATTAATGAAAGTAGAGATTTGTACTTGGCAAAGAGCGTTGGGTGGAATCAATCATGTTATTTTGGGGAATTAAAAAAACATTGGTATAGGACAACGGGTCTATTTGACCCGAGGACAACATGAGGGTTAAAATGTTTCTTCAAGAACATTGGTACCTGTAACACAAATTGTGATTTATATGACAAACAAACTCAGTCAGGGCACATACACCACTAAATAGACCACCGTACTGTATATGTTAATTTAAACACTCAAACTTTTTAGCTAGCCGACGGGCCAATTGCTAGCTTGTTCGGACATTATATTCCATTGAAGAAGCTAGCCAGGCAGCTAGGCTACTTGTGCATTTGTTTGATTACAGGTTTTTGTCGGCGAACATTGACGCTTGTATCAACACAGATTGTTGTTTATATGTCACACTAAGTGAAACAGGGCAAATACTCCCCTGTAGATGTTAGTTTAACCCTCCTGTTGTCCTCGGGTCAAATTAACCCATTTTCAAAAAGTTGATTTATGACAAATTTGGGTTCTTTTAATTAATTATAATAATTAATAATAATGTGGATGGTTCACCACAACGCAAGTTAAATAAATGATCAGTTCACTACTTTCATTGAATTTGGGTGTTTTAGTCAATTTTATAAAAGAACTTTGAAGAAAGTGACAAAAAAGAAAGTGACAAATGTCAAAAAAGTGACAGAAATGTAAAAAAAAAAGTGACAAAAATGTACACAAAATTAAAATAAAAGTGACAATTGTCGAAAAAGTGACAAATATACAAAAAAGAAGTGACAAATGTTATAAAAAAGCTTTAAAAATTTAACAAAAAGTAACAAAACCATCAGGGAAAGCCATAAAAGTGTCGAAAAACACAACCAAAACATTTTTACTCAGAAAAACTAAAAGTTGTAGGTCGAAGGGAAGACAACACAAGAGTTAAACACTCAAAATTATTCAGCCAGCCAACAGGTCAACCGCTAGCATGTTCGGACATTGCATTTCATTGTAAGCATGAAAACGTTTTAAGCCGTGATTTTACGCATGGGAATGTCTTCAGGAAACACATAATACATAATGGTCAAAAAATACTTCGGAGGACCAACACAGTCTACAATAACTTGCTCAAACGGTTCAGTCACTACTGGAATCGAATAAAGTGGTAATGGCGGAATGGTTTGATTCGACTTACCCGAGATTTGACAGAAATGACATGTTTACAGTACTGTCGCACATCAGGAATCAACCCTGGCCAGAAAAAACATCGCAAAACACAATCATATGGTTTATTCACCCCTAAATGGCCCGCAAGAGGCTTATTATGAGCAAGTTTGAGAATTTCATGCATATAAGTATTATTATTTTAGAAGTAAAATGTGTTTCACCACCCCCCAATCATCATGCACGTATACGTGCGGTGGTATCCAATTACGAACAAGCATACCGTCCTTCTAAAAGTAACCGGTTGACATTTTCTCAACTTTATCCGACAGCATCAAAACAAGAAGTTACTGACAAATCATGTTTTTGTTCAATAATCCAGAAAGTCAGAATCAGCCATGAAACTGTCATCATGCCAATTCCACCTCATCCCCATTGTTGAGTTTTAAAAAGTTAAAATGTCTGAAGGAGCCAGGTTAGAGAAATATGCATATATCTGTCCCCTATTTTCCCCTTCTTTTTCCTCTGAATGTAAAGAACCACAGGTCAGGTCTGGCATTTAACATATGGAAAGGGGTTTCCTGCAAACAACAAAAGGGGATCTGCTGTCTCCTGTCCCCTGGGATCTTAGTCTGGGCTAAGACAATACAATGCTGATTAAACTATTGATGTTAGAGTTCACATTTACACAACAGAGCCTTTTGTTCTGTAACCAAAACGACCCCTAGAGAGGCAGAGTTTAGCGGCATGTTTATTCTCATAGGACTGCAAAGATGCACTCGACAATGCTGTCATGACAACAACAGACCAATGAGAAAGGATTTGAATGCACCAGGGGAAAATGAACCGCCCCAAGGTGCAGGGGATAAAACTGTGTGATTTACGAATATTCAGGACTGCTTTCACGTGACTCCATCATGGGGAAGCATGAATCCAGTCCGCTGTCAGCTGCAGTGTTATCATGTTTGTTTGTATCTGTCTTTGTCTTATCATCCTCATCATGCTGTTGCATTCAATTTTTTCTTAATTGTCAATTAGACCCTCAGCCTCCTTCCTCAGAGATCCGATCGAACGCGATGTTAGTTATGAAATTCTAACACCATCAACAGGCAAACCATGCTTCTGTCTCTTAGACATCGCACGAGTGACAGCGCACACTGAAAACGCCTCTTAGAACCTCTGCTCCAGGTCATCTGGGTGTTCAGAAAGGGGTACAGCAGTTACTTCAGGATTTAATAGCACTTTGCCCCCAGCCAAATCATTGCCCAAAATGAAAGATCCCCCTCAATGGGAAATTGCAGACGTACTCATACCACTTCACACCCATTAACCAACTCAGAGTGAAGGTGAATAGCGTGCAACGGCACACCCACAAACTGCATACCAAAGCCTCGAACCAAGACCTGCTTAAAACAGACCAACCAAGAGACATGACCAACCCGATCTAACACAACGAAGCTACTGGCTTTACAAAGTACTTGAAACTACTGAAAACTAGAAAAGATTAGGTAAAAAAAATGAAATGTCAGCTTTCCTTTTCTTGATGACCTCTTGTGTCTGTGTTGCAGTCCTTCCTCCAATACCAAACTGTGACGCTGGTCACGTTCGACCCATGTTCTTGTCCAGGACTCCTTCCCATGGGGATGTTCTTCACGCCACTGTGGGTCAGACGTTCCAGCTTCATGCCCAAGCACAGGCACACTATACCAGGTATTTAGTTAAAAAAGGTGTTAACCATGCCTCCATCTTGGCAAAAGTAACAAATTCTGGTTGCCTAAAAAGCAGATAAAAATACATTTGGTGCCAAATAATAAATAATTGTTATCTTTATATTGTCTTCTATTCTATAATCTTGTTAAAACTGATGCTGGAAATTTCAATTCCCTCGCTGGAGTCATCCCAAAAGGAAAGTCTAAGTCTAATATGAATGAATTTCCTACAGCCATCAGCATACTAAATAAACAAAAAAATAAATGAATTACTGCTATTCAGCAATCTACTAAGCACTTGCTGCACTTTAAAATACTTTTATATTTATCTATTTATTTACTTAATTGCATTTTTATCCCACTGAATGTCCTTTGTCTTGTGTTTTATGTTGTAATGCATCATGGTCTTATGGTCTTTTTTGACAAATGTTCTTATTGTTATTATTAGGGCCCGAGCACTAAAGTGCAAGGAACCTATGTAGGGATTATTATTATTCCGAACCGTCGCTGTCATTTTTGAGGGCTTTAACATGTGGGAAAATTCAAAAAAACTTGCACACATGTCAGGCCAATGAAAAATGACAGGGGGCTCCATAGCACCCCCTAACGTGCACCCTGACTGTAAAAAAGTCATAATTTATCATACTAACTTTTGATTGAAAAAAATAAAAAAAAAATTCAATTTTACGATATGGCGACTTTTGTACGAAATTTCTAATTTTACGAAGACATTTTTGAGGACTTTAGGATCCACAAAAACTCTCAAAATCTTGCAGCCATGTGCAGAATATGAAACTCTTTCATCTGAATACACATTTAGGCTTGAGAGTGGTACGGTTGCTCTATAGCGCCCCTTTAATTGGATTTAGTACTTGGGCACATTTTTGACGGACTCAGCATATACGAAAACTCACAAAAATTGGCGCCCACATAAACACCGGGGAGCTTTGTGAGTCTGCTCAGCGATTTGGCCCATACCTGTAAGCGTGCTCTGTAGCGCCCCCTAATGTGTGGAAAGGCCTTAAATTGGACGTAGTTACTCCAATCTTCACCAGATTTGATAAGCATATTGCTCTAACCATTGGGAACATATTTCCCATTTACCTTCATTAGCTCCGCCCAACCGGAAGGCGGCCATTTTAAATTTATGAATTGTCAGGTGTTTTACATTCTTTCAAACTCCTCCTAGGCCGTGACTTCAATCTTCTTGAACCTTTGCAGGTAGTATCTACTGACACTTATGATGAAAAGTTATCAAAGAATTTTGATGTGCAAGTTATAGAGGACCAACTTCCTGTCTGGGGCTGGCGACAGAGGAAGTTGCGTATCTGGCCAAGATTTATACCAACTTGAGCATCCATGCCAAATTTTGAGTGAATCGGTCTTTAGATGGCGCTGTTAGAATTTGTTATTTTTATTTTTATTTTTATTACTGTCTGGGGATTTTGAAAGAGGAAGTTGTGTATCTGGCCAAGATTTATTCCTTTTGCCACCAAATATTATATATATTGATAGTGCTGCAAACCCTTGGTTCTCTCAATTTTCTTCATGAGGTAGTCACCTGAAATGGTTTCCCTTCACAGGTGGGCCTTGTGAGGGTTAATTAGTTAATAACCAGGCCTGAGGACATCTAGAGGCCAATATGGACTTTTGGAGACAGCGCCACCAACTGGCAACAGGAACTCAGCTTAATATGACAAACATCATCCAATTTACCTGAAACTTAGAATGTGTGGTCTACATGTGATACTGAGCCAACCCCTATACTGTAACCACGCCCACTCACTCAGGCCACGCCCCCGTCCGTAACATTTGAACCGTTTAAGCTACAGTCTTGTGTAAGGTGTCATTGAACTCAGCAGAGAGTTCCTTCTTCATTGGTGATGCTTTGACCTGCAACCCTATGATTTGGCCACGCCCCCTTCCACAGATAATGAACTGTATGACGTAGAGTCTTATAGCAGGGAGTGCCATCTTCATTGGTGACGATTTGCAGCGGCAAATTCACTGCTGCAAAGATTGGCCTCTGCCAGCACCCCCGACCTGCGAAGAGGCGAGGGCCCGTTCATCACTGCTTGCAGTTTTAATTATTATTATTATTACTGTTATTTTGTTGTCTTTATACTGTCTTTTTTATCTATTATTTTTATTTTTTTATTTTTTTTCTTGCTAAAACTGCTGCTGGAATTTTCAATTTCCTCGCGGGAGTCATCCCAAAAGGATTAATAAAGAGAAGTCTAAGTCTAAGTCTAAGTCTAATCAACTGAGAGTCACAACTCATTTCATTGTTTTCCTATGCAATGACAATAAAAGCTTTCTGATTCTGATCATTCACTGTTTTCCTTAAGCATCCACGACTTCCAGGTCAGTGGCCCCCAGAACATGAGCAAAGTGTTCAACGACGATGTGTTTGGAAAAGCCGAAGTGATTCTGAGCTGGACGCCTCAGCAAAGCGACCTGTACAGATCTGTCCCGGTGTGCTTCACTGCAGAGACAAATGAAAGGTGATCGTATCTACATTTACTGGATATGTATGTTTTAATTTCCTGCTTTCTGCATTGTGCTGTGTTAGCAGAGCGGAGATCTATTGTTTCTTTGAATGTGGAGCTGGAGGAACCTAGCAAGGAATAACAAAGAAATAAGCCTCTATTGTTCAGGAGATTATGTTTCTGGTTTCTGTAACATCCAGTAAAATGTTGTCTTTATTAAAAGGAGACAATGCAGGGAAAGACATTTTGTGTTAAATGTTGCTTCCCTATCATGCCTTCTATAAGGATGGAAATGGAAAAAACTTTTCTTTTACTACACTTTGTCTCCTAAATTCACCAAAAGTTAGCATTAGATAATGCATCATTTGCATATCCAACACAAACAAAAACAAAACATTCAGCCAACTTGTAATACAATAAAAAATGAATGTCTTAATGTCAGTTGTCAGTCCCCCCGATGTGAGTCGAGTGCAGATTTGAGTTGCGCATGTTCAGAATGAAATGGTTTACAGCATAACTTATCATACTAAGATTTGTGAAATCCATGAAATAATAAACTTGTCTCATTACAAACAATAACAGAAGACGGAAGTCATTTCAAAAACGTTTTAGCTATCTATGGTTGTTTGATTGCTAACGTTAGCTCTAAACACCATTCACCTGACAGCCTTTGTTGTATTGGATGCTAACTTGTAGCTAAGCTAGCAGTGAGCCAACTTGGTTAAGTAGCTCCATTTTTACTGTGTTGACATTACAGAAGTCTCTCGTTAGCATCTTGTATGCTATTTGTCGCAAAGTGACGCATGCACGACTAAAATTTGCACTCGACTTACATCAGTAATCAACTGGGGAAGTTTAATGGTGTTATCTATGTACTGAAGTTTTTTTTTCACAGGACTTTGTTCAGATAATATATTTATTATAAAATAAATATTTTCTCCATAACTTTATGGCTGTTGACAGTATTTTGTGATTACTGGAGTGATAAAAAGAAATATCTAAGATCCCCTCTGTAAAAACCGTTTACAGAACTTTGAATTTGGCTTTATCCAGTGTTCACGTTTCTGTCCTGAAAATGTTCACATGTCAAATTTAAAAAAAGGATTGCCTCATTTGGATATTTAAACATTTCAACGGGGGGAGTTTTAATGGTGATATACTGTATATTAGATACAGTGTTTTCCCTATTCACCTGTAGTGTCTCCCCTTAAATCTAAATATTCAAACAAAGTACATTGGTTGTTCATTTTCTTCTTTTTGCAATTTGCACTGAAACCTATTTTCTTTGTTTTGTAATTCAGCCAATCAGACATGAGGTGTGTTGTTCTCATGGTAACCCAAGCAGCTCTCATTCAAGGTTTGTTGATCACCATTCATCATCATTGTTATCCGGGGATGGAATTTAACCAAATACATCTACCAAAGTACCAAAGTACACATTTGAGTCTTTTCTTTTCATGCCACTTTCTACTTCCTCTACCCTTCTACTCTACTCTACATTTCAGAGAGACATATTGTGTTCCTTTAACACAAAAGTTGTATTTACAGGCAAGGCCAGTGTCACATGCTCACCCAACAAGATGATGGTGGCCCTGGAGAAAGCTTCCATGCCCGGCATCGACGTGAACTTCCTCCAGCTGAGAGACACGTCGTGCTCTCTCACCTCCAACGCCACGCACATCTTAGGCAGCATGTCATTCACCACCTGCGGCACAAAACTTGAGGTGTGGAAAAAACATTTTCATTACATTTTCCAGTCTAAGAAGCCCTGCCTCCCTAAGAATTACGTTCCCATACAATAAAACTGCATTTGTTTTTTGTCCTGGATTCTTTCTTTCTTTTTTTTGGGAATCACAAATAAGTTTCAAATCAAAGTCCACAGTGAAGGGGTGGGTCATAAAAACAGTAAACTTGTGTAACCAAAAGTCAAGTTACTTATTTACATAAGTAACTTGAATTACATAACAAACATACTTATTTTAACCCAAACCATAATCTTTTACTAAACCTCACAGTCACCAAGTAGTTCTTTTTTTTTTCAACATTAGCCACTTAAAATAAAGACATTTTCACTCATTGTGCCTGCAAATACGTTTCCTTACACTATGGAGGTTGTTCAGTCGGTGCATTATAGTATCAAAGTTCGGTACCCAGCCCTAGATAGGGGCAAGCTGTAAAACACATTGAAAAGGGGATTATGCATTGTGTGAACTCTAAATTTGTGTTCTTTTTCCTCTCAGCCACTAACAGGCTTTTATTTGTCTTAAATTCAGGACAAAGGCGACTTTCTGGATTTTGTGAATGAGATCACCTCCTTCGAGCTGGCCAACGAGATAATAGTCCGAAGGAAGGCAGTTAAGATTGAAATCTCTTGCAAGTTTCCCAAAAGCATCAGCATCTCCAGTTACTACAATCTCCAAAACTCTGATTACATTTTCACTGAGTCCAGCTTCGGCAGCTTTGGCTATACTTTTGAAGTATACACCAATAGCAATTTTACAAAAAAAGTTCCGGCCACGGCCTATCCAGTGGTGGTCAGTTTGTTAAATAAGATTTATATGGGCATTCAAGCTCAATCGGATCTACCAAATGTGTCATTGTTTGTCGAATCCTGCAAAGCCACTCCTGATGGCAACCCCAAGAACACACTCACCTATGACCTCATCAAGAACGGGTGAGTGCTGATGCCTTCTGCGAGCACAAACAGAAATGCTTTTGGCTTTTAATTTGAAAATTTTTAATATTAAGATCTGGGACTATGATTACAATTGTCTTGGATTTACAGTTCCTTGATCATGTGTGTGTGCTCGGTATCCTCATGAACCATTCATGCATATACTGTAGCTACGAAAAGTAATGCACTGTAATTCATATGTATTCCGCATATTTATTGCTGTATGCACGACATTGACTGCCGCTGTATGAGACTGTGAAGATCCGCATAGGAAGGAGTAAATCGGTAGGTCCTAAACACAGGGCTTTCAAGTGGGGAGCTGAGTTTGTGTCCCAGTAAAATTTAAGGGGAATACACAATACTTTCACCCAGAAAACAAGTGTTTGTGTCGCAGGAGTACTACATAAGGAGACCAGTGTTTTAATCCAAAATACAATCTTTTTTCTACCCCTAACTAGTTGTTTGATGCCTAATTGTGACTTAACTGTTGCTGCATGACACAGTCAACTTTTTTTGGCTAAAATTAACTGCAACGACCGGGACTTCACGGTGCTTTGTAGCTGGCTCACAGTCACTTACAGTAAATGTAACTGTAAAGACCGCTAAAGTAAACTGTTGGATGATCATCCGGTGGTGGCTGTAATTTGTTAAAATATCATTGGAATTGTGGTGCATAAGTTTTCCTATGATATCATACAAACCCGTAGGTATGTACTGTGTGTATACCGTATGTGACGTGCTACCATTTTCTTTTCTCACAGATGTATAAAGGATGAGACACTTAAAGTCCACCCATCAAACCAGACTGCATTCAACTTTGAGGTTACGGCTTTCAAATTTTCTGGAAACTACGACGAGGTAATATTAATGAATACTAAATCATGCCAAACGTATACCAAAATATTATCTAAATCCGGCTGTACTGGCTCCTGTTTCCATAGAAGTCTATGAGAAAATGAGCCTACTTCTCACTTGATTTATTACCGCAGTCAAAATTTTCATGAGTTTATAGTTGCTAGTGTCAAGTCTTTTTCAACACATCGTGATGTTCATTTAGTAAATTATGGGCCCATTTTATTTTTGTAGACATTAAAGCAAGGGATGCTTTAGGGGCGTGGCTACACTTTGACCCTCTCACTGTGTGTTTTCACTTCGTTAAAGTTAATTGGAACATTTTGGTCGCCTTAAAATGTGTTGTTCAGCGTTTCTGCCGACCAAGCTAGCTAAATTGTGCTAGCATTAGCGGTCAATTTTCAGGCCCCTCCTCCCTACGCCTACACAGTGGCAAAAAGTTGAATGCAAACAAATGTCAAAGTGAAATAATATAACAAGATTTGTTTGTGTTTTATATATCAGTTCAACATTTTCCAGTGCCAATTTGTTGTTTCAATGCCAAATTTAATTTTAAATACCACAGGTTACTGTTTAGCTCCATAGATGGCCACAGCCATTCAAAACAACAGTCTGTTCTTTTTACTGTCTATGTTATGGACTTAACCACTTAATTTCCTCTTACCTTCCACCTCCCAGGTGTACATCACCTGCTCCGTCATCCTGTGCGAGTCTGGGAATGCCTTTTCCAGATGTTCCCAGGGATGTGTGTGGCACAGCCAGCCCGCAGACGCAAGCGATCGCTGCACAAGGAGACAGTCAGCCACTCCATAACCCAGGGTCCTTTTCGGTTTGTCGAGCAGGAAGTTCCCAATGCAGTCATGGAAGATAACAACAAGCTGATGGAAAAGAGTGACACAACAGCTGCAGGTTAATATGCGCCCTACCTACTAGAGCTGCAACTTACAATTACTTTAATTGTAATTTTCTCGATCAATGGATCCGTTGTTGGGTCTAGAAAATGTCAGAAAATGGGGAAAAATATGAATCGCTGTTTCCCAATGAGAGAAGAGTTTCCTTAAAGGTCGAGTGTATAACGTGTTTAGTTGTTTATTATCAAAATCAGTTCACAAACTTGTCCTCTGTTTGTACAGTTCATATACCCAGCAACACAACACATTAAAGAACATACAACAAGCAGTGGTCAGGAGCCGGATCTAGACAGACACATGCCTGGGGCCAAGTTGCCACTAAGGGGGCCCAGAGAGACGGAAACGTAAAAAAAAAAAAATAGTTTGTTATAGTTTGAAAAATATTTTTAAAATGTACATTTCCAATCCAACACATCTAAACTTATCAGTACTAAAAGTATTAAAGTATTCCAATCGCAGGAAAATGGGTTTCCTGTTCCATATGTTACGGTTCCACTAACTACCCCTTTTCTGGGAGGCTTTCGATGCGGAAAAGCCGAAAAAAAGACAAATCAAAAAAGAAGATAGAAAGAGACAAAGAGGGGTTTTACACAAGTTTCCCTCAGCCCCTTCAAATCAGCCTACTTTAGGTGGATTGAAATACCTTAATGAATCAATTAGCATAATAATCATGTGGCAGTTAAAAGTAGTCTTGTTTATTCACCAAATAACAAAGTATCCAGTTGGAGGGAGCCCGAAAATGCAATATGTGTGAGTGCAACCTTTTTATTTAATCTGGCTCTGGTCAGAAGGTTAAACTTGGAAAACGCATTACATGGAGAATTTGAAGAAATGTGTTAAAAAACAAATGTACTGTTGTCTTTCAGTGAACCCTCCACCAGTATCTTCAGACACCAAATCAAGCGGAGAACGTAGGGACTTTGCTCCTACAGTCTCCAGTGGAGGACGCTGGGGAATCAAGCAGATCCTCAACACCGACACCAGCACCGTGGTCTTCGCCTGCGTCTTCTTTGTAGCACTGGTGGTGATGGCTGTGCTGGTTCTATACTTCATGAGGAAGAGAAAAGCAGACGACCAAAAATCTCTCTTAGGCTGGGAGAACTAAAACCCAAGACATCTAAAACACAAGTTATATCTTGGTAAAGGATAGGTTCAGATTCTTAAAACAATACTCATGCCCAGATGTAGTGATTCTCAAACTAGGACCATGGTACTCTGCCAGGAGTCCGTGGAAGTTTTCAGCTTCATTCATTTAAATTCTTTTTTCTTTTCTTAGAAATGGCTTCATAGTTCCACAAATAACGTTTAAATTTAATAGTTCATGGATTACCTACTAATTAACAAATCTATAACTTCACAAAACAATCTTGAATACATGTTGAATATCTTTTTAATACATTTCTATTGTGTTGTTCTTTCATGTAACGCTGTACTAGTGTAAATAATACACTCAAAATATTCCAAGGGACATGCATGAGGGGGCCCGCAGTCCTTAGTTAAAAAAAGATTGACAACCTCTTCCCAAATGTGCATTCATTCATCATCTCTCCTGATCATACTGGACATTAAATAGATCAATAACATTTTTTTTAATTAAAGAGATAAGTCCACACAATCCTCCCACTCTGCTAAGTACAGAGTATATCATGGATGCACCACCCGGGGTTTGGATTTGACCAAATATTGGGCTTTTTGACGGGGTTCGGTTTCTGGCAAACCTTACCCTGCTAACCTAACCTAACCCTGCTCTTGCGGGAAGGTGTTTACGAAGGTGGACCGTTGCAGTAGGCTTTAAGAAAGTGAAAATGGAACTCGTGAGAAGAAAAGGTTATGCTTGGCAGGACTTTCAGTCAAAAGAATGCCATTCAAGTTGAGCTACATTTTCAATTTGCAATGCCGATGTGTCTCATGGTGGGGAGGACTCTAAACAATACACAACATCGCCGTGGTTACAACATCTACGTATGAAACATCCGAAAGAATACGAGTTGTGCATGAAGGAATCTGCAGACAGCAGCTAAAAGGCAGAAACTTCAGGTCCTGCAAAGGAAGGACAGTCACAGCCCAGGACGTTGTTTACGTCATTAATGTGTTAACTGTGGTAATGGACTGAGGATGGGAGGAGGAGGAGGTATTCGGTTTTGGATTTGGCTGAATCTTATCCAGTGGATTCGGTATTCGGCCAAACCCTAAAAATCTGGATTTGGTGCATCCCTAATATACATACGTATATATATATATATATATATCACAGTTAAGCTCATCTGAAGTTAATGTGAGGCTTCAACAGGCTGAGTTACACAAATGAAATTAGTTAAGCACTTTTACGTATAATATGAATACTCTTAGCTCTCTGAGCTGCAGTGGACTTACGGTAGATACTAAGATACTCAGCTGATTTATCAACTTATCAGCTGTTTCTTACTCTAATGGCCAGAATGAACGGAAGGGATTATTACAGAAAGCAAAACCTTATTTCAATGTTCATATCAACACATGACTATTGTTTTAAGACAGATTTGAAAAATTGGGAACTATCCTTTAAGAGTTATGCTTCCGAGGTTGTGTTTGGACGAAGTTTCTGGTCCCTCTATACTGTCTAAAGGCACAAATGAAGTACATTAATAATGCATTACGCCATACAAAAACCTGCAGCCTTCTGGTTTTGATTTCTATTGTTTTCCTATTGTTGTTTTCCTTGTGCCTAGGGACGTATCACACCCCGCCTGCCGCTCACTGTTCGCTTAACCAGTTTTAGATAAGATCGTACCTTCCAGGAATAAAAATTATTTCTAAATTCCAAAATTCCAATTAATCTGGTTTTGCAGGATTTTTTTTTAATGACACTGCTCTATTGTTAACTTAACTACTTAACTATTGTTTTCCCAGCATTTAACTTCAGGTGATGACATTACAAAAAGGTAATTATTATAATTATGTAATTTCAATCAAATACAATGCAGGTGTATTTACTTATGTAATTGAAGAGAGAGTCATTTTATTCTATTTGTCCTGTGTAGACATGTTTAACCTCTGTTTTAAACAGTCCTCATCTAAACAATTGTTAACTAAGACTGTCCTTATGTACCATCTGTACATACTACAAAAGTACTGTAATTGGTATATATTACAATTATTTATTATTACTGTAATTACTGTAAGCACCACATTGCCTACCACTTTATAAGAGCAGAGAAGATCCACATAAAGAGGAGTTTGTGTTGAATGTCTGGGTCCTAAAACACAGGGCTTTAAAGCGAGGGAGCGGAGCTCATGTCTTGGAAAAGTTTAAGGAGAAAACAAGAATTTCACCCAGAAAACGGGAATTTGTGTCCTGACAGTACTACTTAAAGGAACACGCCGACTTATTGATATTACCATATCCCCCAGAGTTAAATAAGTCCATACATACCCTTCTCATCTCTGTGCACTCTATCTGGCACACCCACCGCTAGCCTAGCTTAGCACAAATGCTGTATGGCTAGTTGACCCAAATAGATTTAGCTGATGTTTAAAGTCCATTTCAAAAAAAGTCAAGACATTAGAAACAAGACATATTAATATTAGTTTAGAGTTAGTCCAAATCCTGTGTTTCTAAATATGTTGGTGGGACAGATCCCCTTTTTTTTTAAACAAGACATTCCCGACATTGCATTAGAAAAAAATACAAAACACGTATCCAAATATGTTACATCTGTACATTCAGGAGATGAATATGTAACTTTGAAAATGTCCACTGACAGTTTATAACTCAGTGAATGTATTTTAACAGATAATAATACAGAGAAATATATGTAATGGTAAAATGATATATTTGTAGAATATATACTGTATATAAAAGAAAAGGGGAAATTAAATCAAAATTCTGTTAGCAACGACGCTGTGTGTTGTTCATTTTATGCATGTTGAAAAAGACATATTCAACAGAAAGACATGTAGAAACAAGTAGTTACCCTACAAAGAATTCAATCAGGAGACATATCCACAAGACATTGCAGATATTCAAGTTTATTGAACTTATGAAACAAGACATATCCCACAAGACATTAGAAACAAGACATATCCCACAAGACATTAGAAACAAGACATAAAATAGAAACAAGACAAGAATCCACAAGACATTAGAAACAAGACAACAAGACATAGAAACAAGACATTAGAAACAAGACATCCACAAGACATTAGAAACAAGACATATCCCACAAGACATTAGAAACAAGACATATCCCACAAGACATTAGAAACAAGACATATCCCACAAGACATTAGAAACAAGACATATCCCACAAGACATTAGAAACAAGACATCCCACAAGACATTAGAAACAAGACATATCCCACAAGACATTAGAAACAAGACATATCCCACAAGACATTAGAAACAAGACATCCCACAAGACATTAGAAAAACAAGACATTATCCCACAAGACATTAGAAACAAGACATATCCCACAAGACATTAGAAACAAGACATATCCCACAAGACATTAGAAACAAGACATATCCCACAAGACATTAGAAACAAGACATCCAAGACATCCCAAGACATTAGAAACAAGACATCCACAAGACATTAGAAACAAGACATATCCCACAAGACATTAGAAACAAGACATATCCCACAAGACATTAGAAACAAGACATATCCCACAAGACATTAGAAACAAGACATCCCACAAGACATTAGAAACAAGACATATCCCACAAGACATTAGAAACAAGAAACAAGACATCCATTAGAAACAAGACATTAGAAACAAGACATATCCCACAAGACATTAGAAACAAGACATATCCCACAAGACATTAGAAACAAGACATATCCCACAAGACATTAGAAACAAGACATCCACAAGACATTAGAAACAAGACATATCCCACAAGACATTAGAAACAAGACATATCCCACAAGACATTAGAAACAAGACATCCACAAGACATTAGAAACAAGACATATCCCACAAGACATTAGAAACAAGACATATCCCACAAGACATTAGAAACAAGACAAGACAAGGAACAGATTGAGTGAATCAGGGATGTAATGCAGTGATTGGATCATGAATTTCGTGGTCAATTCTGGTTGGTTTTCTGTAAAAGTGAACGCCTCCAAACAGCTGAATAGTTCAGGAAGTTATTGGAGTTATTAGAAGTCTTCCTGCCTTTTTAAGCCCATCTAACATCTTTTCCTTTTTATCTCTCATGCTTTGGGTTAAAATGATTCTTTTTTTCCTTCCTTCCTTCCAACATAATTCAGAGTCTAGTAAGCCATCTTTTAATGGAAAGAAGTCAAAGAAAGAAATTCAAAAAGAATTTGGGAAATGGGTAAAAAATGAAAATGATTCGTCCTTTCATGAGACTTATATCTGTTTTTAAAAAGTATGTCTTATCCACCTACTGTAATGGAGATAATATGAAAGTCTTTATTACGTTATTTGCTGACACGATAGCATCTTAACAACCACACATTAATTGTAATTAACTAACTGTAAGAAGTAGCTGGCTCTGAATAAAAAAAAATATTGCTCTATAGGGTGAGTAATTCACACTATATTACAAAAATAAACAACCACGGAGCGGCGAGTTGTTTCTGCCTTTGTTCTACTCCTCTACTGCCAGCAGCGTTGGACGGGCCCTCACTCCTACGTCGGGGTTACTGGCGGACGTCACTCCTTGCGACCGTGCACTCAGGCACTGAAAATCCTCAGCAATGAAAAAGGAACTCCCTGATGAGTTGTATTCCATTATGTTTTTATATTTGGATTGTAATGTTTCCCTTTGCATAAAGATATTTCAGGCATATTGATTCAGAAGGTGCATAATAAGTCACCAAAATGGTGCACACCTCTGCACATGGGCGCCCCACCAGATAAGTTAAGGGTTTTCTTTTTTTTTTTTCAAACAGGTGTGTCATTGTGTGGGACAACATACCTTTTAGCTCTGTGAGGAAAACGAAAGAACACCTTCACAGATTAACATTTGTATGAATATATAAAACATGATGCCTTATAGAGCAAATAGGCTGCACACAGTAGCTCCTACAGTACAAACTTATGTTATAATGCATCGTGCTTAAGGATCTAAATGACTTCTTCCAATGCTGTATCTACCAATAGCTGTTACCTCACAGTGACCGGTCCGCAGATCATTGATTTAACCTTTTTGCCAGCTAAACTTAACTGTAACGACCGCTGTTAGCTCACCTCACAGTGACCGGTCCCCAGATCCCAGTCATCTGTTCTTGGCTAAACTTAATTTTCATGTGACTAGACGGCAGTCACCATCATTTCGCAAGGCTTCACTGATGTGGCTGTGCATAGGTTTTTGTGTGGCGATATTATCTGAACCTGTTAATTGGAATGCATTGCACCTGTACTTGTTTTTCTAAGTCATATTTCTGCTGACAGAGAAGACAAAGGTGAGCAGCTTTCCGGTAAACCTGCAGGTGCAAAGGAGGATGGGCACAGAAAATGTTTCTCAGAACATGGCATGACATAAAACAGTAAACAGTACAATCGACATACTGAAATGATGACTAACCCAGACCCACATGATGGAGTTGGCTCAGCAGCAGAGGCAAGGCAGCTTTATTTAGCTTTATTGTTTTGCACATTTCAGCAACAGGGCACTTAAAAGTGCTTTACGTAAAGGTACAGTGCAGTATAAGAAATTAATAATTATTTAAAAAAAGGCAGCATTAAAATGAAACAGTTGCGGCGGACTTGCAGTTTTCTGTTTTTAATGTTAAAGATGGTGTACGTGAAGCACATTGTAACGACTTTGTATTATGTTGGAAAATTAAATTCATAACACAATAACACATGTTATGAAATCATTAGGTTTTATTAGTCAAATCTTCTTCTTATTGGTCTTGTTCCTCCCTCAATGATCTTTTCAGCTCCCACAGTTTTCATCCACTTATTCCACGCTTCTTGAGTTTTAAGGATGAACTGTGCAGTGACTGTCTTGTATGTGTGGTATGTTTGTGGTTTTTGAGTCTTTATTTTTCTTCTTCTTCTTTTAAAACCCCATTAGTCTCTTAATATATTACAATAGTACCGTTTGGAGGCTCTTTTATAGTTTTTTGTTCACTTGTTTTGTGTTTTTGCTGATATTTTGCACTGATAGATCACATCTAATTCTGTTGCAATTACAGTAGAGACTATACCACTCCAGCTGTCAGATAAATCCATAGACTGTGTGCAGTTCAGTGGAGTAAAAAGTACGATATTTCTCTCTGACATGTAAATAAATGTAGGTACTTTCCACTGATGGTGTCTGCTTGATGTACAGTATCATCTTAATCTACAGATTTTCCTGACATGGTTTCAGTGGCACATTGGGTGTGACTCTTGAAAAACTGCTTAACAAAATAAACAAGTGCACGAAGAACAAAAGATTGATATGGATCTGCATAACTGGAGCATGCTGGAGTTTTACCAGTTATGTCTGTTCTTATTGTACATTTTGAGCTGGTGTTTTATCTTCGATGTTATTTCTTTGACTGTCACTCACTTTGTGACCGGTGTCTGGGAAAGTGCTATACCAATAAACCCATCTATTCCAGCAATCATTGGAAAAACACAATTTCTAAGATTCAAATATATTCTGTCTATTTTGCACGGTTTCTTTTTTTAAACATATAGAACATTTTGTGGGCATTTTAGGCTTTTTTTTATAGGACAGCTGAAGACATGAAGGGGAGAGAGAGGGGGAACGACACACAGCAAAGAGTCGCAGGTCGGAGCCGAACCCGCGGCCGCCGCGCCGGAGCACATCTCTACACATGGGCGCCCAACCAGATTAGCTACCCTGGCACCCAGGTTTCTTTCTTTTTTTTCAAACAGGTGTGTCATTGTGTGGGACAACATACTTCTCAGCATACCTCTTGAGGAAAACGAAAGAACACATTCACAGATTAACATTTGTATAAATATATAAAATACGATGCCTTACAGAGTCCATAGTCCAAATAGGCTGCACACATTAGCTCCTACAGTACAAATATATATTATAATGCATCGTGCTTAAGGATCTAAATTACTTCTTCCAATGCTGTATGTACGAATAGCTCTCAATTCAATCAGTTTCCGTCGACACCCTTGGAAGAAACCGGAGCATCCAGAGGAAACGCATTGAGACATGTACATTCATACGCCATACATTCTCCATCCAATCCTTATTTTGCAAAAATAAGTTTAACATATACACTTGATGTGAATTCAAGATTACAAGAGCGGCTGTGCTTGTGACTCTTGTTGAGGAGTTCATGGCTGCAAGGTGAATTCAAAACACTTTCTCGTACAAATTTTGAACAAAGCTGCAGAAGTGCTCCAACTATGAGTCACATCACACGTGGGGAAAAATTTACTTTTACTTAATCTAATCATAACTAGTTGTTTTAATGTCTAAATGTAACTGTTGTTGCGACTGTAACAACGACTGTGACAACCAGTTTCTTGGCTTTTTACTGTAAAAAGAGCCAAATTTAACAGTCACTTCACTTCAACTGAAACACATTGATCGACCGCTGTCAGCTCACCTCACAGTGACCGGTCCCCAGATCCCAGTCATCTGTTCTTGGCTAAACTTAATTTTCATGTGACTAGACGGCAGTCACCATCATTTCGCAAGGCTTCACTGATGTGGCTGTGCATAGGTTTTTGTGTGGCGATATTATCTGAACCTGTTAATTGGAATGCATTGCACTTGTACGTGTTTTTCTAAGTCCTATTTCTGCTGACAGAAAAGACAAAGGTGAGCAGCTTTCCGGTAAACCTGCAGGTGCAAAGGAGGATGGGCACAGAAAATGTTTCTCAGAACATGGCATGACATAAAACAGTAAACAGTACATTCTACATACTGAAATGATGACTAACCCAGACACACATGATGGAGTTGGCAAGGCAGCTTTATTTGTTTTGCACATTTCAGCTTTACATAAAACATTGCAACAATAATTAAAAATAGCTAAAATACGATAATAAAAGGTACAGTGCAGTATAAGAAATTAAACAATTATTTTAAAAAGGCAGCATCAAAATGAAAGATCAAAAGAGTAGCGGCGGACCTGCGGTTTTCTGGGAGTTTGTACCAGATATGTGGACCGTGAAATTAAATGCTGCTTCCCTCTGTTTAGTTCTGACTCTGGGGACAGAAAGTAGACCTGATCCAGATGACCTGAGAGGTCGGGGTGGTTCTTAGTAAAGTAGCACATCAGCTCAAAACCTTTTAGTGATTTATTAACAATCAAAAGTATATTGAAATCAATTCTTTGAGGGACTGGAAGTGTAAAGACTTCAGAACTGGAGTGATGTGATCCAGTCTCTTGGTCTTAGTGAGGACTGGAGTGATGTGATCCAGTCTCTTGGTCTTAGTGAGGAATGTGATCCAGTCTCTTGGTCTTAGTGAGGACTGGAGTGATGTGATCCAGTCTCTTGGTCTTAGTGAGGACTGGAGTGATGTGATCCAGTCTCTTGGTCTTAGTGAGGACTGGAGTGATGTGATCCAGTCTCTTGGTCTTAGTGAGGACTGGAGTGATGTGATCCAGTCTCTTGGTCTTAGTGAGGACTGGAGGGATGTGATCCAGTCTCTTGGTCTTAGTGAGGACTCGAGCAGCAGCGTTGTGATTGACTTTTTAGGGAGACCTGTAAATACACCGTTACAGTAGTCAAGTATATTGAAGATAGATTAGGATGCAAAAAAGGTCACTGTGTTCATAAAACATAATTAGATTACTGATACATTAAGTAAAAATAGAAAATTAGGATTACATTTTTCAAAGTATAGTTGGCTGCAGGGCATGTGCAAAACAGCTAAACCTGTTCTCAAAAGTTGGTTCTGTGTGTCGTATGACTGATGCCAGACAAGATGAATTCTGGTCACCTGTGAAAACACAGATAAAACTAGTCCGACTACATTCTTCATTCTTACAGTATATGACTGAAAGATACCTATTGATTTTATTTCCTTGTAGAAGGGTATTTAAGCAGTGGATCCCGCTGAAGTTGAGGCACTCAGGAGGATGGCTTCTCTCACCGTCCTGCTGCTGCATCTGCTGCTTATGCTCTCACCTGCAAATGCATGGTACTACTTGCACTTTGGCGGATCACTGACCTTCACCCCAAAAGGACGGCATTCAAATGGGATTCAAACCGTAAGTTGGGTGTCAAGCAAATCTTGTTAGAGGGTATCCAGACACATCCTGATTAAGTTTTTTTTTTTTTTATTGTTGGAGAAAAAGAAGACTCCTCTTAAATCAAATATAATGAATTGTGATAGTTGGGTGACTAGTAGATAAATGTTAATTTAAAGTCCGGCTGGCGTCATTGTTGATTAATCTGTTGATTATTTTCTTGATTATTTAATTAGTTGTTTTGTCTATAAAATTGCCAGAAAATGGTGGAAAATGTTTTCCCCAAAGCCCAAGACGACGTCCTCAAATGCCTTCTTTTGCCCACAACAACAACAAAAATATTCGACATATTTGCAGCTGTATTTAACACCTACTTTTCCACATTTTTGCTAGCTTGAAGTTAAACACATTGTGGGTTGATTGTTCCATCTTCATCATCGGGGGGCAGCAGCGCCAGTAGTACTTTAGTGTGACAGTCGATTGCAACATGTAAATGTAAATGTGCTGTGTTTATATAGCGCTTTTCTAGTCTGAACGACTACTCAAAGCGCTTTTACATAGTACAGGAACCATTCACACACATTCATACACTGTGGCCGAGGCTGCCGTACAAGGTGCCATCTGCTCATCAGATAAACACTCACACACATTCACACTCCGATGACACAGCATCAGGGGCAACTCGGGGTTCAGTGTCTTGCCCAAGGACACTTCGACATGGGACTGCAGGGCCGGGGATTGAACCACCAACCTTCCAATTGGAAGGCAACCACTCTACCACTGAGCCACAGCCACCATGTGTAATCTTTGCATAATTTTTTTACAGGTGCAACTCCACAACACGCAAACTTCAGTTTATTGCAATGCGAATTACTACTCGTGCTCCTCTGGTGACTGTGGGTCCCAGACTGATCTCACCATCTCAGCTGTTGCCGTAAATTCCTGGGGTTTCAACTGGTGCCAATATGACGTGGACAACAAAATTATCCTCAACAGCAACCTCCCCTTTGAGATTAAGTGAGATATAACTCATTTATATATTTGAACTCTTGGGGTCTGCTAGAACACGTTCTTTGACGTTCAAAAAACACATTATGTTTCTCATACTGCTCATTGCTGCAGCCCCTCTGTCTGAGTCACTCAGTCTGCCTGGTTGGTCAGCTGACCCACTCGGTTGTGATTCGTTAACCAAACTCAATCAAGCACCTATGAGCAACACATATTAAAAACTGGGCTTGTATTTCCAATCACTGATTATGAAATGTACAACATTTGTATTGTAATTAAGAATATGTGAAAACAGTTTAGATCTGATCTGATTGTTACTTCCCACTGTGCCATTTCATGGACAATTATGTGCTATATTGTACTCATTATTCAAATATTTCTTCACACAGATACCCCACTTATCTCAATTACTACTACGGTCAGGGCTTCTGGGCATACAGCTTCAGAAACTGGGTAATGACGGCACATGTGGACCTGGGAACCCGATCTGATACTGGTGAACCTAACAGCTCCCCCGTCACCGCTATGTTGCCTGTTCTCAGGTAATAACACACGCTGTTTACTATGAAGAAAATGCATGCAGCTTCTTTAACTGCACTGTAACAAATTTAATTTAACAAACGTAAAATTTACAGAAATCTAAAGGAAATACCTGTAGATTTCACAGCTGTTATTTACAGTGTAGTTAGGGGATTAAACGGTTTGGGTGCTAGAATATACAGAATATTTAGCAGATTGTTAATAAGGCAGGTATGATTTTTACTATTGTCACATTCATAGACTGTAAAAATAGTGGACGTAGCCTGTGTGACATTACCCATTGGTTAGTGTCCATTATCCAATCCACTTCACACACAATAGAAGCAATAAAAAGGCATTTTTGCATAGACTAGATATCAAAACAAAAGCCCGACACTATACATAGCAGATGGTAACGTCATCTCGGAGCAGACGGGCAAAGAGAGCTCTCTTCCTCCATCTCACTGACTCCCTCTGGGTCCGGTTGTTTAAGTATGTTGATAACTTAACACTACAGCCACATCTTAAATGTACTAGTAACGTTAAATTCTGCAAAGGTCTAGTCAAAGACAAATCTTCATGATGGTGCACGATGAACTTGTATTAGATATTCTTTTAGACACAGACTTTCTGATTCAGTTTACATGTTACAGAATACCGAGGAACTGCCCACGAACATACAACATGGCAGTTTTTGATCCTGATGGGGACAAAGTCAGATGCAGGGTACCAACAAACCCAAATACAAATGAGTGTGGGCTGTGTGGCCTGACTGAAGGTTTCTCTTTCGATCAGGTGAGGAGTTGGGCAAAGTTTTTCTATCTATCTATCTATCTATCTATCTATCTATCTATCTATCTATCTATCTAGCTGTCTATCTATCTAGCTGTCTGTCTGTCTGTCTGTATGTCATGATTCCTCGATGAGCCATTATTTCACTTCTGAAATAACATGCTTATAGGTTATAGGTTTGGTGTATAGATGTAGCAAGCCTAATGTAGCCTAATTTCAAAATTAGGTCCATCGATTAAAAAAAATATATATATATATTCCCTTTGGGCATTTCTCCATGTCTGTTTCTATGTCTACATTGAAAACCTATGTATTGTTATATTGGCTACACTAAGTTCAAGCATCAAATGACTCAAGGGACTCACACAACCCGGATCAGTTTAGTGAGTGACTTAGAATAACCTGAAATCTTAAACTGAATTGCATCTGAATTAGTTGAAAGCTACCTGCATCTGACGCACGCTAAATGATACTTTTTGCACAAAATGCACATGATCAAGCATCAGTTTTTAATGCCCTGGGAGTGAGACTGTGTTGTTGTAATGTATATTGTGTGTGAAAGTATCTCTTCTTTTTGTCAGAACTCCTGCACCCTAAAGTACATAAACAGTAATGAATATGGAACCCATTCCATTGAGCTTGTGGTGGAGGACTTTCCCAACAAACCCATTACACTGTCCTACTCTGATGGATCCTACACGACAAAGCACCCTCTTTCAGGGTTGAGGCGTAAACGACAACTGCCCTACACAACAGCAGGCTACCCAACAACAGCTGCTCCAACAACAGCCGCTCCAACAACAACTGCTCCAACAACAGACGCTCCAACAACAACTGCTCCAACAACAGACGCTTCAACAACAACTGCTCCAACAACAGACGCTCCAACAACAACTGCTCCAACAACAACTGCTCCAACAACAACTGCTCCAACAACAGACCCTCCAACAACAGCCGCTCCAACAACAGCCGCTCCAACAACAACTGCTCCAACAACAGACCCTCCAACAACAGCCGCTCCAACAACAGCCGCTCCAACAACAACTGCTCCAACAACAGCCTATCCAACAACAGCCGCTCCAACAACAACTGCTCCAACAACAGCCGCTCCAACAACAGCCGCTCCAACAACAACTGCTCCAACAACAGCCGCTCCAACAACAACTGCTCCAACAACAGACGCTCCAACAACAACTGCTCCAACAACAGCCGCTCCAACAACAGCCTATCCAACAACAGCCGCTCCAACAACAGCCTATCCAACAACAGCCGCTCCAACAACAGCCTATCCAACAACAGCCGCTCCACAAACAGCCTATCCAACAACAGCCGCTCCACAAACAGCCTATCCAACAACAGCCGCTCCACAAACAGCCTATCCAACAACAGCCGCTCCACAAACAGCCAGTCCAACAACCACACTGCCTTACCGAGCAACAATTGCTCCTTTGAGCAAGCTTCCTCTGCAGTTTACTGTTTATGGTATGGTTATGTTCTATATATTAAAAACAACAGGGTTGGAGCCAGACATTGTTAACAGCACCCATGTAGGGGGTCCTGGGGCATGCTCCATAAGGCAGCAGCTATATGTGCTACTTTTCAAGCCATTTAATTTTAGAATACCTTAACACCTGCACATTTGGGAAAAACCCGATAGTTGTTGATTCTGTAGACCTGACATCCTGGTTTGTGTCTAATAGCTCTTTGACTGTCTTTGTCATTTTAAACACAGAACATAACAAATGTTAAGGCTGAAATTGAAAAGAGGCTGAAATTGTCTGATACTGTTTTTGAGTTACGTAACTTAACGGCATAAATAGCATGGCTAATCTTGAGAGTTCAGGATATAAGGCTATAATTCCCCAGTAGATATTTTTCTTCATTGATTGACTGATCCAGTCAAAGAAAATGAAGGGAAGTGTCAAAAAGTTATTTTCTATATAAAATATTCAGGGCTTTTGAGAATCCCTCCTCCACCCTCTCCACCCCTGTTTAAATTGAATATTAACATTTCATCAATTTTTGTTAAAGTTTCCTCCCTTCTGATTTTCAGTGGACTATCACAATGCCCCTTCATGCGTTGACGGGGATTACTTTCCCATTTTCACATCACCAACTCCGCGTAATGGAGTGAATCTTCCTGCGTATGTCAACCGCACCCTCGAAATCAAAGTCAAATCCGAAGCACAATACACCACGTAAGGAATAGTAAAATCATTGTATAATTTTGCAGAAATGTTTTTATTATACATCAATGTAATATGCACCATTATTACACTTTTGACAACGTTTTTAAATCTCCTTTGGAAGAATGTTACCCATTTCTAAGTTATGAAAGCGTTGTTTCTCCTGTAGGATTCATGACTTGATTGTCACTGGACCAAAGGACATTTCAAAGCAGAGAATCTCCACAGACGAATATCTCATAAAGTGGACACCAACTCCAAATGAATTGAATGATCATTTTCCCATTTGCTTCATTTCGGAAGCAAGAGACATGTGAGTTTTTATACCTAATAGTCTTTAATTTGTTTATATATTTTTGCATCAACTAATTGCACCATCAATTCTGTGGCACAACAATTCATATCATTAAACTATCCATTGTCTCCAATGTTATATTCTAGGTATTACCAAATCTTTCAATCAGAGCCACGCTGTGTGATCGTGGATGTGGGGTCCGATGGTTAGTTGACTTTATATTAGGGATATAGTTTTAACTCTTTTAATGAATGGGTTGTGTGTGTTTGTCATAAAGCAGATATGATTTCACGTTTATCTTTATTTACCAACACAAATAAATGTTGACCCTTTTTTTAGAGACCACTGTGACATGCAATGAAACAGCGATGACGGTGGAAGTGGAGAAGACCTCCCTCATAAAACGCAACGAGAACAAATTGCATCTGAAAGACTTTAACAATGCTGCCTGTGACCTGAAAACACGCTCCAACACAACCCACCTGGTGGCGGTCATGTCGCTGAACACATGTGGAACCACCGTAGAGGTACAGGACGCAAAACTGAGTACAACATCTGAGTACCACATCTGGGTTTTATCCAGAGATTATTTCCATCAAAGAACTCAACAGTGTTGTTCCACAAGTGAAAATCCCAGTCCCCTGTAGAAGTCCGTAGTACACTACCCACAAACGTCTCTGTTTTGGTAACTCCTTGTTACTATGGAAATGTTTACCGAACCCACAAACCAACTAGCAATTTGCTACCATTGAACTCTATGGTTGTTCATGTACACAGTCTTGTACTTTTGCCTTTTTCCATTTTCAAAATGTTCTTTTGCACAAAATCTTGTTTTGTAGTGACATTTCATCTCGTAGTTGGTTGGCTTGGTTCCAGGCTTAAAACTATTTGGTTTAGTACAACTTCTTTCTTTGTTTTTTGGCTACTCAGGTTTTTGAGATTTAGCTCCGATAGCTAAATTGTCTTTGTTGGAGAGTAAAAGTAATGTAATGTAAAGTCCTGCACGCTTATGACTTATGACTTGTTATGAATGGCTCGCCAGAACTGGCCAAAATAGACTGTGGACTTTTGAAACCAACACCACAGTAGCAGAAGTGCTACTAGCTGAAGCTAACTGTCTGCTAGCCGAGATGTAAATGGACCATTTTGGTCATCTGGTGCCCAAATTTTACTTACACAACATTTTGGTTGTAAAAATAGATTTATAATGCATTTTATTTCTGATATCAGTCTCCAAACTCACTAGTAACGGCTTCATTCATCAACACATTTGAAGATTTAATATTTCTTAAATAGATTTATAATGCATTTTATTTCACTATTTAAGTATTGACTTGTAGTAGTAACAACTATTCCCATTGATTCCTCTCCTTATTAAATTCTCTTTCATTTTTAGGAGGATGAAAACAACATCATCTTCAAAAACATGATCACATCCGGTGACCCAGCTCAAATCATTTCCAGACAAAATGACGTTGAGATCGTCTTTTCCTGCGCCTTTCCAAAGCGAACCAACCTGACACTGGGATTCAAGCACAAGAACCCGTACGTCTTCACAGAGAAGGGCTTCGGGGCTTTCACCTTCCAGTTTGAATTCTTCCAGAGCCCGCGGTTCAGAAAACAAATTGAAAGCAGCACTTACCCAGTGGAGGTGTACCTCAAACAGATGATCTTCATGCAGATCGAGGCGACCACCTCCATCCCCAACATAGAGCTGTTTGTGGAGTCCTGCAAGGCGACTCCATATGACAACCCAAACTCTCGCATCAGCTACTCCATCATCGAAAACGGGTAGGCGTACGCAATGAAAAGGCTTTTGTTTGGTACCAGAAATGTCTCTTTTTTCCAGTTATTAAACATTGTATTTGCTTCATGCCACAGGTGTGTTAAAGACAACACGGTGAAAATTTACAACGGCTCCAAATCTCAATTCAGATTTGGAATGGAGGCTTTTGAGTTCATCGGTGCTCATGAAGAGGTAATGTATAAAAAAGGTATATCATAGCATGATTATTAAAAAAAAAAAACATTTAAGCATAAGCTTCGAAAGGAGCCAGTTGAGGTGGGTCGGGCATCTGGTAAGGATGCCTCCTGGGCGCCTCCCTAGGGAGGTGTTCCAGGCACGTCCAGCTGGGAAGAGGCCTCGGGGAAGACCCAGGACTAGGTGGAGGGACGTCCAGCTGGGAGGAGGCCTCGGGGAAGACCCAGGACTAGGTGGAGGGACGTCCAGCTGGGAGGAGGCCTCGGGGAAGACCCAGGACTAGGTGGAGGGACGTCCAGCTGGGAGGAGGCCTCGGGGAAGACCCAGGACTAGGTGGAGAGATTATATCTCCAACCTGGCCTGGGAATGCCTCGGGATCCCCCCAGTCGGAGCTGGTTGATTGATGGTTCTCGTTGGCTCGGGAAAGGGAAGTTTGGGGTCCCCTGCTGGAGCTGCTGCCCTCACGACCCGATACCGGATAAGCGGATGAAGATGGATGGATGGATGGATGGATGATAGGAATGATAATTTAATGAGAGGGCGAATGACTTCCGTGTACTGCATGAACTAACGCTAAGCTTAATTAAATGACTTGTACAATTGTCTTCATTTCATACTTTGTTTAAAAAGTACAAATAACTTTTTTACGACTCTGCCTGCAGGTGTACATCACTTGCTCGGTCATCCTGTGTGAGACCGGCGTTCCCGGGAGCAGGTGCTCTCAGGGATGCATCAACTCCTACTCAGGGAACCCTCGAGTCAAAAGAGGAGCTGTGGCCCAGACGTCCCGCCACACCATTTCCCAGGGACCTTTGCACCTGGCTAAAACATCTGACAGCCAAGGTGAGTGTGCACATGCACCAACATATACAAATCTTATATTTAGTTTTAATGTGTTTTATGATTGGACACAGCTATTCCCACTGGCCTGATATATAAATATACATATATCTATTACTGATCTAAATTTTAGTCTGTTTTTTTTCCATTTCAGCATCTGGCCCGAGCCTGAATATGGGCCTGAACATCATCTTTATTGTTGGCTGCCTCCTGGCATGCGGAGTGGTGATCTACAGATCGAGGAGGTCCAAAGCTAAATACCAAGCGCTGCCAACCTCTGAGACAGACTGAAGACAGAGACGCCATTTTGATCCAGTCTGATTATGAGGAAGATCTCAGCTACAGTTTTTTTACTGCTATAGTCAATGTTTTTTGTATCTTTTTTAGGTTAGTAGTAGTTTGCGTTTACATGCAAGACAGCATGTAAACAGAATATATCTCCTTTTTTTAACTTGTGGAGAGTAGTTCCACCTGCTGTGAAGCATCTAACCTGCCAGATACTCTGTTTAACAAAAGAAGATTAATTATTTATCCCCAAATTTATTGAGATGATTCGATGCATGTCCGGCTTTGTTCCATCAAAAAATGGTTGGATTAGACCCGTTATACTGGTGGTTTGAATCATTGTCACACAGTCCAACATGTTAAAAGCTGCAGTGTGCAGTGTGTACATGGGTTTAGTCAGCACATCAGCTGCTTGGAAATTTAGAAGAAAAAAAATTCCTTTGGGCAATAAATATCTAAAGACTTTTTACACACTTTAGGGGTTTCAGGGAAACATTTTAGTCACTTGATATATATCAACTTGCTGATAAAGTATGATTCAAATGTCTGTCTAAATAATGAAATAATGCCTGCTTTGACATTTATACATACAGACACTGACATTTGTTACCTCCAAGGTGTGAAACAAACATTTAAGTGCCTAATGATGAACAATAAAAGAAATAATGGGTAAAATAATGGGTATTTTTGGTGTCACCTTATTTGTTTTGTTTTGTTGAGTGTGTAACTCTATATGTGGAAGCCTTTTGCGATTTGTATGACGTGGCAGTTGATATTGCAATGACGATAAAAAAATCTATTTATTGTCCAGCCCTAGACTCAATGATAGCAGTGTAGAAGTGCACCATCATAGTCTTTGACAGGTTAAACTGTCGCAGGAAGTACAGCCTCTGCTGGGAGAAGATGACGCCCAGAAAGCAGAGGGACTCCACAATGTTGTCTGTAGAGTCACCCAGGGTGATGGGGGCGGGTCGGGTGGGGCTGCGTCCTTCCTAAAGTCCACAACCATCTTCGCTGTCTTAAGAGTGTTTAGCTCCAGGTTGTTCTGACTGCATCAGGTTACCATGTGCATGTGGGAATCTTAAAACATACGTATTTCATGTACTGTGCAATCTATGGCAGCTGTGTGGCGTCAATCCATGCTCGCCCTCTGTCTTCAGTATTTCAAGTGCAGCTCTGTTTAAATGACAGAACTACCCAAAGTCATTAAACTAATGAGCAAAAGAATGTAGACTATTAATAGATTTTATAATTACACACAACTGTAGAGGAAAATAAGGTGAGACTGTGATTTATTACCACCACAGTGTTTGTACTAAGAATATAGGCAAGGTTGCCAGTCAACCACATGCGGTATTCCAGGAAACAAGCCTTTTGTTTATGATCAAATAATTATGTTTTTAAAATGCATGATGCTGAAATACTGGCACTGCTATTGTTCAGAGCTGGCAACGCACCAGCTGCAATACTTATGCTCTACCTAAAGTGTGTAGTGTAGTTCTATTCAGTGCCTGAATTGGTCCAAAACAGGTGTCATTACTAATTCAGCAGTTCCATGACATCATTGCATGTGTCTTGGATATATTTATATGTATATCCTGTACAGGTTAGACACAAATAGTCTGTTATATACAGTATATATTATTCACAAATTCACTTATTCAATGATTCAATCTAAGGATCCTGATTCGATTGCCGATCTTACAGTCAAAAAGAATCAGGCTCTATGAGGGTGCAGAATGACATACATAGAATAACTTTTGTAGCCAATTTTGGTATGAATATTTTTCAATTAATTTTCATTTATAGTATCAAATCATAAATATAGTCGCAAGCGGCGATTCGTGGGTTCAAACCTTTGTTCTCAATAGCAACTTCAAAGTAATTTCACACACGTGCAAGCTTTGTAACGATTGGACAAACAGTGCACTTTGTTTAAAATGCCTACAACTGATTTGTCAAAAACATTTATTTTCAAGTGTTATTTTCTTTAAATTTAGAAAGCATTTTCTAATGTGCTTATTAGTACATTTGCTGCTCAATATCTATCAATATATTTTGTATAAAGCGTAAAATTAAAACCAGGAACTTTACATTCAGTGCATTCTGGCTAAACTGCTGTCTGCTACACACCAGTTTTTAGAAAGTCAGGCTATTCACCGACCAATCAGAGGCCCTCAGGTGTTACATCCACATGTGTAGCTCATTAGCATTCAAGGTTTATTTCAATCAGTTGCAGCTGATGAGGTGATTAGAGTGGCCTTTGCCTCTCAGGGTAGACTTATAAAAGCTGGTGTGTAGCTGACAGCAGCACATTGTGCCAGTTAGGCCAGGATATACAAGCAAGTGGTTCATTTTAGCGTGTGTTGGTTAGCAGGTGTAGTTTGCTAGCAGCTAGGCTAGCTTTAGACACTGCCAACAACAGTGGCTATGGCTTTTGGGTGTTACCTCAGGTAAGTTGCAGGATCATGGCAATTTACAAGGTGTTTGTTGCCATTAGTGCACCTTAAGGTTTCAATGTTTTTAATACATTAATTTGTCTCAACAGTGTGACCTTGCTCCTATCTGTGTGGACGACTGCGAAATGTGATATTCCCAATGGTACGAACTAAAATATCTGCTTAGACATATGCCTTAGTCCTTAGCGCATATATTATATTTATATTTTGAACCCATTTGTTCATGCAGGAGTTCATATGGAGTGTCGTGATCGTTACTTCATGATAGCTGTTGATCTCTCCTACTTTGGCAATAAACCTGTCTTTGAGGCCTTTGGTAAGTCCTGCACAGCATTACAGACTAGGGTCTGAAACCGTGTGATCACACTACTGAGATACAGTGGCTATTTAACCTTATTTTGTAAGGACTGTAAATCTAACCACTAAATCTAACAATTAAACTTAAGTATTTCACTAAAGAGAACTTTGAGCTGACAAAACTAGGGATTTATCTTTCAGATGGGACCAGTGTTTACCCCATCACTAAGGAGTATGCAGCAAAGTGTGGCTACAGCGTCAGTGTTGTCCCTGCATTGGGACATGTGGTGCTCCGAGCCTCTTACTTCAGCTGTCACACTGACAACAAGGTCCGTACAAATGGCATCCAAAACAGTTTTGGGATTTTGTACAATATGGTTAGCCTTTTTAATTTCAGGGACACATGTTTTCATCCATCTTATTTGACTGGATATTTCAGGAGGATGAAGTGTTCACATTCAACTTCAACCTGATTGTGACACACAAAGGAAAGGAAGTCACCTATGCTTTGAACAAAACCTGTTCTCCCCCTCTTCCCTGGTCTCCCAGAGAGGTCACCTGTGAGGTCAACTACATGGAAGTAAGCTTGGTTGCATCTTATGTAAAATGTGCAGTTTCCAAATTTGAACTAACCCTGGTTTCTTTGTAGGTGTCTGTGAGGAGTGATATGGCCTGTCCAACTGGGACAAAGAAGGAAGACTGGGATGCCCTTTTCAAAAGGGTATGTTGGACATGTCTTCTGGGAAATTTGTAATTTTATAGTTGAATAACATGCATCAAATTTGTATATACACTTAAATGGTTTGACAATGTGCTTCATTCAGGCCTATGCCTCAGCCACTTCAGACTGGCAGGTGATGTTTCAGAGGGCGCAGCCGGGGGTGTTACCCATTAGCCTTACCACTGCTAAGACCATGGATATACATTTGACCTGACTGATGGAAGGCTTGTATTTCGTACGCCGTATGGACAACCTGACTCATACAGCACGGAGGTAAACAACTGATGCAGAGTTTAGTACATCTAGTCAATGTCTTTAGAGATTCCAGAACGGTAGGTTTTGTACGATAATGCAGTTTATTGTGCATTGCCCCCCCAGGTGAATGGTGTTCCAGTGGAGGTGGTCCATGCAACACTGTTTTCCAGATTAAACTGGGTTTTAGTTGTGGTTGACCTGGTGGCTGCTTGCTCAATGCGTCAGTATTACAATCTCTTATGCTATGGCTTTTTTTCCCCCCTTGAAGTGCAGTAAATCTAATACTGGTGTAATATCTCTCAGACAAAGGATCATATGACCACAGTGGCTACATTACATGGGAAGCGTCTGAGGTGCTGCATCCATGGGAGTCGGCTCTAACCACCATGCAGGTCAACATTGGAGTCAATGGTGAACTTATGGAGCAGCCAGTTGCAGAGAAGAGGGGCTACATCGTGAAGCAGCACAACTCCACAGTTGAGATCAGCATCCCCTATAAGGCTGAAGGAGTCTACAGGAAGGTCAGGAGGCAGGGTTATTTTTCATTCCACATGTTAAAATTTGGAGGGTTTTTGATCCAGTTGCATATTTAAATTTCCTGAGGAAATATGCTCATTTGCAGAGCATTGTGTCTGGGAACCTCTACGAGTTCTACGTCTTTCATCTCTACTTGGAGCAAGTCTCAGTGGATGAGGCTCATGGTGACACCAGACTTCGCATTCACAGGACGCTGGCCACTCCCCTGCTGCCATGCCCCATTTTCACTGAAAACAGTAAGTCTAACCAGGCACTTGTAGAGATGGATGAAACTTCATGAACCAGTGTCCTTAATTTCAGAGCACTAGATGGCACACTTAAGAGAAATGGCTAAGGCATTGCAATTCAGTATAGTGTGCCATTTAGTAGGCTCAGAATAGACACTGGTTCACAAAGGCTTCATTCAGCCATCAATGGGAAACTTGCCAAGTAGAAGGAATCTGAATGGCTTTTTGTTTCAGGAACTGTTTTTGAGGAGCGCGCATTCACGGTCTACCTCGGGGGTATCCCTGAAGATGTTGAGTTGGTTGCAGGTCATTTGAATGGACAAGAATTTACAGTTACCTTTACAAATACAAGCAGCTGCAACATCACAAAAGTTGTTGCTCCCAACAACACTCATGGTTACATTCTGAAGGTGCCTTTTGATGACCCTGTTGTCATGCAGCAGGTAAAAGGGCTTTGCATTTTTCTGATTGTATGCCATGATTTACACATGGAAAGTTAATCCTGCTTGAATCAACTTTTTTTGTGTGCTTAGGTAATCAAAGATGCAACAATTCAGCACAGGTTGGACATCAACTACACCCTGACTGTTCTGCCTGAAAATGAGCCCTTTTACCAACTCACATCAGTGATGGCGGTAACTGATGCCTGTAAGTAGTTTTAGATCCTTGTCAATCCTGGTGTATGAAGCAGTAACTCATTGTGTTTTCTCAGCTCCTCCAGCCATTGATGCTGTCTGTTTAAAGTCTGGCATCAGCTTTAAACTGGACCACCAGCATATTGACTCCCTGTGGGAGATCCGTATAGGCTCAGAGCTGCTGACATCAGAGCTGGCAGCAAAGTACGGCTACATCATGAGCAACAATAGCCAGAGACTGCTGCTCGAGGTGCCACTCTTCACCCATGGCAAGTACAAGGTGAGATGAGACTACAGCATCAACACTTGTGTCATAATGGTCCATTTTATACATTGACATCAGTCAATATGCTGCATGTGTTTGTAGGACATTACTCTAAAGGACTTCGTTGGCACTTTTGAGCTCCTCATGCGGAATTGTGAAACGGAGGTCCAAATTTCAACTGTCAAGACATGTCAGTTCTCTGCTACTGAACTCATTGGTAAGGAGACTTTAGTTTCTACAAACTAAGATCCCCATTTGGTTGACACAAATGCTAAAACTCAGTTCTCTGCAGTGTGTTCGGCTGAAGGCAGGATAACTGTGGTGGCTGACTTGTCTCTGGCCATCACAAGTGAAGGAGTTCCTGCTAGAATCAACCTGGTAGACAAAAACTGTAAACCCAAAGAGATGGACGGCACCAGGGCTCTGTTCTCTTTTCCAATCCACAGCTGTGGATCCACCGTCAAGGTACTGCTGCTTACTAATGTAACTCATTCACAATTTTATATCTGGCAATATGAGCACCCAAATGTTATGCTTGGTTTCTCCAGCTTGGCAAGGAGTCTGTGACTTACAAAAACGAGATTTTCTTCAGCAAGGAGTTGAATGCGTCCACTGTCTCCAGCAATGATTTTGACAGGTAGATTTTCAATCCAACTATTTTGGCTATGCAACTCCCTCAACTTAATGCAAACAACCCTATGTTTTTATCTTGCAGGGTGACAATCCAGTGTACATATGCTCTGGCTGGACTACTCTCAGTATACAGGTTTCAGTCTGACACAGCTGGTGTTGGCCATATTGTGCATTCTGCACACTCCACTGAAGGTTGGTGGTTTACCTGTCAAACAAATTCTTAAAATACATTATTGCATGCAAACATCTGTTTGGTCTCTCTAGGTCTACTGGGTCCCACCATCAAGCCCACTACAGTACCTCAAACTTTATCCACTCAAAATGTTTCAACTGAACCTGCTCAAAGGCCTTCTAGTCAGTATATCCGTAGATTCAGCTTTCCAAACAATGTCTCAAGCACAGTCGCTAGCGTTCCAGGCTCAGTCTTGAGCACCACTACCATTCCGGTCACCAGCTCTAGCAACATGTCCAACTTTCAGAACACTGCTGGCATTCAGGCACCATTGCTAGCGTTCATGGCACCGCCTCTAGTGTGCCAGGCACAGTCTTGAGCACCACTAGCATTCCAGGCACCATTTTTAATGTTCAAGGCAACATGTCTAGTGTTCACGGCACTTTATCAAGCACCGCCTCTAGCATCCCAGGCACTGAATTGAGCACCATCTCAAGCATTCTAGGCACAGGCTTGAGCACAGTTGCTAGTATTCCAGGCACTGTCACTAGCATCTCAAGCACCGCCTCTAGTGTTCCAGGCACCGTAGCGAATGTTAAAGGCCAAAGCTTGCTAGCAGTCTCTAGCGTTCAGGGCCCTGTGTCGACCACCCTCACTAGCAACATCTCTAGCATTCAAGGCACAGTCGCTAGCATTCCAGGCAAAGGCTTGAGCACAGTTGCTAGTATTCCAGGCACTGTCACTAGCATCTCAAGCACCGCCTCTAGTGTTCCAGGCACCGTCGCGAATGTTAAAGGCCAAAGCTTGCTAGCAGTCTCTAGCATTCAGGGCCCTGTGTCGACCACCCTCGCTAGCAACATCTCTAGCATTCAAGGCACAGTCGCTAGCATTCCAGGCGAAGGCTTGAGCACAGTTGCTAGCGTTCCAGGCACCACCGCTAGTGTTCGAGGCACCACATCAAGCAACGGCTCCAGTGTTCCAGGCACTATGTCAAAGAAAATGACGACTAAGCCCACTACAGTGCTTCAAACACCAGTGTCCTCTACCAGATGCACCCGCAGATGTTTTGCAATGAAACCTGCTTTCCAGCCTTTTGAGTCCAAAGCCTCCAGCTATCCAAACGGTGTCTCAAAGGAAGTAACCATTAAGCCCACTACAACGCTTCAAACACCAGTGGCCACTACCAGATGCACCCGAAGATGCTTTTCAATGCAACCTGCCTTCCGGCCTTCTCCTCAGTACATCAAAGTATCTGGCATACCAAATGATGTCTCAAAGGAAGTATCTGGCTTTCAAACCACTGTCTCAACGCAAGTATCCAAGTTTTTAAGAAACGTCTCAAAGAAATTAACTGACTTTTTAAATGATGTCTCAAACACAGCGTCCAGCTTTTTAAATGATGTCTCAATGATGGCATCTGGGCTTTGTAAATGATAAAAGAGGTAAGTGTCACTTATCTGAAATTTGGGTACCTGAAATTTAGTTCTCTTGTAATTCTGTCTTTTTTACTCAACAGGAGCCAGAGGGTCATCAACGCTGAAGTGACTCAATGATTTGGGACAGGAGTTTTAAATGTAAAGTTCAATAAATTTGTATCTTGAATTCTCTTGACTGGTCATTGAAACTACATGAAAACGTATGTACCTGAAATCGCTAAAAAATTGTTGCAAACTTGAGAGCGCAGGATCCTTGAGCTGCTAAGTTGGACTTAGCCTGATGGTTGGAGACTAAATTAGTGCTGTGTAAAGTTAGTGCTTTACATGGTGACAAAGGACATGTCCTGACAGCAATGCCCAGTAAAAAAGAACAGACATGTTGGTAAAATGCTTGCATTGACATCTTTAGTTTCGAGTCACTCTAAAGAGACCAATCCCTGAGGCTCTGCTCCAGCCCTTAGAGGAGCTGTAAGGTAACTGGGTGAACCTTGAGTCGTCTAAAATTTCTTGCCAAAGGACTAGAGTTGAAAATATGCCGACTGGAAAACTTTAACATGACAATGTGAGTTGTCTATATGACAAAGTGTTAAGTTCTTCAACCAAACTTGTTACCCTTTAGAGGCTAATAAGATCTCATCTCTGTTAGATGAGCAGCTTAATTTTGTAAAAGTGACAGCATGAGTTTGGTTTAACCTTGAATATATTACAAGCTGAGAAATCAAAGCAGCTTATAACTATATTTTTCTCAATAGTCACTGTCAAAAATTCTGACTGCTGGTTTAATGTGTAGACCTGCAGCAAAGACATGTTTAACAATATGGATTGACTCTGGGGTCATTTTAATGTTTGTAGCTGGAGAAGCTTTAGGGACATTGAGCACTTTAATGCTGACAGACCAGATATAACTCAGGATGGTTGCCTACGTCACTGTTTTTAAGGGCATTTTGCATTGTATAACAATGGTACTGGTTTTTGTCCCAGTGGCAGCATGTATATGCTGAACATGGGGCCAATGATGGAGCCTTGGGTAACACCACAGGGCAGAGGGTCCACTGAAGAGGCATTGTTAATGTCTACAGTGTCCATGATGCCAACACACTTTAAAGCAAGCCAATAGAATTCAAATGTAGAGCTCAAATAAAGAATTAAAATCAAACAATTGCAAGCCTTAGCTCTGAGTAATTAAGAAATTAAAGCTGAAAGCATCGTTGGACGGGCTCTCGCTAAGCGGCGCGTGTCGAGGTTACTGGTGCACACCTCCTTGCAGGGAAAGACACTACTGAGTTCATTGACACATCACACAAGACTACCTTTATTGAGTCACCAGTTATGCTGGGGCGCGGCTTATCCATAGGGGGAGGGCAAACCACCAATGAAGAAAACACACTCTTCTGTGTTCAGTGACACATCACACAAGACTCTACCTTAAACGGGTCACCAGTTATGAAAGGGTGCATGACTTAAGCATAGGGGGCGGGCCAAATCATTACCAATGAAGAAGGAACTCTGCTGAGTTCAATGACACCTCACACAAGACTACCTTAAATGGTTAAAATGATATGACAATAGGCCTGAATGGGTGGGCGTGGTTAAAATATAAGGGGCGTGTCTGTATCACATGTAGACCACACATAAGGTTGATTTCCTGTTGCTAATTTTTGGCGCTATAGACAAAAGTCACTTTCGGCCTGTAGATGTCCTCAGGACTGGACTCTGTGGGAAATTTCAAGCAGATATGACAATGTAAACTATAGTTACAGTCACTTTCTAGTTCAACACTTAAAATGGCCGCCACGCCCACACCATTTGACAAAAAGTTTTTCTTTTAATAAATTGGCATCTTTAACGTCTTAAGATGACACAGAACAAGTTTGAAGTTGATCGGATGAAGTCTCTAGGAGGAGTTTGTTAAAGTACAACATGTGGAAATGGCCACAATCGCACTAATTTTGAACTTTCAATTCAAAATTGCGGACTTGCTGTTGAGTTTAGGGTGTGGCTCCAATGGTATTTTATGTACGTCTTGGTATATGAACTAGTATTTGCAATATATCTCTATATACCCACTGGCACATTGTATTGCCAATGGGTGAACGGATTGTAACATAACTTGAAAACAGAGACCTGTAGGCAACCAAGAAAGTCCGTGACTTGGTTGCCTATAACAGCCTGTGGACTGATTTTTATGTGAAGGACTGTGGACATTTTTTTATGGAAAAACCCAAATCATGTGAAGTTCATGCTTGGCCAGAGCTCTTGTGACCTTATCATTATCATGTGTTAAATCATGCTGTGAAAGACACAAAGAGGGTTGGAAGACTTCAGACTTTTCTATCTAATATCTTCTTTTGGAAACTGGCACAAGTTTCCCGTCAGTAAGTGAAAGTATTTTTTGGCTATTCAGGCGACTTGGACCATTACCTGATCTCACGCTACTTACCCAGATAATCCCAGGGGTTCAGATTTCACAAAGCCTTCATCGCATGCAAAATAACACTGATAAGCCTATTGTCCGTGGTGTGCAGGCATTTACTTCCTTGCAGATTTAGCTTGATAGGCTTTAGACTGACAGTGTGTGTTTAGACCAGGTTTGTAACTTAAAACCTTTCCATTTAGAATGTAAAGGAATAGAATCTGGACTGTAAATCTATGTGATGAATCCATAATAAAAAAACAACCAGTCCGGTCTCTCTACCAACTCATGAAATAAGGCAGCTTGGTTGGCGGCCATACGCTCCAAACTGTGATGGCCTTCAGTGGGCGTAGTAATTATGATGTAAACTGATGTAACAAAGTATAAAGAGCTATAAAAGGGACTTAAAGTGGTGACGTTCAAGGGATTAATTAAAGTAATTAAGCACGGCTGGCCGAGTGGTATCTATGGTATCGACAGGGGGATTTAGTTGTTGCACATACATAAAACCGTGGGAACCGGAGGGTCGCTGGTTCAAGTCCCCATACGGACCAAAGTACAGAATGTGGATTAGTAGCTGTAGAGGTGCCAGTTCACCTCCTGGGCACTGCCAATGTGCTCCTGAGCAAGGCACTTAACCCCCTTCAACCGCTTAGGGCTCAGAGCATGTGTGTGTGTATTTCGGGCCTGTGTGTAATAACAACAGAGTGTAAATTGCAATTTTCCCATAGGGTATCAATAAAGAGTATAAATTATTATTAAATAATATTAATATTTATTTGATTGTCCTAATCAAAGAAATACATATATATATATATATATATATATATATATATATATATATATATATATATATATATATATATATATATATTAAAGCAATTCATGGTTAATTAATAAAACAGAAAGTTACAACGTTACACAGAACAGAAACTGAATCCGTCCATGAGATATGAGATCAACTCAGCGATACCATCACACGAGAGACAAAGGAGGATTGACAGGTGACAGGAGAGATTAACATGGGAGGTATCGGCTGTAAATCAGTTACTGGCAGTGGTTGCTACGACAACACAGTCTGATCTTTTGACGTGAGCGGAGATGAAAGTGAAATAAAGATGAGTGTGATGCGGCTGAGAGGAACAACAGAAGCAACACGCCTTCACGACATACAATGCAGTCACTGTGATGAGAGATGTAGAAAAGCTGGTTACTCCAGGAGGAGAAAGGCGTATTATTGTTCTGAATGATATTTGATTGATGTTGTTATAATTGCTTTGACAAATATGGTATCACAATGGGTTCATTTACGAAAGTGTCTCTTTTGAAGGGGAGAAACCTGGTAGTAAACTCATTGTTTATTTAAGCATTTTTATGACAGCATCCTATTTTTTAAAGGTGTGTATTTTCTTATTTGTACGAGTTGTGTCATGTAATGATAGTGTATGTTAAGTTTCTGTCTTGTAAATTGAAATTTTCTATTCTTTATGATGTTGTCATGATGTGTATTTATTATTGCATTGCCACATTTTTAAGAGATTTGTATGGACCTCAGGAAGAATAGCAATGCAGGAGCTAATGAGGATGCCAAATATGCACACAAACATGACACATAATAATTATAGCAGCTGGTATGATGAACACTGCTAATTATAGTAATTATTAAGATAATTGATCTATGACTAGAGACAACAGTTGTACCATTTGAGGGCGTAGTAGGGTGTGGGGCACAGGGCATAGAAGTCTTCCCCTTTGCCACCCATGTACAGTCTCTAGATCCAATACTGGATTCTTTAACATTGAAAATAATCTTTGGTTGCAGCCCTAACACTAAAATGAGTGTGCTTCGGTTTCACTTTCTCTAACCTTTGCAATGAGAACAGTATGTCTTCATGCTCACAGCAAACATTCTTTGTCATTGAATGTTGTTTGGTGTTTTAATCACGGTAAAACATACTTTCAATTCAGTCTATTATTCTATAAAACTAGTTTTGCAGGTAACCCATTGTTCTGAATCATTGTGTGCACACTGTGTCATTAAACTTGGCAGGACCTCTCTGACCAGCCTTTCAGTGAACACTATATAAGGATGTTGCAGGTGCGTGTGAGCCGCAGAGGATCTGGAGACAGGTGAGTTTGGGACATCATGGCTTCCACGCTGGTCTTCCTGCTCCTGCTCCTGGTCTCGCTGGCCTCTGCGTCGCATCACTTCGGGGGGAGCGTTACCTTCACCTACAAAGGAAGAAACCCTGATGGGACATTCAAAGTGAGTGGTACAACTTTGCATGACACGCAACATGCATTACAGATGATGTGTGAATATGTTTCCCCTGTTACGTGACAGGGATACTGGGAAGTGCTTTATTTAATCCCTTTATTATTTGTTTTTTTATTATACTTTGATTTGATTTATTTCAGTTGTTTTTGCTATTTCTAAAAATAAAATTGTAATTGTGCTTCTTTGAGGACATTACTAAGAGCTAAGAGCTACATGAGCTACATATCATCATATATCACCTATTTAAAACTGGTAAATTGTTTGTAATTTTGTTTATTTTTTAAGTTATTTTCATTATTTTAATTTTTTTTTTACCTCTTTCATTTCACTTTTAATTTGTTATTGGGTCTTATTTTTTTTAACACTTTGTGACTTTGTCGGTAAAAGGTGCTATATTAAATAAACATATTGTTATTTGTAATTATTACTTTGCCAGGGCCTTATTGATGACTGTTCTGAAAAAGTAAAACTATTTTTACAACTCCAAGTGTAAGGACATGATATTTATAGTATAGTATTATAGTATTTGTAGGGGATTATTTTACATATTGCAGCTGTCAGATGGAAACCTTGTATACCTGAAAATGTTGTTTTTCAGGAAATAATTTTGTTAAAATAACAATATAATGAGCACTTAGACAAAGTCATACGATATTGCCTCATCGCTGTTTAAATATTTGTAAAATTCACAGACAGACATAATTCGGATATTGTCTTATTTTGCTGGGTTTGTATTGTTTATTATTGCTGCTTTAATTGCTGTTCAGTTGGTTTGTTGCTGTCTGTTATTTCTGTGTTTTTTTAATTGTAAAGTGCACTGAGACCATGTTTAATGGTGATTTTACACCTTAAATAAAATGTGATTGATTGATTGATCAATAGCATGGATTTACAAAAAAATAAAATATATATAAATAAAAAATGACAAAATATGGAGATGCCCGACACTGACTGTCATTTCCCATCTGATTGACCCGAGGTTCGGTGCTTTGCGATACCAGTCCCCCTTATGGGATTATTGGTATAGCTGTATATTTAATTGGTGTCTGTCTTGTGTATCTGTATCTTTTTGTTGTTCTTGTTGTTTTTATGGACCGTGAGTCCAATAATAAAGGCTATCTATCTATCTATTGACGACATTATATACGTAGGAGTGTCCACATGAGTGGCCTAGCATATTTTAACGCAACATGTACAGCAACTCTGCATCCTTATTTCTTCATCACTGAGTGTGAGTCTTAATTTATGAAATGTTTTGACTTTAGAACATTTTTCACCCTGCAGCGAAATGGCTAGTAGGCTAAATATTAAAATGTTACCAGCCACTCAATAGATAACCCTTGTTTATGTGGGCCGGTGAGGGAAGCAAATCTACCAGCCAAATGAATATTTTACCAATATTTGGCTGGGGAATGGTTCTTATTTGAATCCTAGTTTCAACCCTAAAATTTTCATTAGGTATTTCTAATAGTATGTTTCTAAGACTTTTTTCCAAAAGAACACCAGCGTGTCTATAGAATACCTCTTTTTATGAAAAAGATGTGTCCTTTAACAGGTGTTGTTGCTGTTTTTGATCAAATGTGATGTGATATCTTTCTTTCTTTCTTTCTTTCAGGTGGACTTTCGCAACCGGGCAACCTTTGATGGGTGTCAGTACTCCCATGACTGGTATTGTTACAACGGCAACTGTGGCGGCAGCTCCAGCAATCAAGTAGGAGTAATTGACCAGAGCCCCAACGCCCCCCAATATAACCGGGAATGGTGTGAAACTGTAAGAGTCAGTAGGCGAAACGTCCCGACTGACAGACCTTTTCAAATGAGGTGAGCTTTCCTTTTTTGACTCAAATCCCATTCATAATGTTGTTGCTGTTGTTAACAAAGGTTGTGGATCATCATCTTTTTCACTTACTGTGCTTAAAGGTCTAATATTGTGCTCATTTTCAGGTTCAAATTTATATTTTGTACTTTTACTAGAACACGTTTACATGCTTGCACTGCCACGGCACTTTCTACTTATATATTGTATTGCCTAGTTGTGACATCACAATCTTACAGTATTTATATGGCACCTCAACCTGCTTTTTAATTTTTTTTAAATACATGAAAATCTTAGATTTTACAATATGGGACCTTTTAAGCCATCCAGTGTTTTAAAAGTGTTGTTTTCACACATACCAGGGCAGACGACTGTTGCTGGATTTCAACCCGTAATGGGCTTTCTAGTTGGAGACTACTGACGTCAGTGGATTTGGGATCGAGATCTGACACCGGAGAACCCAACCACTCACCTGACATTGCCATTCTACCCTTCCTACGGTAAGTCCCCTGCAGTTGGCATGAAACAGTCGCCAGACCTTTCTCCACAGCGCTGGAGTACGGTCTGGCTACACCCCAGATGCATGCTCCCAAAACGTCCCAGGTAGTGGGACACACTTTATAAATCTTTACAATCATTCCTCGATTGAAACAAGCAGGCCTGCCTTGTTGCACCATCCAAATTTTCTTCCAAACTTGAGATTTTCAGGGTGTGGCTACCAGCTCAAAGTTAGTTGTTGTTTTCCATGGCAACGGGATTTTGAGAATGTCAACCCACAGAGAGAGGAGGGTCGAGAGGCAACACCTGACATCTGGCATTTCATGCTTTATCCTGAACATGTACTCTGTTGATCCAGACTGTGCTAACCTTTAACCATTTGGTTAAATAAGCAGTGGGAAAGGTTCTACTTTGCTGCCCCTCAGTGTAGTACAACAGGTATGCCATGGTGGTTTCAACTCCAAAAATAGTGAAATGAGTGAGCCAAAAGCAAAAGCAAACCTGCAACTATTGTATATGTACTGTATACTACAGTATGTACACCATATGTCTAGAGAATAATATGGGAAATGCTGTAATAACATAACTTAATGGATTTTACAGTATTTATTTTTATAAAAGCATCCGCTAAATGACATGTAATAATGTTTTCATCTAATAAAAATAAAGGTGTTCACTTAACATGGATCTCTGATATTTTTAATTTTTTACATTTTCCAGTTGACAACAGACAACACATTTACCTCGACGAGCATGTCACTGACTTTGTATTACTTCTTGCATTTGCTGATTGGACCCTTTTGTGCAACATATCCTTCAGTAGAAGATAACTGATGTTGATGTGTCTCTTGAAGAGTTCCCCAGAACTGCCCACGGACATACAAGCTGATGTCCTTTGACCCTGATGGCGACAGAGTTCGATGCAGATATGGACGTCTCAGCGAGGGAGAGTGCAGCACATGTAACCAACCCTCAGGCTTCATCTTAGATGAGGTAAGTTAAAAAATGAATTTCCTAATAAAGTGAATAATACCTGACTACTGCTTTGCCTCACCTAACTACTAAATGTTCACATTGTTAGGGCTCTTGCTCATTACACTACCTCACCACCAACGCCGACCCCAGTCCTTATGGATTTGAGTTGGTGGTGGAGGACTTCCCGCAAAGGCACATCACTCTGGCCTACACTGATGGGGGCGCAGACTACAGGGATCCACTGACAGCAAGGAGAAAGAGACAAGTGCAACCCACAACTGTAGTACCAACCACAGCCCCAGGGTGGAGCTGGTGGTATACTACATCCACAGCCGCAACTACAGCCCCACCAACAACAGCTGGACCCACAAATCCATGGGGCTGGTGGTATACTACAGCCGAACCCACAACTGTAGAACCAACCACACCCCCATGGTGGAACTGGTGGTATACTACATACGCACCCACAACTGCAGCCCAAACCACAGCCGAACCCACAACTGTAGAACTTCATACGCACCCACAACTGCAGCCCAAACCACAGCCGAACCCACAACTGTAGAACCAACCACACCCCCATGGTGGAGCTCGTGGTATACTACATACGCGCCCACAACTGCAGCCGAACCCACAACTGCAGTACCAACCCCACCCCCATGGTGGAACTGGTGGTATTATACTACATCCACACCCACAACTACAGCCCCACAAACAGCTGGAACCACAAATCCATACAGCCCTACATCCGCACAAACAGCCGAACCCACAACTGCAGTACCAACCCCACCCCCATGGTGGGCTCGTGGTATACTACATACGCACCCACAACTACATACGCACCCACAACTGCAGTACCAACCCCACCCCCATGGTGGAGCTCGTGGTATACTACATACGCACCCACAACTACAGCCCCACAAACAGCCGGAACCACAAATCCATGGGGCTGGCCGTATACTACATCCGCACCCACAACTACAGCCCCTCAAACAGCCGGACCACAAATCCATGGGGCTGGTATACTACAGCCCCACCCACCACTCCTCCTCTCAGTAAACTACCATTGCAATTCTCCGTACTTGGTGAGTCAGGGTTTTGCTTGTCCTCATTTTGTCTGGCGCAATTTTCAATGAGTCCAATCCACACATGAATTACCTGTTGCTGCACCGCCTTCATTCCTGCATGTTGCAGCTCTGGCAACACCTTAATGTGTGGTGTTGGCAGCAGCCATCATTTGAGAAATTGTTAAGTGTAATTTGTTTTATTTTCAACCTGGATCCCATTTTTCCATGCATTGGTGTCTTTGTGAATAACATGAACAAAAATCTTTGAAAGTGGTCCAATATTGACCAAGAAAGCAAAGTTTATTTAGCCTGAGAAGTATAGGAACATGTTCTAAACCTGTGAAGGAACACTTAAGATCATCTAAAAACAAAAAAATCATTACATTAGGAGATAATTTGTTTTTACTGGACAATAGCGAGTCAATGACCAACCCCAATTTCAGGAAAAAATACCCAGAATGCTGTCAGTGTCAGCTGCAGGCCTGAAGTTACAGCAGGTCTTTTGCCTTTAATGGATAATGACAATAACGCTTTCTGCAACAGCTTTAAAGTTTTGACCCACATACAGTGTAGTGTGTTGATTACCTTTTGCACTTTGGAATTTGAATGAATTTTTTTTTTTCAACTCCAGTGGACCCACCTGCTCCCTCATGTCAGGAGGGACACTACTTGCCTCAGTTTCTGCACCCTACACCTGCAAATGGAGCTCGCATCCAGGCAGAGATCAACAAAGAAGTGGAGATCAGAGTCAAAGCACAAGCTGCATACGCAACGTGAGTGAGAACCGACGTCATCGGAGTAGCCTTGCGGCGGCGAAACATTCTCATCGTTTCAACAAGTAAGTTTAACATCAGCAATAAGAGGAAATATCCGCTCTCTCTGTTTTGTGTTCATACAGAATACATGGTATCATCATCAGTGGGCCAATGAATATCAGCAAGCACAGGACCGCATATGACGAGTTTGTCATTAGGTGGTCGCCTAACCTGGATGACCTGGGAGACCATTACCCAATCTGCTTCGCTGTCGAATCAGTGACCGGGTGAGCCTTTGCTTTGATTGCTTGATTGGAATTTATTTCAAACGTGAAAGGATGGATGGATGGATGGATGGATGGAAGGATGGATGGATGGATACATGCATGACAAACAAGTGATGATTTGGGTCACATGTGCTAAAAGCAGTGAGAAGAAGTATACATTTCTTTAACCCTCATGTTGTCCTCATGTTGTCCTCATGTTGTCTTCATGTTGTCTTCATGTTGTCCCCATGTTGTCCCCATGTTGTCCTCATGTTGTCCTCATGTTGTCCTCATGTTGTCCTATATCAATGTTCTTTTTAATTCCCCAAAATAACATGAATGATTCCACCCAACGCTCTTTGCCAAGTACAAATCTCTACTTTCATTAATTTTGGGGCGTCTTATTCAATTTTATAGCATTGTAAAACAAATGGAAGTGTTTTTGAAATAGTATTGAGTAAAAGTTGACATATTCCAGTCTGTGATTATCATCAACATCCATTCCTTTAATTTTAGTCTCAATAATTCCTAATTTCTGCTTTTCTAACTCAAACATTAGGTATAATTTCCTATAAATGAGGTTTATTGAAACATAAATTCCAAAAATAACTGTAAAACTAGTTAATAATTTAGTGTTATGTAGTGTTAAAAAAGTAAAAAAAGTGACAAACATTGAAAAAAAGCGTCAAAAGTGTTGAAAAAAGGGACAAAAACGTAAAAAAAAGTTGAAAACATAGATAAAAAGTGGCACCAAAAGTGTTGATTTTCAATTTTGACGAACACGAGGGTTAATCCCACCCCTTCCCCATAAGTCGCTGTTAGTTAGTAAAAAAGCCTCAGTCCTGCTTTTTTCAGGAGGAACAGAATCTGTGGATCTTAGTGACTACAGGCCAGTTAGTCTATAATCATTGGTGATCTGTATTTGCTAATAATATGTTGTGATTATGTTGACTTTTTAATTTTTCTAGGGGTCCCGGACCCGATGTTGAAGATCCCTGCCTTTAACTAGATCTCCCTTCTCTTTCACTGACCATTTTGCTTAATATTTGTCGGTAGTTAATACATTTTTGCATTACACAATAATTGTGCTTTTTGAAATTTAACCAGGTATGTCAACTTTAAAACGTCTAACTGTGTGAATAATGAATTTGTATGAAGTCATTTCCTTCATGATAGAACTAGTATGCACAGTATGTGTGTGTGAAAGCATGATTTCACCTTTGACACCTTTTGCAGATCCAGTGGAACCCCTCTTCCAGGAACAACCCAAAGTTACCATTACCACGCCACCCCGTCCTCACAGTAAGTCACCTTTCTTTGTGTTCTGTGTTTTTTAAATACATATCTTAGTGATAAGGAAGAGTGCATATAGCGCTTGTTTCAACTGACCCTGAGAGATTGAAGTTAGGAAAGCTGTGAAAAAAAAAAAAAAAAATCAAGGCAGCTTTATTCATTCAAACTGCTGTACATAAAACAATTAAAAATATAAAAGCAGATAAAATATGAGATTTTAGGTTGCTAGTGTGGGACAATGTATAAGCCGTGGCTTTATACACCTAACCCCCCGCCATCCTTGCCCTTCCCAGAACAGGCCGGTCCCACCGGTCTTCCTTTTAATTTCTCTTTATAGGCTTTTATAGATGTTCATAGTTTCAACAATGCAACTTCAGTATAAGAAATGAACAATTATTTAAAGAAAGGCAACATATTAAAGGAAGGTTTTCAGCCTTGATTTAAAAGAACTGAGTTGAATCATCGATTACATTTCATTGAGATCGTTGCGAGGGTTAGGAAGACTAAATCGGTGTTTGCTTGATCCTTTCAGGTCGGGCGTCTATCAGTCCGAGATGAGGTGTGTTCTGGTCGACATCCGGAAGGAGCAAGGTGAGTCTAAGGCCTTATTCAGGGTTAACATTTTGTAGTTTAACTGCAGCTCTAATGATGAATATTTTATACATATATATATACTGTATATAACATGCTAAATGATATGTTAGTGCCAAATATTGGCTGCATGGCTGGAGTATTGGCTGATAAACACCTGCTTGCTTACGTAGTTTAGTTTATTGGTTTACTCATATACAAATAGCACAGATTAATATACAGATAATCAATAAAAGATTTGACTGAGAGATGCAACAAACCCTCAGAGGGTCTTAATCAACCAATTAAAGTAGAGAGAAACTGAAATACTGATGGAAAAGGAAAAAAAAAGTCAAAACTAAAATGACACATATCAAATCAACAGGATAAATATGAAAGGTAACATAATACTAGGAGTTACATGGGTTGTTTACAAGACACATGCTAACTTGGAAAAATCTCCTAGTTACAACACGGAAATAGCAAGACATAAAATATATATCAATATAGAGCTGGGCAATATATTGATAATACATCGATATTGGGATGTGAGACTAGACATCGTCTTAGATTTTGGGATATTGTCATATGACGTAAGTGTTTCCTGGTTTTAAAGGCTGCATTACAGTAAAGAGACGTCATTTCCTAAACTCACCAGACTGTTGTAACTGTTCTATGATTGGTCTTTACCCACTGAGTCATTATATCCACATTACTGATGATTATTTATTAAAAATCTCATTGTGTCAATATTTTATGAAAGCACCAGTAGTCAACACACACGACATCGAGGTATTTGGTCAAAAATATTGTGATATTTGACTTTCTCCATATCGCCCAGCCCTATATCAATATATCAATATTGAATGAATTATCATATATGTAATGTAAATTATATTCCTGTACATACGCATGCATGTTTTACATTAGCATGTAAAAATATTGCATAATGCAGGTTATGTCACACAATAGTCTTTAGAAAATATGCAGTTATCAGCATAATGTTGTTGTTGTTTTTTTAAATGGTTTGAAAATGTCTCTCTTTAGTTAAATCCCATGTGATCTGCGGCGAGTCCACAATGACAGTAGAGGTTGAGAAATCTTCGTTCCGTGGACTCAGTGAGGAAAATTTGCGGCTCAGTGACCCCAGCAACACCGCCTGCAGCCTCCAGCGTTACTCCAACAGCACTCACATCGTCGCTGTCGTCCCCCTCAACGCCTGCGGCACTCAAATCGAGGTAACGCAGGGTCAAACCTGCTGCGTAGAGATGGCCGTTATGGGGGGGGGGGTCATTTCTTCATCTCCTCTGGGAAAACACAGGCGTGTTGCATTGTGGTATATGGTAGTGATGGCCAAATGAAGCTTGGTGAACCAGTGTAAGAATACAATGAATTGCAATGCCTTAGGCCTTTCTCTTAAAACCAAGAGCGCCATCTAGTGGGCTCAGAAAATAAAGACACTGGTTCACCAAGCTTCATTTGGCCATCACTAGCATACGGGAGTAAAATGTAGGGTACATCATATGCATTGTGGGTATTTTTTAGTGGACTATATAGTGAATGAAATTAACCGAGGAGAATTTGAACACCACTATAAAATGGCAAACACACTATATAGTGCACTGTCTCTGTAATAGGGAACAGTTTCCAACACAGCTTCAGTGGTTCCATCAGCAATGGGCAGTAAACATCACAGCATGTAAACCTATTCTAGTAGACCCCAAAAGTACAAATAGATATTTATTGATCCCAATAAAATGGGAAATTACAGTGTTGCAGCAGCCAAATCAGTCACACAGCACAGAATATAAATATAAATGAAATACTAAGATACAATATACATGAAATAATAGGATAAAATACAAGAACAAATATTTGAATATATACAAGATGGGAATACAAAAATGTGCAACTGCTTAAGTAGTATGATAAATATGTAGATAAACAGATTGTGCAGGTTGCACTTAGTGCAGTACTGTGGTGTCTCAGAGTCTTATCTACACCCAGTGATGACGTTTTATTGCTTGTGGTAGGAAGGATTTCCTGTAGCGGTCCATGCAACATCAAAGCCTCTTAGAGAAGGTTCTCCTAAATATAACATATAATTATACCATATGATAACGGGCTCTTGAATGCATAACCTTCATCTCTGCAGGAAGATGAGGAAAACCTGATCTTCAAGAATGAAATCACCACGGTGGACAGCACAGAGTACCTGATCACCAGGAAGCACCAGCTGGAGGTGCAGTTCTACTGCCAGTACCCCAAACGTGGGAACGTGACGCTGGGCTTCACGGCGCACAGGAAGAACGTCACAGTATGGGAGAAAGGCTTCGGCACGTTCACCTACCAGTTTGAGTTCTATCCCAACGCCCAATTCCAAAACCAAATCGATCCAAATAATTACCCTCTGGAGTACGACATAGGGAGCCGGATTTACATGCAGATAGAGGCCACCTCCTCCATCAATGACACCGAGCTGTTCGTGGAGTCCTGCAGAGCGTCACCATATGACAACCCAAACTACTGGCCAACCTACCCCATCATTGACAACGGGTAGGTGTGACTACACCTCAAGTGGCAACAGACAACATAGCAATGTGTTTTTAAAGAGCAGCTATTATACTACTTTTCTAGTCTTTTATACTTAACTTTAAAGGTGCTCTAAGCGATGTTGGGTGATGTTACGTCTTGTTGACAAAGCATTTTCAAACAAAATGAGACTAGATGTTTTTTACAGTATGTTCAGGGGAGAGGCAGCTAGCAGATAGTGAGATGTTTTTTACAGTGTGTTCAGGGGACCGGCAGCTAGAAGATAGTGAGGAGATGTTTTTTACAGTGTGTTCAGGGGACAGGCAGCTAGCAGATAGTGAGATGTTTTTACAGTGTGTTCAGGGGGCAGGCAGCTAGCAGATAGTGAGGAGATGTTTTTTACAGTGTGTTCTGGGGGCAGGCAGCTAGCAGATAGTGAGGAGATGTTTTTACAGTGTGTTCTGGGGACAGGCAGCTAGCAGATAGTGAGGAGATGTTTTTACAGTGTGTTCTGGGGACAGGCAGCTAGCAGATAGTGAGATGTTTTTACAGTGTGTTCAGGGGACAGGCAGCTAGCAGATAGTGAGGAGATGTTTTTACAGTGTGTTCTGGGGACAGGCAGCTAGCAGATAGTGAGATGTTTTTTACAGTGTGTTCAGGGGACAGGCAGCTAGCAGATAGTGAGATGTTTTTACAGTGTGTTCAGGGGACAGGCAGCTAGCAGATAGTGAGGAGATGTTTTTTACAGTGTGTTCAGGGGACAGGCAGCTAGCAGATAGTGAGGAGAAGTTTTTTACAGTGTGTTCAGGGGACATGCAGCTAGCAGATAGTGAGGAGGTTTTTACAGTGTGTTCAAAAATGTTGTAGCCTTAAAATGCGTGACATGGCTTAGAGCACCTTTAAATTGTTGTCATTACAGTCACGCAGTAAACTAGACAGGGCAACGATAAAAAAAAAAAAAAAAAACAGACTGGGGGTGGGGGTGGGGGGGGGAGGAGCGAAACACACACACACACACAGGGTGTTTCATTTTCCTCGGGATCTCGGAATCCGGAGCTGGGAATGACATCACACCCGAGTTACGAGTTGGATTTTATCCTTGTTTTATTAGCTTTAGCCAGGTTAGCCATTGTTAGCAATACCAGTTGACAACACTGTCTTTCGTGCATACAAAAAACATGTCCACAGATAGGAGATGGACAGGATTTGATTTAGTGAGACACAAATAAGACAGAAGTGCTAATTGATGCACGTAGCAGCCATGTTGGATTTTGAACTCTGGGTACTGCGAGATGAAGACATGCTCAGATTAAGGGCATCGCATAGCAGCAAGCAGCAAACATTTAGGTTTCTGGTTTTTGATTCAGGACTCTTATAGAGCAGCCACACATGATTCCAGGCACAAGTAACAACGTTGATTGTTGGGAAACTCTTAGTCTTGATTTGGCAGACCTTCCTCTACAGCGCTGTGGAGGAAGGTCTGGCTAGTCCACATAGCACTGTGCTCTAGCTTATTGGCATTTCTTTAAGCCAATCACAATCGTCTTTAGCTAGCAGCGTCTTTAGCTAGCAGCGTCTTTAGCAGCGGCACCGGACGTACGCTCAAAAGTAGTTTTAGCTGTGCAACAGAAAACTCAGATTGGACAGATAGTCTAGCTAGCTGTCTGGATTTACCCTGCAGAGATCTGAGGACCAGGTAACCATAGTCCTCAGATTGGACAGATAGTCTAGCTAGCTGTCTGGATTTACCCTGCAGAGATCTGAGGACCAGGTAACCATAGTCCTCAGATTGGACAGATAGTCTAGCTAGCTGTCTGGATTTACCCTGCAGAGATCTGAGGACCAGGTAACCATAGTCCTCAGATTGGACAGATAGTCTAGCTAGCTGTCTGGATTTACCCTGCAGAGATCTGAGGACCAGTTAACCATAGTCCTCCGATTGGACAGATAGTCTAGCTAGCTGTCTGGATTTACCCTGCAGAGATCTGAGGACCAGGTAACCATAGTCCTCAGATTGGACAAATAGTCTAGCTAGCTGTCTGGATTTACCCTGCAGAGATCTGAGGACCAGGTAACCATAGTCCTCAGATTGGACAGATAGTCTAGCTAGCTGTCTGGATTTACCCTGCAGAGATCTGAGGACCAGGTAACCATAGTCCTCAGATTGGACAGATAGTCTAGCTAGCTGTCTGGATTTACCCTGCAGAGATCTGAGGACCAGGTAACCAGAGTCCTCAGAAGAGGTTAGAACACCAACACAGAGACAGAGGACGGGGACGTTGGACATCCGGCCAACAGGGCAGTCTTGGAGGTGGAATGTTGTGGATATAGACTAGGAAACTCTTACCGTCATCTGCAGCTCCTCTGAAAAGCTTGGTTTAGGTTCTAAGGACTAAAACATATACAAGACCAAACCATATCAATCACAAGGATGAAATCCATCTCAGGCATTACCCTCACTCCTTGTCTTTATCATGTAAATACCTTCCTCTTCCTCTATAATAGCATCCACTGTAATACATAGAGTTAATATTTCTTATCTGAATCTTTGGTTTTGCTCGGACTAGGTGTAATGTGGACCCAACTGTTGAAATCCATTCCCCTGCCCACCAGAGACAGTTCCAGTTCAGCATGGAGGCCTTCAAGTTCATCGGCTTGCACGACCAGGTAAAGAACGGACCAGGTGGTTAGTTTAGTTTATATCATTTCGATCACATACAGTAGATACACAACATCACGTACAAAACAAAAATGGTGAAAAACCAAAAACAAAGTGTCACCTAAATTCATACAATGTCATCTTAACTGATATATGAGCAATACTGACCGAGGTGTAGGTTGAAGCATTTGCTTATTACAACAACCCTTTTTACATTTTATTTTATTCAAATGTTGTTCTTAGGTCCCTCAGAATCTTATTAAAGGTATTATTATTATTAACTTCTATGTTGTACACATAATGCATATTACATATCACATATAGGAATTACACACACATGCTCAGTACCTATAGATGCACTAAATGGAGAGATGTCAGAGTGGGGGGTTTGGTGCCTTGCTCAAGAGCACCTTGGCAGTGCCCAGGAGGTGGATTTGAGCCTCGCAAAAGAAAAGGTCACATACAATATTAAATGAAGTGTTCACATAATACAGTAACGTGAGCTATTTACATTAGCTGATAGATGGTTAACTTCAACTTTATTTGTGTCCCCGAAGGGAAATTAGGTGTGCAGCAAGCATAAACACATACAAGACACATAAATATGTACAAGTTCTAAACACAGTCCAACTGGAACAGTACGAGGACAAATAAATCCCAGTACAAGGTGCATCAAAGTAACCTATGGGTAGAAAAAGTGCGCATCAGCCTACAAAGTTGACACAATATAAGCAACAATGACCAACATCAGCATCAATTACATTACATCACCAACCTCTTTTATCAATGTTTCTGACATCCTCAACACAAAGTCAACAGACTAGAATTAAAACCAACCAATGAATAAAGAAAGAAAAAAGGAAGAAATGAAGTAGCCAAGAGTTCAAAGAAGACTTCTCCCCTAACCCCTATTCAAAAAGGAAATGGCTGCAGGTATAAAGGAGTACTAGTACCTGTTACTCCTTAGAGATGGACATCTCCAGACAGTAACGTGACCTATTTAAATGAGCCGGATACATGGTTCAACTTTATTACCCCTTACCAGTCTCTGTGTGTACGTCATTCCACAGCAATCCTACCAATCTGTCCCATAACGTCCCAGTTAGAGAGGAAATGCCGTAAACATCTTCTTTGTAAATCTTAGGACAGACGGCGGCATGTCTGCTGATATCATGACCCCGTGTTCTGTTGCATTCAGGTGTACATCAGCTGTTCAGTGCTGATATGTGAGGCAGGGAGACCCGGCACCAGGTGCTCACAGGGATGCATCAACTCCACATCAGCCGGTCACAATCATCTCCGCCGAAGGAGGGAGGCTGCCACTCAGACTGTGCGGCACTTCATTTCCCAGGGTCCTCTGCGCTTAAGGAGATCAGCAGAAAGCTCAGGAAGCCCAGGTATGAAAACAAGGGAGTGTTTTCTTACATGACAGCACACCTCACCTCACTTGAGTCCCTGTTAGACTTTGGACAAGATTGAAAGTGCATGTGCTTCTCTTTCCCCCAGTGACCAACCTGAACCTGAACCTGGTTTTCATCGCTGGATGTCTCCTTGCAGCCGTAGGCATGATCAGTGCCGTAGTCATCTACAAAGCCAAAATATCAAGGGTCAAATATCAGCCTTTGCCTGCATTTGAAAGTTAAGACAAAATACCAGTTCTGTATTAATTACATTTGACTATACATTTGCTTTCCTGTCAAATATTGAGCATTCATGTATCTAAATATCCACCCATTTAAATGAATTTATATTGACACCTTTTAGAAATGTCTACAGCTACGTCCTCTTCAGCAAGGAAAATCTGTGGTGTATTTTATAATAACCAACACTGAAAGCAAGGAAGATCACTGCTGCTGTTGGCCTCTTGTGGTGTTTTCCCATAGACTATATATATATATATATATATATATTGATTAATATTAACGGCCTATGTGTTTTCTGTGATTCTGTGTGACCGTGGGAGCCCATGTAGCTTTACAAATGCTTCCACTGTTATGTATTATGATTGTAAACATGTATCTTGATTGATATATCCACTCCTATCCAACTTTAATCATTCCAATATAGTCAAATGTCATCATTATATGACAAAAGCTCTTGACGCTTAGAATAAAGTCAGTTATCATGCACTCTCTTAATGGATCAATAAAAACATATATTCTTATACATATATTTTGGATTCTCTCCTTCTTCTCCTAATCCAGTGCACATTTGCTATACATCAATTGAGACAGTTGTTATGAGTGGGAGAGGAAAGAATATAAGAAATTAAAAAAGCAATCAAATCAAATAACAATTGCACTGCATGTGTACTTGTATGTGTATTTACATTTTTGCACAATAAAATAAGATACACAAAGGATGTTTTGGTGCAACTCTATAATTTCTAATTCACCCTTAATACATGGTGTAGACATTGTAAGTAATGGCTCGTGTAGATTGTACAGTTATAAGAAATCAGCACGGACTTTTGGGTTTGTGAAAATGTTTCAATGGATTTCAATAATCTTTCAGTTTGGGATTAGTAATCCATCTATCTATCAATCTATCAATCTATCCATCTATCTATCTATCTATCTATCAATCTATCTATCTATCTATCTATCTATCTATCTATCTCTCTATCTATCTATCTAGCCATCTATCTATCTATCTCTCTATCTATCTATCTATCTATCTCTCTATCTATCTATCTAGCCATCTATCTATCTATCTCTCTATCTATCTATCTATCTATCCATCTATCTATCCATCTATCTATCCATCTATCTATCCATCTACCTATCTATCTGTCTATCTATCTATCTATCTATCTATCTATCTAGCCATCTAGCCATCTATCAATCTGTCTATCTATCTATCTATCTATCTATCTATCTATCTATCTCTCTATCTATCTATCTATCTATCTATCTATCTATCTATCTATCTATCTATCTATCTATCTATCTATCTATCTATCTATCTATCTATCTATCTATCTATCTATCTATCTATCTAGCCATCTAGCCATCTAGCCATCTATCAATCTGTCTATCTGTCCTCCAACAGTGGACTCTAGTGGACCCAGTGAAACCAGATTTTCCTCCAGCTAGCTCTCCCGTTGGATGGAAAGGAGAAGCTGGTGCTCAGCAGCCCGGTCCAGCTGTTATGTGACTTTTGGAAAGCGACTGGATGATTCACAGCGAGTCAGGAGAGAACACAACCCAATGTGCCAATGTTCAGCATGTTGTGCAACGGGGAAGGGTAGAAATATCAGAGGCAGATCGGCTTTGTTAAAGAATTAGTTACTCTGCAGATCCCACTGTAGAGGGAGAAGGTGTCTGTTGGATCCAACACGTGTTTTTATCTACGCATTCATTCTGAATCGGTTTGAGTGTTAAACATCTGCCGAACACCAACACTTCTGAGTTTGTCAGGCATCTCTCACACACACACACACACACACACACACACACACACACACTGTAGTGGAATGTAACTAAGTTCCTATTATATTAGGGGCAGCTCAGTATCACATGTAGACCACACATTACAAGTTTCATGTAAATCAGATAATGTTTGTCATATAAGGCTGATTTCCTGTTGCCAGTAAGGGGGGGCACTATGACCAAAAAGTCAATTTTGGCCTTAAAATGTCCTCAGGCCTGGACTCTTATCAATCGTGAGAAATTTCAGCCAAATTGGACAATGTACTGTATACTAAAGTTACAGCAACTTCTTCGTTCATTGATAAATGCTCAAAATGGCCGCCACGCCCACACCGTTGGACGAAAAGTTCTGCTTTTAATAACTTTTCATCTTTAAGGTGTTGAGATGGTACAGACCAAATTTAAAGTCCATTAGATGAAATCTCTAGGAGGAGTACATTAAAGTATTGCAGCTTGTCTTTTAGGCCTGCTTCCTGTTGCCACTAGGGGGCGTTATGACTTTGAGTAAATATATGTCGTCAGGGTTGGATTCTTATGAATCCTGAAAAGTTTTGAGCCAGTTGGAGAATATACATAGATGATGAAATGTTGTTCTTTTAATAACTTTTAATCGTTAACATGTTAAGATGACACAGACCAAGTTTGTTTCGGATGAAAGCTCTAGGAGGAGTTCATTAAAGTTCGTTAAAGTTCGACATGTGGAAATGGCCAAAATCGCACTAATTTCAAACTTTCAATTCAAAATGGCGGACTTCCTGTTGGGTTTAGGGTGGGGCTACAATGGAGTTTTATGTACGTCTTGACATGCTACGTATGTGTACCAAGTAAACAGGAAGAAAGGAAAGGAAAGGAAAGGAAAGGAAAGGAAAGGAAAGGAAGAGTTCCTTTAGTTTCAGTAGCACCTTCGCTGCTGTCGGCGCTCGGGCTCTTACTAAAAGACGGATTTTTCCTGTATAACTGACATCAGTTGGACGGACATTAACAATGATTTTAGAAATATGTTGTTTTTTTTAAATATAAAACCTGGACATGGAGACACAAAAAGTAGAAATAGGCCAACATAAGAGCAGATATTTGGCTGCAGGATAGGAAGAAGGAAGCGAGTCCAGATGTTATGAGACTTTTGGAAAGAGACTTTTTGGTTTGAAGTTATGAACCAATTCTTCCAAGGATCTTCGCTCCTCTCGTTCCACATCCTGGCCTCCAGATGGGGATCCACATTTTCACCAGATTTCTGATGGAAAGGACTCATTGCGTGGCAATGTGGTTAAAATCCCCCCCGTTGTATAGTTTTTTCTTATTTATTTTTACAGTTTTGTTTTTATTTTTGTAGTTTAAAAAAAATTTTTTTAGAAGTTTAGAAAAAAATTATAGCTTATTTCTACAGTTTTTATTTTTATTTTAGTAGTTTTTTCATTTTTTTGAGAAGTTTTTTTTTAACATTATAGTTTTTTTTAAATTCATTTTTACAGTTTTTTTCTCACAGTTTTAAGAAAGTAACTTCAACACGTAGATGTACGTGCAACTTAAACTCGTCAGTGTTCCACTCCTGCGTTTGCAGCAGCTCCCTCCCACGCCTCTTCCAGACCTGGTTTCTGGCGCTCACAGCTGCCACAACAGCATAGTTGGCCATTTTCTGGCCAATATCAGAGAGACTGATACCTCCGTTTGTTCGCTTCTTTTTCTTTGAGCAAATCTCTGTACATGTTTTTGTTTTCTTAGATTTGACATGGACGTCACAGTTACATTGGAGTCCAATGTGCCTTAAATGTGCAAATATTCACCTCAATGATACATTGTTCACTTTAATTAATTAATAAACCCATGGACTGTGATATTTTAGATGTTTGAGCAAGATTTCTGCTCATGCCCAAAACTTTGTGCACATTCAACATATAACTCATACCATCTGTGTCCTCTGAGGTTTGGAGGAGTTGTGACATTTTTTGAAAATAAAGTTAATAATCTTGTCATAATTACAAGAATAAAGTATTTCAGAAAATAATCGACCTGCACCATAGTCTGCTGCTCGGCTGATCCGGTACACCTCAGACCTCCTGACGGACTCAGAGCCCTGTTTGGGTCTCTGGTCTCAGAATAAGACAGTTTAACCCTCCTGTTGTCCTCGGGTGAAGTTTGCCCCGTTGTTAAAGGTTTCTACATCAGAAATTTGGGATTCTTTCATCCAAATTGTCCAAATATTGCAAGTTAAACAAAGGATCAGTTCACTACTTTATTGAATTTTTAGGGTTTTATTTTCCCCAACAAAACTTTGACAAAAGACAAAAAATTATATAATTTCATATAAATGAGGTTTCTTGACTATAAATTCGAAAAAGAAAAATAGCATAAAACTAGTGGTGATATAATGATGTTAGTGATGTGTATAGTATACTGATGGTAGTGTTACAAAAATGAAGAAAATGTTGAAAAAAAAATGTTAAAAAGTGATAGAAAAGCATCTCAAATGCGTCAAAAAAGCAATAAAAAGTGTCGGAAAAACGTCAAAAAATAGTTCCTTTTTAGTTTTGACGTTGGAGGACAACACAAGGGTTAGGGACGTGGCTGTACGCTGCTCTACATCGGAGGGGGAAAACCGAAACTAAGGCAGAAATAGACGGAGCGCAAACACATCAGCACATCTGGCGCAGCATGGGGACAGCAGGGCGCATCCACGAGTCTGAAGCTGCACCTTTTACAGCGAGAGTGGAAACTAAAAGACGTACGGTTTCTTATTTATCAGTCAACTTTCCAAAATACATTCGGGGGTACACTCAAAACATTCGGGGCAAAATGTTTGCGCTCCTGTGCGCTCCGGTGCGCTCTGGCGCGCTCCGGTGCGCTCTGGCGCGCTCTGGCGCGCTCCGGTGCGCTCTGGCGCGCTCTGGCGCGCTCCGGTGCGCTCTGGCGCGCTCTGGCGCGCTCCGGTGCGCTCTTGCCCAATTTAACCTCTGCATTGGACAAACCAGACTTATTGCTTGAGTGTTTTAAAACACGTTTGACGTAAATGTAAGCTAAATGTAGTCTAAATGTAGGCTACATGTCATCAAGTAATATACAAAATAGCCGATCCTGTATTGTCACTGTTCACCCTTGTGTTGTCCTCCTCGGTCAAAAACGGACAAAGAATTGACATTTTTGTCCCTTTTTCAGACTTGTTTTTTTTTATTTTCACTAACACCACCTTACTACCACTAGTTTTACACTACGTTTAGGAATTTATGGTCAATAACCCTTATTTATATAGAATTATACCTAATGTTTGAGTTAAAAAACAGAAATTATGAATTAATTTGACTAATAGTTCAGATCAGAGGAACGTACAGATGAGTTTAGTCAGGAATGAAAGTGATCAATTGTATTTGCATTTTTGTGGTAATTTGGTTAAAAATATTATAATATTATTAACCACATTACCACATTAATAATATAATATATTTCAGAAATATAGACATTTCTTAAAGGGGTCAAATTAGACCTGAAGACAACGAATGGTGCTGCGTATGAGACATGCAATATCTGCTCAGTATATATCGGCTGATACATACGCCCTGTAGCGAGTCTTTCCTGTTACTGGAATCACATTAGATTAAAAAAGCAGGTTATAAAGCTTAAACATGCACCGCTGCATAGAGGTGCACCTCAACAAGGGTTTAATTCATCAATTAGCAGCTGCCAGAACCCAGCAGTAATGTCCATTTAATCTACATGTCCATACATTAATGAATGGGGTCCGGGTATTAATACAAATATTTTTATATTAACCCTCCTGTTGTCCTCGGGTCCAATTTGACCCATTTTCTAAAAGTTCAAAATTCTGAAATTTGTGTTTCTTTCAACCAAATTGTCAAAGAAAACACCACGGATGGTTCCATTACTCTTCAAAAGTTGAATAAATAATCAGTTTCACTACTTTCATTGAATTTGGGTGTTTTATTCAATTCTATAGCGTTTGAAAAAAAGTGACAAAATGTTGGAAAAAGGGTCAAAAACGCAGACAAAAACATCGGGAAAAGTGACCAAAAAACCTGGAAAAACGTGACAACAACGTCGGGAAAAGTGAGTCTGTCGAGGTAAAAAAAGTTTGAATTTCAGATTTGGACCCAAAAAAACTAAAAGTTGCATGGATGACGGGAAGACAACACATGGGTTAAACGACCAATATCCACGTGTGTGTGTGTGTGTGTGTGTGTGTGTGTGTGTCTTTGGACTCAGGGAACCCAACTACGCCCAGATCGGCTCCCTTTCCCTCAGTCTGAGCTCAGTCCGACGCTGCGAGACTCTCCGTGGACATTAAGGACGCTACAGCTCCCTTCCATCTGCCATCTGGGCTGAAACGCGTCACAGCCTCCATTAGGTCAAATATGTAAGTAACCTATTATCAGCAATATGTATCCTACTTAAGGCAGGCCTATAAACAGTCATCTGTACCGTGCAGTAACAGCCTCCCTGTCGATGTATTGCTGTCATCCCTCCTGTTGTTGGCTTCCCTCAAGGCTTTATTTAGCTTAAGAAGGACACTTCATCCTTCAGTTTATTACAAATATTCAACATCAACACATCTGGAGATACATGGTTATTGGAGGGTTATATTTTGTTTTGATTGCATTTTAGTTTCAATTTGGTTTTCAGTGTTTTAGTTTTTATAGATTATTGTTTTAGTTTTACAGTAAAGGCCAGGTTTAATATCTCATGTATATACAGTGCATGGAAAGACATGGCCATGATGTTTAATGTTCATCTTTAGTGTCTGATGTGAAGATATTAAAGCCCAGCGGCATCTCATGTTAACTTTCAATATTCAGAAAGTTTCAAAGTTTTAATTTCTGTAGTTCAGTGTCACAATGAGCGTTGACAGAAATGCACGTCGTCTCTCTTTTTTCCAGTCATGAAATATCATAACTAAAACAAATCTAAAACTGAAATGATTTATATATTCATTTTTATTTGATCAGTTTTGTAACCTGGCAGTATAGGTTGGTTTTTCTTGAAGGTTGTAGTTTTTATTCAGTTTCAGTTTAAATATTTACTTTACTACTTTTTTTTTGGATGTTTGGAAAAATGTGATGTCACAAAAAAATGGACTTATAGGTGATAACTCTGCAGGAGATACGTGGTTTTCACTGGACAGGGGAAGGAAAACTGTCATCTGAAAAGTAACCAAAACTGTACTTGAGTAAATATAATACTTGGTAAGATTCTACCAGGGCTAATTATTTGCTAAGTATGTGTTAGTTCACTGTAGTAGTATAGTATAGTTAGTAGTGTGTGCTTGCTCTTGGGGGAACTACTAGAACTGTTGGGTCTTTGTAAATTATAGAGTGTGGTCTAGACCTGCTCTATCTGTAAAGTGTCTTAAGTGGCTCTAGTTATGATTTGATACTATAAATCACATTGAATTGAATTAACTTCATTTATGTGTGACTAACATCAGTGTACAAGGCATGTACGGTTTCTAACTCCGCCCGCTAATTTAATTATTATTATTAGATTACCCTGCACGTATTTGATCAGCCAGTACAGGGCAGTGCTGCCTTGCTAATGGACATTAATCTGCTGCTAAAGAGTGACTTGGCCAACCTGCTTTGTCAGCGGCACAATACAGACGCAACTTCTAGGCAAGTCCCACCCTACAAAGCAGTCCGATTGGTTGGAGTTACGCATTGACCTCGAGTAATTAAGGTTAGGATAGCCTGGCCAATAGTAGCGTATGAATGCTATTAAAGGGCCTAGAAGTTGCGTGGGTTCCATAACAACCAAGGGGGTCAGCCTCTCTTCTCTAAGCGGAGCTCCCATGGCGCCATTTTAATGCTACAAAGCTATCACCTGCAGTTAGCATCCCATTGACTCCCATTCATTTTGGCACCACTTTGACAGTGAATAACTTTACATCTGAAGCATTTCAAGACTCTATTTGTCTGTTGGTTATTTCTACGAAAAGGTATAAAAGGCTTCATTACCTTGTAGGGTTAACTAGCATGTTAGTTAGCAGTAATTAGCCTGTGTCTATGTTAATGTTAACTAGCATGTTAGTTAGCAGTAATTAGCCTGTACCTATGTTATCTCATAACATAAACCTACCTCTCCGTCTCTGCTGATTGGGAATGATTGAGATTTCTCTTGGCACAGCTACCAGAAGACTTTTTTTTTTTTTTTTTTTACCTTGGGTAGCAAAGGCATGACCCGCTCTAGTCTCCTTTGGATTGGCTAGTACTTGTTGCCTTCATAGGTCGGGTTGGTTAGGTTTAAGTAAAATGGGTGGGATTTGTTAGGATTAGGGTGTCAGGGTAAGCCAATCAGAGGCAAAGTAAGGCAGAGTATAGCGGGACATGCCTTCACCATCCTTGGAAAACAATACTTGCTTACGGTAGTAATGTGTAAAAATTACACTGCACATAATTTATCGGCCAATAGTGGGAAGTGCTGCCTTGCTAACGGACATATACAGGGGATGCTAAAGAGTGACTTGGCTGTTTGAGCTTCAGAGACGCCTGTTGCTTGTACACGTTCATGCCATGCTGTTGGCCAATTTGCACTACATTGCCGTTAAGTAGCTTTAGTTTTTGTACATTCTTGTGTTGTTTACGGTTACATTTATTCTTGTATATTGTGTTGATTTTTATACAGAACCACTTATTCACCAGACAGGTGTGCAGAAGGAATGTGGTTGTGGTGGTGGAAATAAACGCATTGGAGCTGAAGACATCTGTCTGGTTCTGATCGGTGACCTGCAGCGGATTACTTTTTAAGTGATTCCAGCAAAGAAACACCAGGGGAGAAACAACATCTTTACAGCTATGTTGAAGGGCCCAATATTGGCTGCATGGCTGGTGTATTTGCTGTGTCATGTTTATCCTGGTAATAAACACCTGCTTATCTACATATCCTTCCATAGACAAGTAGCAACATATGCATACAACATATATTGTTATAAATTAAATATGATATATAATATAAATTATATTCTGATACATACTGCTAGCAGGTTTTCTGAGCTTTTTTCCTGCTGCTTGTTTAACTGCATTTATTATATTTTATTATATTTTAACACAGAGGACCTGGTTTCCTCTTTTAATCACACCTGTCCTGGAATCTGTTCCCCCTATAACGACAAAAGGCCATATAGAATACCCCAGCCCTGGCTAAAAGAATTCACCCAGGTATTAAAGAGAGACTATAGGAGAAATTAACAAAATTGGAAGAAAAAACGTTTTCCATGTATTTTATGACATCTAGAAAAACACAATGAGAAATCATCAAAAGACGGTGACAAGAAAAGAATGCTCTTGCTTCTTTAATTTTAGCAAATCACTCTTATGCCAGAATTTTAGTTTAGGTTAAAAAGTCCCCTTGTCATTTTAGCGAATTACATTTTCTACAACTCACATAATCTGTGGTGTACCTCAAGGTTCAATTTTAGGTCCACTTTATTTCTTATTTGCATGCTCCACTTGGACAAAACCATCCAATGTCACAATGTCCCTATGCAATGCTATGCAGAAGACACAGATATATCTTTGACACCTCAAATCTTTATGCAACTTTGCTCAATTGAGTTCCTATGGGAGGAGCGGATTTGCGGTAAGCACTTTGCTCAAAGTTTAAATTATTACAACTTTGACCCAGTTGCCGCTAATCTATATCCTTGAAGTTCCACTTCCGGGATTGATCCGGTGCTACAGGGAATTCTGCCGGATGCATGTATTTTCGTCGATGTGCGTTTCCTTCTGCTTTCTTTTTTGTTGGAATTTTATACTCTGAGGTTTATGGTTACCTGGTCCTCAGATCTCTGCAGGGTAAATTCTGCCTGATGCATGGTTACCTGGTCCTTTTGCAGGGTAAATCCAGACATAGACTATCTGTCCAATCTGAGGACTTTACCTGGTCCTCAGATCTCTTAAATCCAGACAGCTTTAGACTATGAGGTTTATGAGGACTATGGTTACCTGGTCCTCAGATCTCTGCAGGGTAAATCCAGACAGCTAGCTAGACTATCTGTCCAATCTGAGGACTATGGTTACCTGGTCCTCAGATCTCTGCAGGGTAAATCCAGACAGCTAGCTAGACTATCTGTCCAATCTGAGGACTATGGTTACCTGGTCCTCAGATCTCTGCAGGGTAAATCCAGACAGCTTGCTAGACTATCTGTCCAATCTGAGGACTATGGTTACCTGGTCCTCAGATCTCTGCAGGGTAAATCCAGACAGCTAGCTAGACTATCTGTCCAATCTGAGGACTATGGTTACCTGCTCCTCAGATCTCTGGACAGCTTGCTAGACCTGTCCAATCTGAGGACTATGGTTACCTGGTCCTCAGATCTCTCAGGTAAATCCAGACAGCTAGCTAGACTATCTGTCCAATCTGAGGACTATGGTTACCTGGTCCTCAGATCTCTGCAGGGTAAATCAGACAGCTAGCTAGATATCTGTCCAATCTGAGGACTATGGTTACCTGGTCCTCAGATCTCTGCAGGGTAAATCCAGACAGCTTGCTAGACTATCTGTCCAATCTGAGACTTGGTTACCTGGTCCTCAGATCACGGGGTAAATCCAGACAGCTAGCTAGACTATCTGTCCAATCTGAGGACTAGGTTACCTGGTCCTCAGATCTCTGTAAATCCAGACAGCTTGCTAGACTATCTGTCCAATCTGAGGACTATGGTTACCTGGTCCTCAGATCTCTGCAGGGTAAATCCATCCATATCTGTCCAATCTGAGTTTTCTCTCACACAACTAGGGTTAGGACAAGCAGTGGAACGTCCTCGGGAGTAAATGTCTCAAAAAAGAGTTGTTTCGCAGCAGTGCCGGAGGGACAATAAAAGATAAGCTTGATATGTTGCTATCAGCTGGCACATAAGCACTAATACAACTTGTCCAATATTGATCATTTGTTGGGAGACGGCGCGAATCACGTTGTAATCTGTTTTTCAATGTGCTATATTATATATATATATTCAGTTTTCAGCATAATGTTTTTTTTTTTTTAAACTTGTTTGAAAATATGTCTCTTGTTCTAGTTAAATCCGGTGTGATCTGCGATGAGTCCAAAATGACAATAGCGGTTGAGAAGTCTAAATATCGTAAACTAGTTAAAGTGGATTTCCGCATCAATGACGCCACCAACGCCGCCTGCCGCCTCAGCTCCAACAGCTCTCACTTCTTTGCTGATGTGCCCCTCAACGGTTGTGGTACTCAGGTCGAGGTAACACACGGCTATTGGCTTCATTACCTGCTGTACTCCTCCCTCAGTTATTGGTTTTGCTTTTTATTTGCAGAATGAGGACTGAGTGCATAACCTTTGACTCTGCAGGAAAATGGTGAAAACCTCATTTTCAAGAATACAGTCACGTTAGTCACCAACCCAAAAGACGTGATCATCCGGAAATGTCTGCTGGAGCTGAAGTTCGAATGCAACTACCCCAAAAGTGTACAAGTGAAACAGAGCTTCAGTGCACACAGGAAGAACGTCATAGAGTCGGAGAAAGGCCTTGGCACGTTCACCTACAAGTTTGAATTTTATCCTGATAAGAAATTCCAAACCCCGCTTGCACCAGATACATACCCTCTGGACTGTGACAGTGAGCAAACCCTTTACATGCAGATAGAGGTTGCCTCCTCAATTGAAAACACCGAGTTGTTTGTGGAGTCCTGCAGCGCGTCACCATATGACATTCCAAACTACAAGACAACCTACCCCATCATTGATAAAGGGTAGGCATGACCACACTGTCTGTAAGTGGACTTATAGGTGGAAAGTAAATGTCTCTAGTGTTTCACTTTGTAGATTGATTTTCTTCTCTTACCTTAGACAGTCATCTATGCAGTAGGACCATGTCAGGATGTAAAAGTGAATGCTTTCTTCATCTTTGGCATTATATACTACTTTTCCTACGTTGTAAATACATCTGCCCCTAAAATATCACCCATTGTAATGCATAGAGTTACAGAGGCAATATTTCTCATCAGTTTGTTTTGCTCTGACAAGGTGTGCAAAGGACCCGACTGTTATGAATTATAGCCGCGCCCACGACACAAAATTCCAGTTCAGCATGGAGGCCTTTAAGTTTATCGGCTTGCATGAGCAGGTAAGGAATGGACTAAGTGGTTAGACTGGAAGAAGAACTTTGTTAGAGGCCAATGTGTTGGTCATGGAGCTTCATCAGGCATCAAATACACAATATGAAACAACAAATACTTACACTGAAGCCACAGGGCATTAAAGGTGCCCTGCCACATGTACAACGGAAAATTCATGACTTTTTTGATTGCAGCCTTTTTCCAAAAAAATCAAAAAAAGTTCATTTTATTTCTCAGTAATGTACACTCAGCAACCCATCTTGACAGAAAAAAAAGAAATTTAGAAATTTTTGCATATTTATTAAAAAAAAAAACTGAAATATCACATGGTCATGTATTCAGACCCTTTGTTCAGTATTTAGTGCACTTTTGATTAATACAGCCATGAGTCGTTTTGGGAAAGATGCAACAAGTTTCTCACATCTGGATTTGGGTATCCTCTGCCATTCCTCCTTGCAGATCCTCTCCAGTTCTGTCAGGTTGGATGGTAAACGTTGGTGGACAGTCAAAGAGATGCTCAATTGGGTTTAAGTCAGGGCTCTTGGGCCATTCAAGAACAGCCACAGAGTTGTTGTGAAACCGTTATTTTAGCGGTGTGCTTAGGATCATTGTCTTGTTGGAAAAACCTGCCCAGGAGGTCCAGAGCACTCTGGAAAAGGCTCCAGGATATCCCTGTTTGGGCATTCATCTTTTCCCTCGATTGCAACCAGTCGTCCTGTCCCTGCAGCTGAAAACCACCCCCACAGCATGATGCTGCCACCACCATGCTTCACTGTTGAGACTGTATTGGACAGGTGATGAGCAGTGCCTGGTTTTCTCCCACATGCTTAGAATTAAGGCCAAAAAGTTCTATCTGGTCTCATCAGACCAGAGGATTTTATTTATCACCATCTTGGAGTCCTTCAGGTGTTTTTAGCAAACCCATGCGGGCTTTCATGTGTCTTGCACTGAGGAGAGGCGGGCCACTCTGCCATAAAGCCCCACTGGTGGATTGCTGCAGTGATGGTTGACTTACTACAACTTTCTCCCATCAGACTGCATCTCTGAGCAAACAGTGACCATTGGGTTCTTTTTGCCTCTCTCACCAAGGTGATAGCTCAGTTTGCCAGCTAGGAAGGGTTCTTTCCCAAACGTCTTCCATTTGAGGATTATGGAGGCCAATTTAGGAACCTTAAGTGCAGCAGAAATTTTTTTGTAACCTTGACCAGATCTGTGCCTTGCCACAATTCTGTTCTGAGCTCTTCAGGCAGTTCCTTTGACCTCATGAAATTTGCTCTGACATGCACTGTGAGCTGTAAGGTCTTTATATAGACAGGTGTGTTTTTTTTAAAGTCCAATCAGTATAATCAAACACAGCTGGACTCCAATGAAGGTGTAGAACCATCTCAAGGATGATCAGAAGAAATTTGAGTTACATATGAGGGTCACGGCAAAGGGTCTGAATACATATGACCATGTGATATTTCAGTTTTTGTTTTTTAATAAATATGTGTTTTTTTCTGTCAAGATGGGTTGCTGAGTGTACATTACTGAGAAATAAAATGCTTTTTGATTTTTGGAAAAATGCAATCAAAGAGTGTAAATCACTTTGTTCCACTGTATTTCATGACTTTGTGGTAATGTCTGAAAAGTTCTACATTGGACTCTGCAACATTTGTTGTGGAAAAAAAAGCCTTGGTTACCTTGTTACAAACCATTTTAGTGTGATATAGAAAGCCTGCAGGAAGACTCAGCTCAATTTGGGCCAGTTCTCATTAATATAAAACCAGCTAAGCTGCTTGACTCTGATTGGCTAACAGCTAGCCAATGAGAGCCTGGCTATCAGCATCCTTTACCCAGCGCAACTGGGCGAGCTCATGAATAATAATGAGCTCAGGCAACATGACAAAAACGGTTTTGTGTGGCAGGGCACCTTTAACATTGAATTTAAGAAAAATTGTAAAATTGTCACAATTTTCTTTGAAAAATTAGTTTAGCAAAGTGTTGTTTTTTTTTAAAGGTGCTACACAAATAAAGTTATTGTTTTTTATTTTGTTTGCTGATATAATGTTCTGTTGCATTCAGGTGTACATCAGCTGTTCAGTCATGATCTGTAGATTAGGACGACCTGACACCAGGTGCTCCCAGGGATGCGTCAACTCCAGGTCACGGCGAGATGATCGGGAACATCACCTCATCAAGAGAGAGGTTGTCACTCAGAGTTCAAGGCACTTTGTTTCCCAGGGTCCCCTGCGCTTAAGAAGATCAGCAGGTACCCAGGTACTGTATAAAAACAGAAGTTTCCCCTGGTGTAAGTCCCAGTTGGACTTCAGACGAGATCAAATTGAAATTGTGCTTCTCTTTCCCCCAGTGACCAACCTGAACCTGAACCTGGTTTTCATCGCTGGATGTCTCCTTGCAGCCGTCGGCATGATCAGTTCCGCAGTCATCTACAAAGCCAAAATATCAAGGGACAAATACCAACCTTTGCCCGCATTTGAAAGTTAAGACAGCAGCGTGTGCAGGATACCAATCATGTATTAACTACATTTGACTACATAAAGCAAAGTCCTTCATCTTTAGTCATTATCCTTGAAGAAAATCTAAATGTACATTAAAACAATATTGCCAGGTTAAAAGACAAATGAAAATAAAATATAAATATGAACATGAATTCATTTCAGTTTTAGTTTTTAGCTATATTATTTTACAACCAACTTACTATGTTATGCTATGCCGCAATTCCTTCACAATGAATCCCTATCATTTCTCACATGCAATCTAGTCTCAGAGAATTAAATAACAAGAACAGGATTCAAATATTGTAGCAGATCAGATGCAGTGTAAGCAAGTGCTTCAGACCAGGTCTGTTGTTAGCCATCAGGATGAAGTTACAGGTGACAAGTGTGGCTGTGAAACAGTACTCAAGTTGATTGAAGTTACATTACACACAGCCCCGACCAAAACCAACTTAAACTAAGCCTTTCTGCAAAACTAGAACTAAACTAAAATGAACTTACATGCTTTGAAAAAACTAAAATAAAGCACTTAAGAAAATAAAAACCAATTAAACATTCAGAACTATTATAACATTGCAGCTGCTGGTCACTTGTGGTGTTTACTGTGATTCTGTAAGACCATCGGAGCCCCATGTAGTCTTAAAAATGTTTCTATTATGTATTACAGTACGATTTAAAACAAGTATCTTGAGTGATATGTGTAGTCCTACTCAATTATATTCATTCCAATATCATCATTACGTGACAAAAGCTCTAAACCAAAGCCGATAATCATACACTTGCTTAATGGATCAATAAAAACATACATTCTGTATTTTTGCTTTTGTCCACTTTAATTCTCTTTCTCTCTAACACACAAATACACTCTTCTCCCATTGAATGTGAAGCATTTCTGCTGTAAACCAACTGTTTCTTTGTTGCTACAGTCTCTGTTTATAAGATTGCATTTCTCTTTAAAGCAACAGTGGACCAAAGGAAACAAGTTGAATGTTAGATAGTTGGCTCCAGCCAGCAGGCAGACTGGATGGAAAGGAGAAGCTGGTGCTCAGACGCCCGGTCCAGCTGTTATGTGACTTTTGGAAGGAAACTGGATGAATCACAGCGAGTCAGGAAACAACACAACCATTTCTTGAGTCAAAACATTGATCAGGGCTTCCAAGGGTTTTTTTCTATATTGTCTCTAAGGGGATTTATTTGCCTCAAGTGGCCGCTGGTGGAAGTGCAGGTCAGCGCCACAACTGCTGCTTGAATAACATGGACTACATGAGGATGACAAACATCATTTTTAGAATATTACTGAGATTTCATGTGACTCAATACTAAAAAAATACCTGGATATAAGCTTAGCTTAATTTAGTATAAGGACGGTCACTTAACAAGATGTTATCTTCCTCATACAGACTCAAACCTCATATTATGCTAATTTTCAGGTTCATAATTGTAATTAGAGGTTGTACCAGAATAGGTTTACATGGTTTACCTAATTTAAAAAAACACAATATTTTTGTTGTACTGCCCATTGCTGCAGCTCCTCTTTTCACCCTTTGTGATGAGCTCTCTGTTTTAGCTACAGAGTGAGGCATCTCACTTCTGTTCTATCTTCGTTGGGAGTCGCATATGTACAGTACCTAGGTAAGGACTACTAGCCAGTCAGAAGCAGAGTATGAGGGTCCTGACAGTACCTAGGTAAGGACTACTAGCCAGTCAGAAGCAGAGTATGAGGGTCCTGACAGTACCTAGGTAAGGACTACTAGCCAGTCAGAAGCGGAGTATGAGTCTTTATGGTCAGAAGAGGCTGGATGTCTGCCCAAGATGGCGACGGCAGAGATGCATGTCACATGCCTGATGCAGTAGTAAAATATTATATATAAATATGTAGGCCAAACGTTAGACTCTACGGAGCCTCAGACAGGACATCCCAAAAAATTTAATTATGTGTGGCCACGAAATGCTAATTTATGGCCATGGAATACTAATTTATGGCCACAATATACCACTTTGTGGACACAATATACTAATTTGTGGCCACAAAATAGTATTTTGGGGATAAGGACGTATAATGCGGGCAGTTGTGCTACAGCCTACCTGTGGGGCACACACTGTAACTACCCAGATCGAGCTAAAGCTGCAGTCATGGACAGAAATGATTTGATTTGATTTGATTTTAGGCTGGGAATGAGTCCCAAAGACGTTCTAAAAACCTATAGTTGTTATTGGCATAATAAAAACACCTTTAAAATGTCGAGTAACATTGATTGATTTTGCAAGATAGAAAGTCGCCCTAATAGGATTAACAGTATTGATATTATTTATTGATTTGAAAAAGAAAACCAATTTATTTGGGACATTTTAGTTTTAAAAACCTGACTTAGGCTAGAGATTTAAATGTGGATCCTAGGATTGAGTTAAAACTTTGCTCACTCCTCTACTCTTCCCTTCCCCCCCCCCACCTGGACTCTGGGTCTACGCCCAGATCGGCTCCCTTTCCCTCAGTCTGAGCTCAGTCCGACACTGCGAGACTCTCCGTGGACATTAAGGACGCTACAGCTCCCTTCCATCTGCCATCTGGGCTGAAACGCGTCACAGCCTCCATTAGGTCAAATATGTAAGTAACCTATTATCAGCAATATGTATCCTACTTAAGGCAGGCCTATAAACAGTCATCTGTACCGTGCAGTAACAGCCTCCCTGTCGATGTATTGCTGTCATCCCTCCTGTTGTCTTCGGGGTCGAATTTGACCCATTTTCAAAAGAATGTCTATATCAGAAATTGCCAAAAAAAATGAACATGGATGGTTCCATTTAATGCTCTTCTCAAGTAAAATGAAGGCTCAGCACACTACTTTCATTAAATGTGGGATGTTTTATTCAATTTTATAGCATATTTCTGCTTTTCAAACTCAAAAATGAGGTTTAGCGTCCATGAATTCCAATGTGCGTAATGTATGTGTACAACTTGTATGGGGGGGAAAACGTGTCAAAATGTTTAAAAAAACATGTCCAAAACACACAAAAGGAAAAAAAACTTAGAAAAGAATAAAATAATCATACAGTAAGCTGAAAAATAACTAATAGAGCACAAGATGTGAAAACTTGAAAAACGTAGACAACACAAGGGTTAAATCTGATGTTTCTGGATTTTGACCCATTTTCTAAATCAGAAATTTTGGTTTCCTTCAACCAAATTGTCAAAAAAGTAAAAAAAAATATCAGTTCACTATTTATTGAATTTGGGTGATTTAAATTTTATAGCATGGAAAAAAAAAAAAAGATTTAACACTGAAAAAAGTGACAGAAATAGAGTGAATAACAAAAATGTCCAAAAAAAAAAACCAGAAGTAACTGACAAAGATTACAATGTTGAAGAGAGAAAGAAAACAAAAAAGTGACAGAAAGCTTCAAAACAAAAATGTAAAAAAAAAAACTTTGGGAAAAGTGACAAGTTTCTTAAATAGCAAAATGTGGTGTCAAGGAACTTTCAAGATGGAGAGCAAAGTTCACTGAAAACAAAATATTTTCACCCTGGAAGCGCTTGTTTGTAATTTAATCTCAACTACGATCCTTTTCCTAAACTTAACCGTCATTGGTGCATGACGCTCCATTTTTCTGGCTAAACTCCACCACAGCCCCCTTGACTTAAATCATGTTCAGATTGAGGTCCATGACTTCATCTGGTACAAAAATTGAGCTGCTAAACACACTAGATCATATCAGCCCATTCTCACTGGTAACAAGTTCTGGTTAAGATTTTATAAAGCACTTTATACACAGTTGGTCCAGGGTTGGCCAGCTGGCAAATTTTACACTATAGTCCTTTGGCAATATGTTTTTAGACCACACATCAAAGTGCAGCTCCCAGTTACATTGCAGTTCGCCTAAGCTGGAGCACAGCCTCAAAACTAAAGATGTGCAGGGTTTGACATCAGGGCCCCTCAGTTGAGAATTAGACTCGTAATCACTTCTCAAAAAAAAGTAAAATTATGCAAGCATTTTACCAACATTTGTTATTCCCATTTTGTCACTGCAGTCCTGACCAACTTTATACAGCATTCAACATTTATAGATGAATTTCAGTCTCAAACCCTCAGGCTGGGTCCAACCTAGCAGCTCATGGATCCTGCGCTATATCAAGTTTGCAACAGTTCTGAGCGATTTCAGGTACATCTATTTTCATGTAGTCTCAGTAACCAGTCAAGAGCATTTAAGAGCAAATTTATTGTAGTTTACATTTAAAACATGTCCCAAATCATTGAGTCACTTTAGCGTTGATGACCCTCTGGCTCCTGTTGAAAAAAAAATTTAAACAAAATGACATAAGACCAATTACCAAAACTTAAGGTAACCAAATAGGACAGAAAGTTCAGATAAACAAACTTACCTCTTGTATTATTTATAAAGCCCAGATGCTGTCATTGAGACATTGTTTAAAAAGCTGGACGCTGTCGTTGAGAAGTCATTTAAAAAGCTGGACACTGTCGTTGAGACATCATTTAAAAAGTCAGATAATTTCTTTGAGACGTTGTTTAAAAACTTGGATACTTGCTTTGAGACAGTGGTTTGAAAGCCAGATACTTCCTTTGAGACATCGTTTGGTATGCCAGATACTTTGATGTACTGAGGAGAAGGCCGGAAGGCAGGTTGCATTGAAAAGCATCCTCGGGTGCATCTGGTAGTGGCCACTGGTGTTTGAAGCGTTGTAGTGGGCTTAATGGTTACTTCCTTTGAGACACTGTTTGGATAGCTGGAACCTTTGGACTCAAAAGGCTGGAAAGCAGGTTTCATTGCAAAACATCGTCGGTGCATGCATCTGGTAGAGGACACTGGTGTCTGAAGCACTTTAGTGGGTTTAATAGCTTCTTCCTTTGAGACACTGCTCAGAACGCTAGCGACTGTGCCCGAGACACTAGAGACGGTGCCTGGAACACTAGCGGTGCTCGATACAGTGCCTGGAACGCTTGAGATATTGCCAATGACTGTGCTTGAGACACTGCCTGGAACGCTAGCGACGGTGCCTGTAACACTAGTCGTGCTCAATACAGTGCCTGGAACGCTTGAGATATTGACAATGACTGTGCTTGAGACACTGCTCTGAACGCTACCGACTGTGCCCGAGACACTAGAGACGGTGCCTGGAACACTAGCAGTGCTCGATACAGTGCCTGGAACGCTAGAGATATTGCCAATGACTGTGCTTGAGACACTGCCTGGAACACTAGCAATGGGGCTGGAGACATTCCCTGGAATGCTAGGAATATTGCCCGGAACACTAGCAACAGTGCTTTGAATGCTGGTGACGGTGCCTGGAATGCTAGAAATGTTGCTTGAGACACTGCCTGGTATGCTAGCAATGGTTCCTGGAATGCTAGCGATGTTGCCTAGAATGCTAGCAACGGTGCCTGGGATGCTAGCGATGTTGCTAGTGATGGTGGTTGATATGCTAGCAATTGTGCCTGGAACGCTGGAGAAGTTTCCAGGAAAGCTAGAGATATTGCCCGGAACACTAGCAAAAGTGCTTGGAACACTAGAGATGGTGCTCAAGACAGTGCCTGGAACACTAGCGACGGTGCTTGATATGATAGCAAGGGTGCCTGGAACGCTAGTGGTGCTCGAGATGGTGCCTGGAATGCTGGTGATGTTTCTAGCGACAGTGCTTGACATGCTAGCAATGGTTCTGGGAACCCTAGAGATGTTGCCTGGAATGCTAGCAATTGTGCCCGGAACTGTAGTGATGGTGCCTGGGATACTGGAGATGTTGCTAGCGACAGTGGTTGATGTGCTAGCAACGGTGCTGTGAACGCTAGAGATGTTGCCTGGAATGATAGTGACTGTGCCTGGAATGCTAGAGATGGTTCTGGATACAATGCCCAGAACCCTTGCAACAGTGCCTGGAATGCTAGAGATGTTGCGCGACACGCTAGCAATAGTCCTAGAGACTGTTCCTGGAACGCTTGAGACATTGTTTGGAAAGGTGGATACACTGATATTCTGAACAGAAGGCCGGTGAACAGGTTCAGTTGATGCATGTCTTTGAGTGGACAAAGTTTGAAGCACTGTAGTGGGCTTGATGGTGGGACCCAGTAGACCTAGAGAGACCAGACAGATGTTTGCATTTGATAATGTATTTTAAGAATGTGTTTCAGTTCGACAGGTAAACCACCAACCTTCAGTGGAGTGTGCAGAATGCACAATACGGCCAACACCAGCTGTGTCAGACTGAAACCTGTATACGGAGAGTAGTCCAGCCAGAGCATATGTACACTGGATTGTCACCCTGCAAGACAAAAACATAGGGTTGTTTGCGTTAAGTTGAGGGCGTTGCATAGCCAAAATAGTTGGATTGAAAATCTACCTGTCAAAATCATTGCTGGAGACAGTTGACGCATTCAACTCCTTGCTGAAGAAAATCTCGTTTTTGTAAGTCACAGACTCCTTGCCAAGCTGGAGAAACCAAGCATAACATTTGGGTGCTCATATTGCCAGATATAAAATTGTGAATGAGTTCAGTTACATTAGTAAGCAGCAGTACCTTGACGGTGGATCCACAGCTGTGGATTGGAAAAGAGAACAGAGCCCTGGTGCCGTCCATCTCTTTGGGTTTACAGTTTTTGTCTACCAGGTTGATTCTAGCAGGAACTCCTTCACTTGTGATGGCCAGAGACAAGTCCGCCACCACAGTTATCCTGCCTTCAGCCGAACACACTGCAGAGAACTGAGTTTTAGCATTTGTGTCAACCATATGGGGATCTTAGTTTGTAGAAACTAAAGTCTCCTTACCAATGAGTTCAGTAGCAGAGAACTGACATGTCTTGACAGTTGAAATTTGGACCTCCGTTTCACAATTCCGCATGAGGAATGCAAAAGTGCCAACGAAGTTCTTTAAAGTAATGTCCTACAAACACACAGCATATTTCCTGATGTCAATGTATAAAATGGACCATTATGACACAAGTGTTGATGCTGTAGTCTCATCTCACCTTGTACTTGTAGCCAGGAGTGAAGAGCGGCACCTCAAGCAGCAGTCTCTGGCTATTGTTGCTCATGATGTAGCCGTACTTGGCTGCCAGCTCTGATGTCAGCAGCTCTGAGCCTATATGGATCTCCCACAGGGAATCAATAGGCCGGTGGTCCAGTTTAAAGCTGATGCCAGACTCGGAACAGACAGCATCAAAGGCTGGAGCTGTGAAGACAACACAATGAGTTACTGCTTCATACACTAGGATTGACAAGGATCTAAAATTATTACTTACAGGCATCGGTTACCACCATCACTGATGCCAGTTGGTAAAAGGGCTCATTTTCAGGCAGAACAGTCAGGGTGTAGTTGATGTCCAGCCTGTGCTGAATTGTTGCATCTTTGATTAACTGAAAGACAGAAAGTGTGTTTATTCAAGATAGATAAAGTTGTTCAAACCAGCATGACAACTGAAGACACAACCAGACAAATGCAAAGCCCTTTACCTGCTGCATAACAGGGTCATCAAAAGGCACCTTCAGAATATAGCCATGAGTGTGGTTGGGAACAACAACTTTTGTGAGGTTGTGGCTGCTTTTATTTGTAAAGGGAACTGTAAAATCCAGTCCATTCAAATTAACTGCAACCAACTCAACGTCTTCTGGGACGTCCCCAAGGTAGACCGTGAATGCGCGCTCCTCAGAAACTGTTCCTGCAACGAAAAGCCATTCAGATTCGGTTTCTTTAACTCAGCAAGTGCCTTGTGATGGCTTAATGAAGCTTTGTGAACCAGTGTCTTTGTTTTCTGAGCCTACTAGATGGCACTCTGTTTAATTGGTTGAGAATATACAGAATAGCAATGCCTTAGCCATTTTCTCTTAAGTGCGCCATCTAGTGCTCTGAAATTAAGGACACTGGTTCATGAAGCTTCATCCATCTCTACAAGTGCCTGGTTAGACTTACTGTTTTCAGTGAAAATGGGGCATGGCAGCAGGGGAGTGGCCAGCGTCCTGTGAATGCGAAGTCTGGTGTCACCATGAGCCTCATCCACTGAGACTTGCTCCAAGTAGAGATGAAAGACGGAGAACTCGTAGAGGTTCCCAGACACAATGCTCTTTGAAAGAAAACAAGTTAACAGGAAATACATTTAATTATGCAACTGGCTCAAAGTCCTCCACATGTTAACATGTGGAATGAAAAATAATCCTGCCTCCGGACCTTCCTGTAGACTCCTTCAGCCTTATAGGGGATGCCGATCTCAACTGTGGCGTTGTGCTGCTTCACAATGTAGCCCCTCTTCTCTGCAACTGGCTGCTCCACAAGTTCACCATTGACTCCAATGTTGACCTGCATCCGGTCAAGATCCGACACCCATGGATGAAGCACCTCAGAAGCGTCCCACATAATGTAGTTACGGTTGTCATATGATCCTTTATCTGAGAGATATTACACCAGTATTAGTTGTATTTGCTGTATGTCAAGGGAGGGGGGGGATGAATGCCACAGCGTAAAACATTGTAATACTGACGCATTGAGCAAGCAGCCACCAGGTCAACCACAACTGAAACCCAGTTTAGTCGGGACAACAGTGTTGCATGGACCACCTCCACTGGAACACCATTCACCTGGGGGTGGGGGTAACACAATAAACCAGCTTTACTGTACAAAACATACCGTTCTGGAATTTTAAAAGACATGGACTAGATTCACTAAACTCTGAATCAGTTTTTTTACCTCCGTGCTGTATGAGTCAGGTTGTCCATATGGAGTACGAAATACAAGCCTTCCATCTGTCAGGTCAAATGTATATCCATGGGTCTTAGCAGTGGTAAGGCTAATGGGAAACACCCCCGGCTGCGCCCTCTGAAACATCACCTGCCAATCTGAAGTGGCTGAGGCATAGGCCTGAATAAAGCACATTGTCAAACCATGTAATTGTATATATGAATTTGATGCAGGTTATCCAACTGCAAATGACAAATTTGACACATTCCCAGAAGACATGTCCAACATACCCTTTTGAAAAGGGCATCCCAGTCTTCCTTCTTTGTCCCAGTTGGACAGGCCATATCACTCCTCACAGACACCTACAAAGAAACCAGGGTTAGTTCAAATTTGGAAACTGCACATTTTACATAAGATGCAACCAAGCTTACTTCCATGTAGTTGACCTCACAGGTGACCTCTCTGGGAGACCAGGGAAGAGGGGGAGAACAGGTTTTGTTCAAAGCATAGGTGACTTCCTTTCCTTTGTGTGTCACAATCAGGTTGAAGTTCAATGTGAACACTTCATCCTCCTGAAATATCGAGACAAGATTTATGAAAAGCATGTGTTGCTGAAAAAAGGCTACACAATGTTTACATAAATAACCCTAAACTGTTTTGGATGCCATTTGTACGGACCTTGTTGTCAGTGTGGCAGCTGAAGTAAGAGGCTCGGAGCACCACATGTCCCAATGCACGGACAACACTGACGCTGTAGCCACACTTTGCTGCATACTCCTTAGTGATGGGGTACACACCGGTCCCATCTGAAAGATAAATCCCGAGTTTTGTCTGGTCAAATTTTTCTCTATTCAGTGAAAGTAAAAACCTACCAGTTCAGTCCTTAAAAATAAGGTTAAATAGCCACTGTATCTCAATAGTGTGATCACACATGGTTTCAGACCCCTAGTCTGTAATGCTGTGCAGGACTTACCAACCGCCTCAAAGGAAGGTTTAGTCCCAGAGTAGGAGAGATCAACAGCTATCATGAAGTAACGATCACGACACTCCATATGAACTCCTGCGCGAACAAATGGGTTCAAATTGAAATATATGCACTAAAGACTAACAGGCATATGTTTAAGCAGATGTTTTAGTTCTTACCATTGGGAATATCACAGTTTGCTGTTGTCCACACAGAAAGGAGCAAGGTCACACTGTTGAGACAAATTAATATATTAAAAACATTGAAACCTTAAGGTGCACTAATGGCAACAAACACCTTGTAAATTGCCATGATCCTGCAACTTACCTGAGACAAATCCCAAAAGCCATAGCCACTGTTGTTGACAGGGTCTAAAGCTAGCCTAGCTGCTAGCAAACTACACCTGCTAACCAACACACGCTAAAATGAACCACTTGCTTGTATATCCTGGCCTAACTGGCACGATGTGCTGCTGTCTGCTACACACCAGCTTTTATAAGTCTACCCTGAGTGTTAAAGGCCACTCTAATCAACTGCTTGAAAGAAACCTTGAATGCTAATGAGCTACACATGTGGATGTAACACCTGAGGGCCTCTGATTGGTCGGTGAATAGCCTGACTTTTTAAAAACTGGTGTGTAGCAGACAGCAGTTTGGCCAGAATGCACTGAATGTACTGAATGTAATGAAGTTCCTGGTTTAATTTGATTCTTTATATAAATGGTATTGATATTATGACCAGCAAATGTACTATTAGAATAATAAGCACATTACAATAGTTTTTCTAAATTTAAAGAAAATAACAAATTTAACATAATTTATTGGCCAGCAGAGGACGGCGTTGTCTTTCTAATGGACATGAAGCTACCACTGAAGAGAAACTTAGATAGATAGATAGATAGATAGATAGATAGAACTTAGATAGATAGATAGATAGATAGATAGATAGATAGATAGATAGATATTCCTGCCAATGGCCAGTTTGCACTCCAATGCACAGCGTACTCTGCAAACAGTTTTGCCTTTTTTATGTGTAGGCTACTGTATACATATTGTGTTATTTACGGGTTTTCGAAAACCACATCTTGGACCACACTCAGCTTGGTGGTGCAGTACTTCCACATAGACAACCATCTGCAGGGTGTAGCTTCCAATGATAATGCCAAAGGCCGAGTGGACCAGCTACAGGCAGTCTTGGCCCAAGGTGGCTTTGAGCTGTGGCAGTGGGCAAGTAGTCTGGCATTGCCAGATCTTTCCCCACAGCGCTGTGAAGTAAAGTCTGGCAATACTACAGATACATTCTTGGATATGAGAAGAAAAAAAAAATGCTCTGGCTTGTTTACATTTCTTTAAACCAATCACAATCATCTTGTGCAGTGTTGAGTTCTGTACGCAGCAACAGTGGCTCTGCAAAATTACCCAGGGAAGGAACTTGTTTTGGTGGAGGATTTGCAATATTAAATGAAGTTAACTATTCAGGTCGTCAGACACCGCCTACCAAGAGCCTGGGTCTGGGTCTGGGCCTGGGCCTGGGCCTGGGTCTGGGTCTGGGTCTGTCTCAGGTTTCTTCCTAAAAGGAAGTTTTTCCTCGCCACTGTCGCACTGTTGCTTGCTCTGGAGGGAACTACTAGAACTGTTGGGTCCTTGTAAATTATAGAGTGTGGTCCAGACCTACTCCATCTGTAAAGTGTCTCGAGATAACACTTATGAATCAATACTATAAATAAAATTGAATTGAAAATTGAATTGAACTATTCACACAATACAGTAATGGGAGCTTTTTAAATTAGCTGGATACATGGCTAAACCTCACTTGCTCTTACCAGGGTATCTCTCTGTGGACTTCATCCAGAGCAATTCCACCCACCGTGCCCAAAACATCCCACTTAGACAGTAAGTGTCATAAACATAAGAACCAAGCAGGCCTGCCTTGTTGCACAATCGAAATATTCTTCAAAACTTGTCATTTTCAGCGTGTAGCTTGCTAGCTCAAAGTTTATTGTTGTTACCCCTCCATCCAGCGATCCATCCATCCATCCATCCATGCATCCTCTCATTACCATTCACCCATTCATCAATCTGCGTTTGGGTCGCGGTGGCAAGGCTACCTTTATTGGACCCTACTTGACCTATTGCCGTCTCCCCAGCCACGGTTTTCAGCTCCTTCTGGGGGATCCCAAGCTGTTCCTAGGCCAGATGAGATGTATTATTCCTCCAGCATTTGGGTCTACCCCAGGGGTCTCCTTCCATCTGGACGTCACGTAAGTCTGTAGGTCACGGTCCAAAGAAGCCAAGAAGCTGGTCCACTGTTCCACGGCCAGACGTACGTGATACTAGAACACCCTTGGACTAAGATCAGTGATAGACTTTGTGGTCGTATTACCTGAACTGCGGCTGTATATCTTGGCCACTCGGGTGAAGAGAGGAGCAGAGCTGTCATCTGATCACCATATGGTGGTAAGTTGGATCAGATGGCGGGGGAGTTGGCCGGAAAGACTTGGTAAGCCAAAACTGAGGGCACTGAGGCGGACTTGGAAACAGCTGGCCTAAGATGATGTTTGACAGGTGTTCAACTTTACACACATCCCCAAGGAAGGCTGGGGACGTGTCATCTGAGTGGACCATGTTCAAGTCCTATATTGTATTTGCTGCTGCTAGTAGCTGTGGTCATAGGGTTGTCTGTCATGGAGGCAATTTTAGAACCAGCTGGTGGACACTGGCTGAAGAAGGAGGCCTTTGGGATTTGGGGGGCCCAGGGTTCACCGGCGGGTTGATTTATGTGGTGAAGAAAAAACAAATCTGTGTGACTTGGCTGTTTCAGCATCAGAGATTCCTGTTGCTTGTACACTGTCATGCCCATAGACTGAATCTATGGTAACGGTCTATGGTCATGCCATGCCATGCTGTTGGTCAGTTTGCACCACATTGCACAGTGTACTCTGCATGTATATAATTTTAGTTAAGTAATTTGCATTTTCATATGTACTCTATACATTATGTTGTTATTTACAGTTATTTCTGTATATTATGTTGATTTTATACAGAGACACTTATTCACCAGACAGGTGTGAAGAAGGAATGTGGTTGCGGTGGTGGAAAGAAACACCTTGGAGCTGAAGACTGTCTGGTTCTGATTGGTGACCTGCACCGGATTATACTTTTTAAGTGAATCCAGCAACAGCAGCAGGGGCGAAACATCTTTACAGCTATGTTGAAGTGCCCAATATTGGCTGGATGGCTGGTGTATTTGCTGTGTCATGGTCATCCTGGTAATAAACACCTGCTTACATACTGTACATATCCACAAAATAGCAACATAAGCATACAACATACAGTATATCAATGTAAAATTAAATATTATATAGAGTATATAATGTAAATTACATTCTGATACATACGGCTAGCAGGTTTTCCAAGCTTTTTACTGCTGTTTTGTCCCCCAAAAAGTGCATAGCAGCCCTGCAACAAATCCACCCATTATTATCTTTAATGCAATGTCAGAAACTGTCATTTAAGTGCACTGTTGATCCATCACTGCATGCTTTTAACGGCTTGTGTTGGCCTCAACCACAGATTTGCCACTCACTTTGCAGCTATAGCCATATTTATAGACTTGCTTTTATGTGATTTTGTATTTCTGTTGCTTTAACTATCTTTATATTGCTTTTTCTTTTCTTTTATGTGTATTTATCTATGATTATTTTTGTCTTGCTTTATTTGTCCTTACTGTTTGGCTCTCTGTTATCTGCTCTCCTGAGTATCCTGCGTTTGCTTTGTCTGTTAAACCACGTTGTAATCTGTTTTTAAAGGTGCTATATAAATGAATGTATTATTACTATTCTTAAGCAATATTTTCCTGTCAAAATATTCTTTTGCAGGGTTTTATCATACAATGTTTATTAGAATATATTCAGTTTTTAGCATAATGTGTATTTTTAAAGTGGTTTAAAAATCTATATCTCTTGCTCTAGTGAAATCCAAGGTGATCTGCGGCGAGTCTGAAATGACAGTATGGTTTGAGAAGTACCCAGGAGTCAAAGAGGAGGATTTACGGCTCAATGACCCTACCAACACCGCCTGCAAAGTCGGCACCAACAGCGATTTCGTCTTTGCTGTTGTCCCCCTCAGCGGTTGTGGCACACAGATCGAGGTAACGCCATAGACTATTAAATAAATGGACTAACAGATCCCGTTGTTCTGGACGGAGACCAGTGAAGGAAAATAGAAGCACTTTTCCGGTGATGGCTAGGCGTTACTGCGCAGTCTCCAACTGAGCTTGATGACGTAGATGTGAGAAACCAGTCTGAAAGTTGTAAGTCTTCTGGTAGCTGTGCAAGAGAAATCTAACAATTACTGCTAACTAACATGCTAGTTAATATTAACATAGGCACAGGCTAATTACTGCTAACTAACATGCTAGTTAACATTAACATAGGTACAGGCTAATTACTGCTAACTAACATGCTAGTTAACATTAACATAGGTACAGGCTAATTACTGCTAACTAACATGCTAGTTAACATTAACATAGGTACAGGCTAATTACTGCTAACTAACATGCTAGTTAATATTAACATAGGCACAGGCTAATTACTGCTAACTAACATGCTAGTTAACATTAACATAGGTACAGGCTAATTACTGCTAACTAACATGCTAGTTAATATTAACATAGGCACAGGCTAATTACTGCTAACTAACATGGTATTTAACATTAGAAATTAAACTTAAACAGCAAATGGAAGTCCAAACTGTCTGCAAGCTTCTCCTGACAATACGGTGATTGATCAACTATGTGACAGTAAGTCGCGTGGTTATGACACAATCGTTAGCTTATTTTTACAAAAACGTCTGCTACGGAGCCATAACGTGAGCTACAAGGTAACGGAGCCTTTTATACATTGTTGTGTTTCTTTAGAAATAAAAAACGGACAAATAGAGTCTTGAAACGCTTCAGATGTAAAGTTATTCTCTATCAAAGTGGCGCCAAAATAAATGGGAGTCAATGGGATACTAACAACGGGTGATGGCTTCGTCATTGGTCTCGTCACCTGCTTTGCTCTTCTCTCAACTATTGATTTTGCTTTTCATTAGCACTATGAGTACTGAAAACATAACCTTTAACTCTGCAGGAAAATGGTGAAAACCTAACTTTCAAGAATGAAATCACCAACAACAAACCTGATGTGGTGATCACCAGGAAATGTATGCTGGAGCTGAAGTTTGAATGCAAGTACCCCAAACATGGAAAGGTCAAACAGAGCTACAGTGGACACAGAGAGAATATTACAGTGTCGGAGAAGGACCTCGGCACGTTCACCTACCAATTTGAATTCTATCCTAACAAAAATTTTCGAACCCCGAAAAAATCTAAACTATACCCTCTGAAGTGTGACTATAAGCAAAGGATTTACATGCAGATAGAGGTCACCTCCTCCATCAATGACACCGAGCTGTTCGTGGAGTCCTGCAGAGCGGCACGATATGACAACCCAAACTACCTGCCAACCTACCCCATCATTGACAACGGGTAGGCATGACTACACCCACTGGTGGCAACAATGGACTTAACAATGAATTTGTAATTATTTGTTTTCTTGTCAGTATTTTTACTAAATTGATGGGAATGTGAGATGACCCATTTGTAGACTCTTTGTAGATTAATTATCTCATCTATGCAATATGCTCATGTCAGGATGTAAAAGATAGCTTCACTTCCTCTTTGGCATTAACCACTCTCCTTGTCCTTATCATGTAAATACTTTCAACAGATCAATACCTTTTCCTTTATTATAGCATCATTTGTAATACGTAGAGTTACAGAGGCAATATTTCTTATCTGATTCCTTGGTTTTGCTCTGACTAGGTGTAATGTGGATCCCACTGTTGAAATCCATTCCCCTGCCCACCAAAAACAGTTCCGGTTCAGCATGGAGGCCTTCAGGTTCATCGGCTCGGATGACCAGGTGAAGAATGGACTATGCATATCTCATGCACGTATCTGTTATCTAATGCACACTTTAGTGGGATGGAGGTGCAAAGGAATATGTGAAAAATGTGGGGAGAAGGGTAAATTCCTGCATGTATTCACCACTAACTTCATTAGAGGCATGATGTTTCGGTCATGGAGCTCCATCAGGCATCATATACACAATATGAAACAACACATCTTTACACTGAAGCCACTGGACGTAACAACCAATCAAAAGAGGCTATATCCCTCATAGAAGGCAGGGATAAGTTTGTTCAAGCAGCAATTACAACTCATATTTACGTTTATAATGGCAGGGAGGCAGGTTTGGGTGGAAGACGGGTTAAAATAAACCAGGTTTGTGTCCCATTTGAAAATAAGTTTTTTCTTAACAGAACAAATGGAACTACGTCACGTTCTTTGTCACAGGCGTAGCCGGTAGTGAAGTAACGTCTGATTTTAAGTCATTTTTGTGCCTAAACTTAACCAAACTGCAGCTGTTTTACAATGTTAATGTTTGTTGTCTGGTTTAGATAAGAGGAAAGAAAAATGCTGTTGTGGGTCGCATTAGAGGGTAGGAATAAATGGAGGCGGTATGGCTGCGGCCTGGAGCGTCCCATGTCAAGCTGTCTTGTCTCATGTCGAGGTGTGTCCAACGGTAAGTTCATAGGGTTAAAAATACAAAATTGCAAATTATTTGGAGTCACGGGTAAGTCCACGTTTGTTGCAATCAATTGAAAAACGTTAAAAATTGTTAAAGAAACAATGTTAGCCATACATTTTTTACAATTTATAAGTTTTCACACTTCACTGGGACATTGCTTGCATGGTGAGAGGGCATGAGACCGGAGGCTCCAGGTTGCAGCCATAGACAGAATTCTTTTAGTTTACCTATAATCTGCATTTATTTTAGAGACGGACATATATTTTTAAGTATTTTATTCATCAGTATGATAGTCTGCATTTATCTTGTAGACATATTTTTATGTATTGTATTCATTTGTATGATTGCCGTTACTGTTTCGTTAAAAAACAAGTGTTTTATTCATTAGCATGATAGTCGATGCAAGCTTATTTTATTCCAGACGCAAGCTTTTATTTTGAAAAGTAGAAGCTCAGGGATGGCATCAGGCGGGATGGCATGACACGGGACGCTCCAGGCTGCAGCCATACACTCTTGTATAGTAGTGTATGTATACTATGTTGCAAAACATTTCAAATGAAACAATTTTACATACACGTTGCTGCTGATTGGGTAACATCTCTCACATTCCCACCAAATGAGAGAAACATATTGCAAGTCGTGTTATGGGGAAGGAAGGAGGACCCAAAAGCAGAGAGGAGCGGGCAGGCAGAAGAGGTTGCAAAAAGGTTTATTCAAAAAACCAGGGCATTACATAAAGTCCACGCAAAACAGGCAAAGTCCAAGGTAAGGGGAAAAACAAAACCAAAGCTCAAGGGCTGGCAAAAACACTCAAAAAGAGGAGGGACCACGGGGAATAAAACTCACAGGGAACTCACGAGGAGGGAAATCTGCAGGGGCGACATCAAAAGGAATACAGGGCACACCGACAGGAACACAGACTTCCACACGGACGAGACATAAGGACCTGACAAGGGACAAAGGGAACACAGGGGTTAAATAAAAAATATAGACGTCAGGGGAGGGACAGGACAGACAGGCTCAAAGCAAAGCTAGACAAGACTAGATAAGACAGGAAACCACACTACCAAAACAAAACAGGAAGTGGGACAAACAGACACTTACTGGGGAAACACTGAGCCACACACACAAGGAGACAAGACCAGACCAAAAACCACAGAAGGATAAACAAAGAAACCCAAGCACCCACCCAAACCATCACAAGTCGTGTTGCAAACCGTTTACACCGTTCTGAAGAATCATATTGCTCAAACCATAGACTCAATATTAATGAACAGAGCATTCTACAATTTGAAATCATTTTTAAATGTGGTTATTGGCTCAGGTCTTTTGAGATTTGGTTCCCCTAACCTGTGGCTTCAGTGAAAAGATTGCTTCATATTGTAAATCTAAGGGCCAGAGGTTGATCTTGACCACAGCGCTGCCTTTATGTCCTCTAGAAGAGACAGAGACATGTGTGATGTTCCAGGTTAACAGCATGTTCTGTTGCATTCAGGTGTACATCAGCTGTTCAGTCATGATGTGTAAATTAGGGAGCCCCAACACCAGGTGCTCCCAGGGATGCGTCAAATCCAGATCACAACGAGATGATCAGCAACGTCACCACACAAAGAGAGAGGCTGTCACTCAGAGTTCAAGGCACTTCATTTCCCAGGGTCCTCTAATCGTAGTGGGATTGGCAGAGAGCACCGGAAGCCCAGGTATGAAAACAGGGAGTGTTTTCTTACGTAACAGCACACCTTGCATGAGCCAAATTAAAAGTGTGCTTCTCTTTCCCCCAGTGATCAACCTGAACCTGAACCTGGTTTTCATCGCTGGAGGTCTCCTTGCAGCCGTCGGCATGATCAGTGCCGTGGTCATCTACAAAGCCAAAATATCAAGGGTCAGATATCAGCCTTTTGAAAGTTAAGACAGTGGCGTGCAGGGCTTTAAAGGAACTTGTTTGATCACCAGCCAACATGGCTAGTAGATTTTTAAAGTTACCAGCCAATCAGATTTTCCACTAGCCACGTGTTTACTTTAATTTCAGCTAATCTGTTTCTATGCATCATGGGAAATGTAGGATTAGGACTACAAGCCGTTGCCGGATAGATAGATAGATAAATAGATAGATAGATAGATAGATAGATAGATAGATAGATAGATAGATAGATAGAGAGATAGATAGATAGATAGATAGATGGATAGATGGATAGATAGATAGATAGATAGATAGATAGATAGATAGATAGATAGATAGATAGATAGATAGATAGATAGATAGATAGATAGATAGATATTTGTTGATCCCAATAAAATGGGAAATTATAGTGTTCCAGCAGCAAAATCAGTCACACGGCACAGAATATAAATATAAATGAACATACAATATACATGAATTAATAATAGGATAAAATACAGGAACAGATATTTGAATATATAAAGATAATGTTTCCAAAGTAAACACACACAAAACCGCCCAAATTTTAGATTTGTTGCATCGTTTCTGCAGCCGGCCGAGTCCTACAGACGCAGAGTTATCTGCTTCATTTATCATCGGCCAAACTGGCTTGTAACTTTAAAATACTACCCGCCAAGTTCATTTTCATTTTTACCGGCATTTGGCAGGTTGGCAAGTTGGCAGGTGTCAGTTTAAAGCCCTGGCAGCGTGTGCAGAATACCAATTCTGTATTCATTACATTTGACTTAACTACAGTTTATAAATCACCAAACGGTTTAGGGCTAAAATACATTACTTCATGTGCTACTACACTATGGACCCCCCCAGACCTCTCAGGTGGCCTGGGTCAGGTCTGCTACTACACTATGGACCCCCCCAGACCTCTCAGGTGGCCTGGGTCAGGTCTGCTACTGCACTATGGACCCCCCCAGACCTCTCAGGTGGTCTGGGACAGGTCTGCTACTACACTATGGACCCCCCAGACCTCTCAGGGGGTCTGGGTCAGGTCTGCTACTACACTATGGACCCCCCAGACCTCTCAGGTGATCTGGGTCAGGTCTGCTACTACACTATGGACCCCCCAGACCTCTCAGGGGGTCTGGGTCAGGTCTGCTTTCTGTCCCCAGAGTCAGAACTAAACAGGGAGGGTGGGGGGGGCAGCGTTCAGTTTCTATGCTCCTCATATCTGGAATAAACTCCCAGAAACCTGCAGGTCCGCTGCTACTCTCAGTTCTTTTAAATCAAGGCTGCTTTTCTTTAAATAAACATTTACTTTTCTAATTTCCATTGTTTTTAACTGCTCTATAATGTTTTATATAAAGCACTTTGACTTGCCCTGTTGCTGAAATGTGTTATAGAAATAAAGCTGCCTTGCCTCGCCTTGTTTTGCTATCAGATATCAGATATTGAGTATTCATAGTATTCATCTAAATATTCACCCATTTAAATGAATATATAAACACCTTTATAAATGTCTGCATCTATACATAAGAGGAAAAATCTGTGCCTTGTCATAAAACTGAAACTACATAAAAACAATTTCCTGAAACTCAACGTAAAGTGATATTGCCTGGTTAAAAAACTACTAATAAAAATAATTAAAACAAACAAACAAAGAAAATGAATTATTTCAGTATTTTTAAATTTAGTTTAACAGTATATTCTGCTCTATGTGTTGATACACCACAAGATGGCGCAACTATTCTCTTTATTGTGAGTCCAAAATCAGAACATATTGTTTTCTCCTGCGCTCAGTGTAATGGTTAAATGTTGTAATTCTTAAAAAACTCCACATATAATTATGATAAAGATGTTTGACCCGTCAATTTCCACTCCCACCTATGTTGTTTAGTATCATGTATGGATGTATCGGGCTAAATGAAGACGTTTTTGTGGTATATATTTCAAAGAGGAAAATGTAGAATTTTATTTTTAATGTATGTATTTTGTTGTGGGATTTATTTATTTTTGCATGTGGATATCTAGAATGAAGTAACTAAGCATACAAACTGAAACATGTGACATTTTTTTCATGCTATGTATGTGTAAATAATCTCTGAGCTAGCTACTGAACAACAACGTCAGCTAACGTTTTTTGATACTATTTTGACACTTTTTAAGTCACAGTAATAACAACCAATCTGACACAATGTTCTAACATTCGGCAATTTTATTGGCGGGAGTGTGACACAACCACCTCCGATTGGCCAAAACTACGTTTCTGTTAACCCTTACCTTGACGGGGTTCCAGGTGCATAGCGTCAGCGACAGCGACACAGGATATTAAACCTGTTTTAAGCACTTTGAACTAGGGCTGCACAATTAATCGCATTTGTATCGAAATCGCAATATGGACTAGTGCGATATCCAATATTTGTTAATGGCAAAATATGTGTCAAACCATTCTGAATGAAGTATTGTGGCGCTGCAGAGACATCCCGGCCAACAAATCGTATCCTACAGATCCTTTTATAAATCACACTATAATAATTATAATTTCTTTCAATGCTAATAATTTTCAATATAAATGAGAATAATGATGAATGATCATTCCCTCCAATATCCAATATGAATCATATCACAATCACAATATCAGTCAAAAATAATCACAATTAGATATTTTCCACATATTGTCCAGCCCTACTTTGAACCTCTAATTGTTTGTCCTCTGTCACTAAAAGACAAGTTCGCAAATTCTAACTTGAAGCACTCATTTTTTTTTCTTTATTTAAAAAAATAAAATAAAAATGTACTATTATATTTTTTAGGGGGGCTGAGATTCAATTTAGGGGAGGCTTGAGCCCCCCTAAAAAGGGTCTAAAATCGCCAATGATGCAGTTTTTTATAACAAAAATGTGGAAAGTTTAGTTTAGAGTCATTTCTTCTTGCTAATGAGGAATAATAAAAATCAACTGCACAAAAACATCCATTTCCCCATCGTCTTACCTTCAAAACATAAATGTCTTTATTCTGAAATAGAACTGTTAGCCCACTTTTCATCCTTATAAAAAGTTGACATCAACCCAACATATTCGGAAAGATGTTTGAAGGAAACCTCTTTAACTTTGTTATATTAACCCTCATGTTGTCCCCATGTTGTCCTCATGTTGTCCCCATGTTGTCCTCATGTTGTCCTCATGTTGTCCTCATGTTGTCCTCATGTTGTCCCCATGTTGTCCTCATGTTGTCCTCATGTTGTCCCCATGTTGTCCTCATGTTGTCCTCATGTTGTCCTCATGTTGTCCCCATGTTGTCCTCATGTTGTCCTCATGTTGTCCTCATGTTGTCCTCATGTTGTCCCCATGTTGTCCTCATGTTGTCCTATATCAATGTTGTTTTTAATTCCCCAAAATAACATGATTGATTCCACACAACGCTCTTTGCCAAGTACAAATCTCTACTTTCATTAATTTTGGGGCGTCTTATTCAATTTTATAGCATTGTAAAACAAATGGAAGTGTTTTTGAAATAGTATTGAGTAAAAGTTGACATATTCCAGTCTGTGATTATCATCAACATCCATTCCTTTAATTTTAGTCTAAATAATTCCTAATTTCTGCTTTTCTAACTCAAACATCAGGTATAATTTCCTATAAATGAGGTTTATTGACCATAAATTCCAAAAATAACTGTAAAAACTAAAGTGTGACAAACGAACAAAAGCATCAAAAGTGATGAAATAAGGGACACAAACGTAAGAAAAAGTGTTTTGAATGGAAGACAACACAAGAGTTAAGACAGAATTAGTCTCCAACTAGCCAAATCCTTTTCCCACTGTTGCCCCCCTGGGAAGCGCTCTTGCCCTTTCCCCACAGGGACTACCCATCGGGACTACCAGGCTAATGAACAGTGCTAGCGACAGTTAGCCCACCATTGGCTGTCCCGACTGCCGAGGTTGGGAGGCAGTGGCGACAGGGAAGGAGCCCCGGACCGACGGACCTTTTTGGTAGGAAATACCGAGAGAGAGAGCACCAGAAACCCGGACGAAGACTCGGGAATATAAAGCTTTTTTATTCGATGTTTGGAGTTCCCAAAACGGATCAAAACGTCGCTAACGTTCAATGTTAGCTGGAAGTTTTCGAGGCTAGCACGGGAAGCTAACGTTAGCCGATAGATTAATCACTTCAGCAGAGCTTTTGGAGACATTTCAGGGTTTTTAAACTCGTTTTAATGTTTTCGTAATAATGTAAGACACACAGCTATGAGATATTATATCATGTTGTCTACTTTTATATGGAGTACGGCACATCCGTAGACAACTACCTGACGTTATCGTAGCTAAGTTAGTATATGAAACTAGCAACCGTTAGCAACCGTTAGCTACCTAGCTGGCTAGTAGCTAACGTTAGCTAGCTGTCGACTTTTAACTGACTTCAAGCCAAAGACTTCTGCTTCAAATTAGCTAACGCTAGCAAGGCTACAACTGTTTCCACGTCACCTCATCACGTATCTAGCTACCTGTTGTGAGATGTTGTTACTGGCGAGTTTACCTTTTATTTTCAAAGATGGACGTTTTGTTTTGAAATGCAAAGATACACACCTTACTTCCAAATCTAAATATGCAATCATCGAATCACCATCTTACTTAATGCTAGCTTGCTAACGTTGAGTTAGCCGGCAAAAACTTGGAGTACTGCCCCCTGCTCACTTGATGTGGGTTTCGCTTTGAGGCCTTTAGGATATTAGCCCTTTTTTTCCACCGATAAGACCCTTTTCACAGTCTCTGGATGGGATTTCTATTCTGAATCGCCTCCGGATATTTGTGGGAATTGCCACCGCTGTTGGAGTACCTGGAGTTGCTGTCAATAATTACAAAGGCAGCAAAGGAAGAACAATAATCATTAAAGGTGAGATACCGACGCATGTCAACATTAATTAAACAACTGTATGCACACGTTTTGTGTTAGAAGTGCCCACTCATATTCTCAGATGTGCAGATATGACAGCATCACAGTGGATAACACTGATTTACCTGTACTTGGACTTAAGTTTTTGTCTTATGTTGCTCCATCACCACCATAATACTTTATTCTCCGTTGCAGGAATTGTTGCCGAATGTTATCTTACTGTTAATTCATTTTTAAAGTACTATGTCATGCTCATTTTCAGGTTTATACTTGAATTTTGTTTATACAGACTTTTCATCCTTATAAAAAGTTGACATCAACCCAACATATTCGGGAAGATGTTTGAAAGGAAACCTCTTTAACTTTGTTATATTAACCCTCCTGTTGTCCTCCGGTCAAATTGACCCATTTTCCTATATCAATGTTCTTTATAATTCCCCAAAATAACATGATTGATTCCACACAACGCTCTTTGGCAAGTACAAATCTCTACTTTCATTTATTTTGGCGTGTCTTATTCAATGTTATAGTATTTGGAAGAAAGAAAATGAAGTGTTTTTGAAATAGTATTGAGTAAAAGTTGACATATTCCAGTCTGTGATTATCATCAACATCCATTCCTTTAATTTTAGTCTCAATAATTCCTAATTTCTGCTTTTCTAACTCAAACATTAGGTATAATTTCCTATAAATGAGGTTTATTGACCATAGATTCCAAAAAATACTGTAAAACTAAAGTGTGACAAACATCAATTCATTCAATTCATTTTTAAAGTCCCATGTCATGCTCATTTTCAGGTTTATTCTTGTATGTTGTGTTTCTACTAGAACATGTTTACATTCTTTAACATTAGAAAAAAAAACACTATCTTTCTCATACTGTCTCTTTTAAAGGCGCAGACACACCAACCTGAATATCGGCCGGCAGATAGTCTGGAGAGGTCGGTGACTTGAGTCTGTTCGGTGTGTGTGCCGTCGTCAGCCGGAGGAGCCGTCGGCTTTAATTTGTGCCAGTTTGACTTGTTGAATCGGCGGACAGCCGGGCTCAATCACCAATCCGATTGGTGTAGTGCTAGCCCTTGACTAGCGAATCAGTGCACTTATTTTAAAACACTTACCGGAAATGATGAGCGCGATGAACGCCTCTCAAAATCGGACAAATCTTTCAAACTTACCTTTGTCGATTAAAGAAACCGACAGATTCAGCAGCTGTGTGGCCTTTTTCTCGCTTAAAATGTTTTCAGAAACATGTTTTGGTGAACTATTTTTTGTATTCCGAATATTCAAGTCAGCTTTGAAATTCGGGAGAAGCCAGACCCACGTGACACGTTTGTCATTTACTGTTTTCATTTTTCGGGAGACAATACAGATTAGCGCCCCCTGCTGTTGGAGACATATTACGTCCTCTGCACGCGTAGTACGTACGCTCATGTCGGCGTCGCATCTGTTTGTCCGAGGCCCTTTTTGGACCGACGGGAACCGAATGATCAGTGTGATTTCCTTTTCTGCTGATGGTCAGTTGTCGGGTTGGTGTGTCAGAGCCTTAAGCCCCCCCCAGTAAAAAGCCTAGTCTGCTCTAATTGGTCAGTGTCCGCAGCATCCACGCTGCGGCCGCCGTCATTGCAACCAGGGAATGACTGCAACTATGAATGAACTATAAAGGAATTCCAAAAGTCGAATAGTAAAATAATTAGTATTATTTGAATGCTAAAATTACTATTGTAATGGCCTACCAGCATGTGAAAATGCTTTTGTCATGTCACGTATGATGAACAATACATTAGCGGGAGTGAGATGAACCATATGTTAGCGGGGAGTGAGAAACACAAGGCGTTTTGAGGTCTTGAGATCATAGAGCTAATGTTACGTACCGCGTAACGTTGTGTAACAAGGGGGAGTGACATGCCGTGGCTGGGAAGCGAAAAAAAAGGATGGGGAATAGATTTAACATGAAATCTTAAAAATCGGCATAAAGTTGCCGCATAGGTGCACTGCGCGCAGACAGGAGAATGGGACAGAATTTAACAGACTTTTTTTCTTTAGCATTCTGTTCCTGTTTTCAGACTTGTTGAAGAGATGTGTGTTGGGAGTAACACAATTTCAGTAGCGTATTCCTTTGTGCTGTAATGCAGTAATATAACGCATCACTAATTAAATTTCGGTAATATTATTTGTTAGAATTCACATTTGGAAGTAACGTGCCCAGCACTGGATGTGGGTAAGTTAAAACTATTCTGCCTCGTTATCTTCAATAAGTGTTCTGCTACGTTGTGGAAGTTTAGCCCGTGTATCAACATGACATTATTTGGAGAGAGAGAGATAGAGATCTATATTATCGCCTTGATAATATTGCTGTTGCTGTGTTTCTCATTGCATAGCTGATGTGCAGATTGTTTAATATTATTTGTTACATGTGTTGATATTCAGGTTGTGTAAGGGCAATTTGCTAGCAATGTGCACAGACCAGTAAACAGACCAGCCAGTGGAGCTACATGCTTAGCTATTAAAGGTGTATTACACTGTTTGCTTTGTTACACATAACAAATCCCAATTTAAACCCTGAAGGATAACAGCACTGTGGGGCACTGGACATCAGTTACCTTACTGCAGTTGTCAGGGTGGGATATTATCACCCGCCACCAGCCAACGGCGGGTGACTTTGCCTTGTATACCAGCCACAGTGGCGGGTGGAGTGGTTTTCAGCGCTAGTCCGTGACATCGGTTTTAAATATATGGCAACATGTCCCCGGTGTTAGGAGGCCCGCCGGAGAGTTAGCAGTAGCAACTGTTGGGGGCGAAGTAAACATAAAAAGAGAAGGTACTTTTCTAAGAAGTGGCGCATTGTGGCAAAGGGAAAACGAGGGAATGGTTAGCTTACTAGGGTTGGGCGATGTCCCCTAAATTGGCAGTTGATCAGACATACATTTAAATGCCCTCTGTAAATAGACAGTATTACATGGTGCCGCTGGTAGGGGCAGTACATTACAACTTGACCTATTTTCACTTAACTACGGTGCCGTAAAGTCTAGACTCAATCAGATCTCTGATCTGCGTAACAAGGGTACAGTGGAACGTTTAATACAATAATTACCTAATATACCATCATTACTGAGATTAAACTACATTCTCGGTTATATTTGCACAGAATAACGCAATAACGAATAACAGTGTCTTTGCTAGTTTAAGACCGACGCAGTTGTCAATTTCCCGTCCACTAGGATTAGCGTGTGTCTGACAGGGTGTGTGTGTGTGTGTGTGTGTGTGGGGGGGGGCATCACGATGGTGGCATCACGATGGTGGCATCACGATGGTGGCATCACGATGGTGGCATCACGATGGTGGCTCTTTATCACGATGGACAATGATAAATCGTCCATCAGCCCAACCCTATAGCCTACCTTACAGACGACCAGTCCATGCACTGTACTTACTGTCAAACCTACTCGTCTTCAGAAAATGAGGAACAACTAACCTTAAATTAGAGGCAATAGAAGACCACGAGTCCTCCAGGTCTCATGTCAAGTGCACTGCCATACAAAGATGGGACCCCAGGAGGAGAGAGTGGCAATAAAAGCACAATTTTTTTCACATCACTTTTAATTTCCTTATATCAATAAAATATATTAATACAAAATAATGTATTGAAGCAATTCAAAATATACTAATGCACTTTCTTTTATAAATTAGAATTCTGGAAAAAGTGGCTGGTAAAAAATATATAAGTGTCTGGTAAAAAATATAAGTGGCTGGTAAAATTGGGCATCCACCAGCCAAAGTTAATTTCCCACCCTGGCAGTTGTGCACGTATTGTGGTGGCAGATAAACAGTGTGGTGTAATTAAGAAAGTTACAAGAGTTTAATGTAGTATGCATTTATTTTGGAGGTGGGGTGTTTTATTTTGTAATTCTGATTTTCTGCCGGGTGGGGGCTTTTGCGGCAGATTTGGAAGAAGCACATGTTGTAGTTAACGCAATCTCTATCCATCCGTCTTTTGTTCGTTCCTGGGGCATTGCCAGTATATTTAATTTAATAACTTAAGACCTAATCTAGGGATATATTATTTGTTTACTTGACTGTATCTTAAGACATTTTGAAGGTGCAACCTGTAAGGGGGAAATTAAGACTTTATTTATTAATTAATGGTAATACAGCAAATACTTACTTGTATTTTGTTATATTTGTTATTTCAGTTTGACTTTTATTCATTAAAATGACCTGACAAGTACAACGCACCTCATCGGAGGAAAACGTTTTGAAGGAATGAGTTTAGCTTTCTGTTTCATGTCAGATGAGAACAGTATAAATGGCGAAACAATGATGAGTTTACTCTTTATTTATTTTTTTTAATTTGGTAATTCCAGCATGCTTTAATGTTACAGTGGTAACAGAAAGAAACAGGAATATCAGACTGGTGGCCAGCCATAGCTTATCCATCTCCAGATGAGTTTCTTTCCGCTTGTCCCAGCGCTGTGGAGACCGCAGGATGCACTAGGAAGGAACTGGGGGGCGGTGATTGGCAACATATTCACCCAGGATGGTGTGGCGACTGCCCCGTACGCAAGCTCTTTTAACCTTATTAGTCAAATAAATTTAAACAAACCTACAAGTAACTGTCAAAAAAATGTAATATTTCTCACACTTATTTTCCTTATTAAACAGAAAAATACAACTATACACCTATTCACCAAAACCTAATCTTTCCACTGTATCAACGACAACGATCACCAACTCTAGTTTGGTCCAAATGAATCCTTAATTTACAGAGTGTGATGTGCAAATACGCCAGCTCCCCTCGCCGTCTCGCTGCCCGTAGAGCAGCCGCTTGTTCTCCCAAGGTAAATTAGCCAAATAAAATGACACAAATTTGCCAACAAATTGCCCAACCCTGCTACTCCATGTTTAAATTTACTATAGCTGTGACAATCGTAGCGGCTCATTCAAAAGCACCCGTGTCTGAATACAGGCTGTGTCCATTTCTTCTCAGTTTTTCGTCTCATGTAAAGAAATACTCCTGGTTAAAGAGGTTTTAAGTTTAATTCTGTAAGTGTCCTGCTTTCAGTTCTTAGTTGGTCATCTTGTACTTGTTGACGTACAGTCCGTGATGTTTGTGCAAGTTACATTGGACCCGCCATCTGTCACTCCGGCTCATGGATGCTGTCGTGGATGCTGTGTGACCCTCCCCCCCCTATAAACATGGTTGAGTCTGAGTGAGTGGTTTGACCTCGATATGGAGCATTGGTTTTATAATTTTGCTTCTGATAAATTAGGTTAAAGTTTGTCTCCTTCCCCCAGAAATAGGCTAGTGTGTATCATCGGAAACGTGCAATTTGTAATTGAAGTTATTTTTTTTTTTAAGGGTGGTTGGTTAATATTTGGCTGGTTATTTCACGTGTAACAGGTATGGTCCAGCTCTCAAAAACACAGAGTTGTTGGACAACACAGTTAAATGTTGATGCACTGAACCGAATACAGTGGTTTCTGAAAAGCTTTTGGCATCTTGGACGATGCAAATGAAGGCGTAGCTCTGGTTGCCACTAAGTTCCTACTCCACATGCTCCAATTTGTTGTTGTTCCTTGTAGGTACGGTATGTTAAATCCAGCTCACGTGATTCTTGGCTTTTTTTTTTTTTTTTTGTCTAGCAGTCTGTCTACAGGATTTAAGCCCCTTGGTGTGAAGAGTGTCTCTAATTTGCCAGTCCTTCCTTCCCAGCTGTTGTTAGATGCAGCATTTCTTAACAAGCTTCAGTCAACACAGCTTTCTAATTGCCTGTAATTGATTTAAGGATCTCTGTTCTTTTCTTAACAGCACCAATGTAGGTTAAATTGAGTGTTTACGCTGGGAACATAACTTTATATTCCAGTAGTAGTTAATCATCAATCAGCTGATTAAGCTCTGTTTTCCCTTCTGTTTTAATAAACTGTTGTAGGCTTTGATGTCTGCAAAGTATGCTGATTAAATTACCCCAAAGGTGCACTTTTAAGTTTAAAGCCCTCTGCCTTCTGTTTAATCTTAAATCTGTCAAGAGTATCTGCTTTAGAACATTTTTACAAACATTTAAAACCTTTTACAATTACGCCCTAGTGCCTGTTGAGCTATATATTTAAATGTATAGATTATTTTGAGGCAAGAAGGTGGAACTTTGTTACCACAAGATGTTTTAATCCATTTATTGCTGTGCATTGGTTTGGCTTTTGAGGGGGGGATGAATAAAAGACATTAGGGAATTCCAACTAATACAAACTGTACTTTTTTTTGACAGGAGTAATACCCTACCCTTATTTTAGAGTCAAATTAATGTGTGCTCTGCCTTTTAACTAATTGAATATTGAGGATAAATTGCAGGAGATGGTATGTTTTGGTTTAATATGAGACCTTTTTGCTGCCACCTAACTACAGCAGATGTATTTGGGGGGCAACAAACCACTTGAGATTTTGTTTGTGGTTCTCAATGCACTGATGCATAACAAATGAAAAATGTAATTGTAAAACATACTTCTGGAAAAAGATCTGTCACTCTGGATAATCCACCTCACTGTATAGAGTTTTTAGTATTTTCACTTTTCAATATCTTTTCTTGCCCTCATAATTCTCGTCCTTTTAACTCCAAACTGTCTCCTTTTGGCTCTGTCCTGTCTATGGTTGTAGATGATGTGCGAGGTGATGCCCACCATCAGTGAGGCCGAAGGGGGAGGCGGCGGTGGTCGTCGGGGCTCTGGCTCCCCATTGCAGTCGGACTCAGAAGGTCACTTTGAGTCGCTGATGGTGTCCATGCTGGAGGAGAGGGATCGTCTTCTTGAGACGCTGCGAGAGACGCAGGAGAATCTGGGCTTGACTCAGGGCAAACTGCATGAAGTCAGTCATGAAAGAGACTCACTGCAGCGACAACTTAACACTGCATTGCCACAGGTAAGCAAGAGAGAACTTTTTCATATCATATCATAGTTTGATGATATGATAATGTATACAGGTAGATGATAGAGATTTGTTAGCTGCAGCAGCCACACCGGACTAAAAGAACTTCAAAACTGAGTTACCTGTCAAGTCTCACCGTGTAAAAGTCAAGACTCACATTGCAGTGTCTATGCTGGCATTTCACATCATGAACATTTATAATGTAAAAATGTCAGTGTTTCACGCTATCAAAGTTAAAAAGTGTGCGTTGTAAATTAGTTTAAATGGAGTTATACCCGTGCCCTTTGAAGCACCCTTCCTGCATGGCTTCTGGTTGCGCTGCCAGCCAAAGTGTCAGTCACACTTTTGGATGGCACCTCTTACAGATCGTTGGCTCCCACAGTGGAGAAAGTGATACCAGAGTCTTTTATGGCTTTGGGAGTTATATGGTTGACCAATTGCAAGGTGCCATAAAGTGTGCGTGGGTTTTTGCAACAAACTTATTACGAGTCGAGAAGACAAAAGAAACTGTGAAATTGAAGAATAATACCTCTGCTATGAGAAACTATTCATATTGAGGAGCGAAAACACTTTTTTCCAAGTGGAGCTATTACTTTTTTGACTACTTTCACCCCTTCCGTGCATATAATTAGTATGCAAAATGCCCCTTACAGATATTAGATTGTCATACCTGCTACTCTATTTCTACTGTTTGCATAACATAATGTGGAGGGAATTGCGATCCTGACTTTGTCCATCTGCTTGCAGGACTCATGTTTCTACCTCTCTGGGCTTTTATATTTAAAACAAAGGGATTAGGTTTCCAGTTTTAATGATGCATAAGGGGCTGGAAATTAGTTAAGCATTGGTGTAGTTTTTGTTGGATATGCAGCCAGTATATAAAGTTAACATGCTGGTTATTTTCAGTGTTTGACGTTTTATTACACGAGTGAGAGAAGCGTGAGGCGAGTGGACTGAGTGATCATAGCTCAGAATAAGACAGTTGAAAGGTCACAGTGCTGAAAGCAGAGAGGTCTGTAGATAGTACCGGGCCACTGCATATAGAAAGGAGGGCAGATCTCACAGATTAGTGTTCTAACTAGAGATGTTCAGGTACCGATACCAGTATCGTTATCGCCTTTGATACTGCATAAGACGGCGGTATCGGGAAGTACTGAAGTTTATTCACCGATCCGATTACATAATAAAGCCCTAAAGAAAATCTACGTTAAAGTAGTTTATTTGTGCTCTTTTTCCATTATGACTGATTGTCACAAAGGTTCTGTGGCGTTCATTGTTTGTTTGTTGATGTTTCACTGAGCCAGACCGACAATAAATCTCATAATATCACATCCATACAGGGAAGTAGCATACAGTTATTAAAACATAATAAAATATATGACACGCTGGTATTGGATCAGTACTCGGTGTCAGCTAATACGCATGTTCAGGAATCGGTATTGGGAAGCAAAAAAATAGTATCGGACCATCTCTAGTTCTAAGTGATCGTGTCCCAACTTTCCCTAAACATCAAATAGTAAGAACTAGAGTGCGGATCGGGCCCGGTCCGACAGAGCAGTAACCGAACCCGGCCCGAGCGTCCGACAGGCATTAAGATTTTTCTGTCTGAGCCCGACACAGTTAAAATCGCATTTGTTTCTCATACTAATGACACATGTACGTTTGTTTGTGTGAAAGCTTTTATTAAGCAATTGTAGGAAGGCATTGGGAAATGTCAACAGATGAGCGCATCAATGCACAGCTGACTTTCCTTCGTTTTCAATAGTTTTAAAATGTCCTTGAATTCAAAATGTTCAATGCCTTATCGCGCTGATGTGACCGAGCCCGACCCGAACCCGAGCATCCTTTCTAAAAATCTGTCCGACCCGAGCCCGACGGGTCGGTATCCATCCTCTAGTAAGAACAGATGTTTAACACAGATGTTTTGTGGGGTGTCAAGGCCTTTCTTTGCAGCTCTGTGTTTTACAGCCAGGATAACTTCATCCAAAGTCAAAACATTCAGACGCTGCGTGACTCTGATCCATTCAGTTGACACTTAATGTAGTACAGAAAAAACATACAGAGATAAACATGTAAAAGTAAAGCATAGGTCATCACTAGCAGCAACATAAGCTATTGTGTTTATAGATGTTGAATTGATGGCAGCATTGGCGGCGAGCTACTATAATCATGTTTACATGCTTTATAAAATAAAAGTCAGAAGCTACCAGACTTTGCGTATGCTGCACAGTCAAACTGTCATTGTTATTAATTATTGTTATCAATACATTGTTTTAGTTTATTGACCTCTAAAGCACATTTTATAACTCTGTCAAATGACAAAAAATATTAGTGAGAGGAGCTGATCTCCAGTCACATGGCCCAAAATTGGACTGACGGCCGTCGATCTTCTTGGTGTGTAAGCACCTTAAAGCAGCTGAGTTTTTCTGTGTGATATCATTGTGTGTGTCTGTAAGTGTGTGTGCATGCACACTGCTGTGGTGCTGTCAGCTGATCATCAGCTGATCATCTGGCTATCTGCCAAGCCTCCTGGGATTTGTATCTGGAAGGCAAGAAAATCCAGCTGTTAAAAAAGTAAAAGCCCTTTATACTCTATGCTGTAATCTGGTGTAAATACACAATGTAGCATTCTTCTTCTTTAGTGCAGTTGGTACTTCCTTCCATGATTTGATTAATTACATTCTGACTTAACATGTCTATTCAGATCACTTAACATGAAATAATTCTTAGCAAATCCCTTACAGAATGCAGATTTAAACATTTAAACAACCTTGCCTTCTAGTTTTCATCACTCATGGACAAAAGACAAATTAATGCATCCGCATTTTAAACTTAATTCCCACTTGTCTAGGGACTCTCAATGTGTAGACAACTTAATTAAATAGTGGTGGTGATAACGGCCACGTATTTTCAATGAAACATGTATAAACCAAAGGCGAACTTTCAAATTAAAAACAAGACCATGCAAAGCAGCAATTATTTAAGATGCATTCTTAGGAACCACATTAGTGCCATCTTGAACTATTGTGTTGGAGAGAGTCTAGGTCTTCAGGCTACAGTAGGTGGGTAAAGGGGAGGTGCAGTTTTCTCGCTTGTTCCCTCCCTCCTGGTGAGAGTACCCTTCCCCAGGAATGCACATACATTCCAGGGCAGCTGGCTCACACGTCAACAACTTTTTCGAACTCTTAGCGTTGCACGGTCGAACTGTACTTATTTTTCTTTCTTTGTTGAGTTGGTTCAGACCAAATTGGTCCAACACTCCCAGTGCTTTATAAACGTCATTGACACCAGTTAGAATGTGTGCAGAGCTAGACTTCTAGTAGTCCAAATTTAGAGCCCACATATTGCGGGTGGAAAAGTCAATTTCTGTGCTTCTGTGTCAGCCAAGGCTTGTGATAGTTCTGTTTGAAGTGTGTGTATGTCTGTGTGTGTGTGTGTGTGTGTGTGTGTGTGTGTCTGTGTCTGTGTGTGGGTGGGCATTGAATTTCCAGATGTTTTTTTTTAACAACTGCTGTAAAGATTGTTCGAAGCAGTAAAAGCGTGATGTTGCTTCATTTATGTTACATGAAACGCTTTGTAGAAAAAGTAAATGTTAAGAAAAGTGCCTACCATAGGAAGAAAGTAGAGGTTGGGGACCTAAGTATCGGGGGTGTGGTTTGGCAAATATTTAATGAACGAGGCAATAAAATGTGACTGGGAAAATTCAATCTTACTGTTATGTAATTTTAAAAACAAAATCATGTGTAAAGCTTGGCAGTTGGTGATATTTTGCTCCTTATTTTGAAAGGGGGCAATCAAGTGCACTGACCAAATTCTACATTCTGGTCAGTGGCGCAATGGGATGAATTGAGCGTGCACAGTGGTTAGACAGAGAGACAAAGACGGACTTGTTCCACACAGTGATGAGAAAGTGACAAGTGTTGCCTTTTGCCCAGTGTGGGCTGAATTAGTAACTTAGCTTAAATTGACAGAAGACAGGGGAGTGAAAGCCATGCTCCCATACAGGTTTTACAAACTATCCTTAAATCTAAACAGGGTTTGTTTGTGAAGCAGATGCCTGCAGCGACGCATCATGTTCGAGGAGCTGATTAAATTAAGAATGCGGTCACTATGTCCAGAGCTTATTGCAGTTTCATTGCATACTGTCCCCTCTTGCTTTATGTGGGACAGTATACAGTCTTAGTGATGTTGTCTTTGGTTTCATACATTCACCAGGTTTAATATAGCAGCTGATACATGACACCTTTACTTCCAATGTAATTATGGTCTCAGTAGAACTTCAGTCACACTGTTTAACAAAAGGCATTTGTCATACAAAAATAAAGCGATTCATTTCGTTTTGCTAAATGTTATAGTAGCTGTGTCTTAACAGTTCCCAGGCCAAATTATTGATCCTTACACTGTGCTATTAATCGTGAGTCCCCTTTAAGTTTCATGATCCATCTGGTTTTCCATTAACCGATTCAACTGAAATCAACCTTAACCTTTTTAGTGTTCACATCACATGAGCCATTGCCATGAAAGAGAGTCCCAGTTTGTTGTCCGAAGTTAAAAAATGACTCACTTGTCTCTTATATGATGCTGTTTTTTCACATCCTCAATATGATTGAGTCAAATATTGTTAATTCCATGTGCACAATATAACATGAACTTCCATAGGAGTGGGTATTGAGAACCTTATCTGGATTGGAAACAGTGAATAATGTATACAGACCAGGAATTGTGCTTCCCGATTTTGTTACGTGCCTGATTTCAGCCGGTGTGGCCGGACAGAGTGAATACCATGGGCGCTGAAATGAAAATGGCTCCGCTTTGCAGTGCTTCAGCATGCGGTGTGTTTCTGCCGTAAGAAGGAGGCTCAACTAGCGCCTGTGAGCACCGTATATGGTCAAGGGAGCTGAATGAGTTAATGAAGAGAGGGGAGCGCTTTTACAACAAAGCAGTGAAGTAAAATGTAAGAGAAGAGTTTTCTACATTTCATCTCTTTCCTCATTTATGTTTTAAGACGCTACAAATTGTATCCAGCTACAAAAAAGGCTGGAAAAGTTGGAAGTTAGACCGAAAGTACATAGAGTTGTTGCTATGGAGATGATACACCGCCGCGTCTGGTCGCATTGGTGTAAACTGGCAGGTGTCAAGAGTGTTGCAGACCGGTAGCATTGCAAGTAATTCTCATCGTTTGGGGTCTATTTAGTCGCAAATGTGAGTGAAACACTCGCACTGTCAAGCCCTGTCAAGGCATCTCAGGATGCAATCACATAGTGATCTAAAATGAGCCCTGTGATGATGTAGTCTTTTTACTGACAGGAGGAGAATATAGTGCAAACTGGTATCCGGTACGCTGCAGTAGATTCACTTTTTCTCTCTGTCTGTGTGTGTTTGGGCAGCAGTCTAAGCAGCTCTGAATAGCAGCCATTGTAGTGTCTAATTAGTTTTTGACGGGGAGTGCTCCTCTAGGAGAACAGATGCCCTCTGCACAGTGTCAGATTTCAGCACACGCTGCTGTAAGCTTTTTAAGTATGGCTAAAGTCATTATGTAGGAGCTAGGCCTATTGGTTCCGATCTCACTTCCAAATACATCACAGTCTGATGATGGTTTGGTGTTAGGAAGAAATAGAGCTAGTTACCATGCTCTGGTATGTTTCCAAATTTTAAGAATCTATGAAATGCACCTGTACTTTCAGTCAAGATGATTTCAAAACAAAATGTTGAATGAATTAGTGTCATGAAGGGTCGAAAAATACAAAAGAAGAGCTGCAGCTTTTTAGGATGGATGTGCTCCAGCAGCAGCCTTTTAATGATGGTAGACAAAATGCCCACAAGTTATAATTTAGCTTCATCCAGTATGCTTTCATTTGGAGTTTGTTTTACATTCTTGTTCTTATTATTGACATACAGAGAGGAGCCTTGGTGTTTCCTGATGTCTTTTCCTCTTGCAGTGCTGACAGAGCTGCAGTGAAGTCCTTTCCTCTCCTTGGGCCCTTTCAGACAAGGAAACGCAGGGTTGTGCGACGGTGGTAGTGTCACTGAAATGACCCATTTCTGCAATGCCCTGTTGTGTTATTTAAACCCCAATGTAGCACACGTAGACTTAACTGTAGTGTAAGTAGGTTTATTTAACAGTTACTGTTTGCCGTCAGATTGTTTATAGATCTCAAGTTCCCCAACCAGCTTCATTTCACGGAGAAAAGGGGGAAGATGTTCCACAAACTTCAATGCTCAGTGTTTCCCATACATAGGTTCTACTTGGACGCATCGCCCAGGTAGATAAAATCAGAATTCAATTTTCTTTCCAAACAATGGTGTGTTTTTTATTTTTTTTACAGCGCACACAGACCAGTTGCCTCTGAAGTTGCGTGCCGCGTGCGTGACAGCGTCAACGTTGCATTTGCTCAAAGAGGCTATTGTTACGTTAGTAGTAGCATGCTGCTGGTGGTCTTGCAATGGGAATAACCTTACTAATTAAACCGTAGAAAGAACGTGGCCACGCTGCTGTAAAAGCTCGCCAAATGTCATTTATCAGTCTGGTTGTTACCCCTCTATATAACGGATCTTTGTAACAGAGCTAGCTAACTGGAGCTGACTGGAGCTCAATGCTAATCAGAGCTAATTGTTGCTAACCGAGCCTTCAGTTCTCCGTGCCTGTATCCATTAACTGTATTATGGACCCGAATAAATCCCTTTTATTAAATGGTCTGTAAAAGTTTTAAACTACAACTCAAAGTTGTTTGAATCTGCTCAGATGAGATCTAAATGAGTGCAACAGGACACGTATAGTACAGAACGGCATGTTTAGGATCCCCAAATCTCGGTTCAATACACATCAACAAACGAACAATGATCTAACAAACAAAATGATCAAGAATTAACTTAGAATTAACTCTCCTTATCTTACATGATTTATCAGGAGTTAGGAGGAAACGGTGTTGAGATTAATAATAACTTTCTGTTTGGATCATAGTACAGTATTTTGGGTATTTTATCTGCTGAAAAAACTGATTTAATTGACAAAGCACATCATGGCTACACGTTTTTTGTCATGTGTTTAACACTGAATGAGCATTGTGTTGTATTTTAGCCAAATACTGAAAGCAGCAGAAATACAGAACTGAGTATTACACTGTAATATCTTTTAATGTATACAAGCAGGGTGGAAAAAATTGGCACCCACCACCAGCCAATGGTGGCTACTTTTTCAACGTGGCAGGTCACTTAGCCGTGTATACCAGCCACAGTGGCGGGTGGAGTGGTTTCCACCGCTAGTCCGTGACATTGGTTTAAAAAATGTGGCAGCATATCCCCGGTGTTGGGAGGCCTGCCGCCGAGCCAGCAGCAGCACCTGTTGAGGGTGAAGTAAAGAAAAAGAAAAGATACTTTTTTGAATAAGTGGCAAAGGGAAGGTGCATTTGATTGCCCCCTTTCAAAATAAGAGGCAACATATTACACACTATGGTCATGAAGGCTGGGTCAGGACCGAAAGAACGAGATCCAGAGTACAAGCAAACCGAAATGGGTTTCCTCAGGAGGGGGGGCTGGCGTCTCCCTTAGAGATCGGCTGAGAAGCTCAGTCCTCCGAGAGGAGCTCGGAGTAGAGCCGCTGCTCCTTCACGTCGAAAGGAGCCAGTTGAGGTGGTTTGGGATCTGGTAAAGATGCCTCCTGGGCGCCTCCCTAGGGAGGTGGTCCAGGCACGTCCAGCTGGGAGGAGGCCTCGGGGAAGACCCAGGACTAGGTGGAGGGACATCCAGCTGGGAGGAGGCCTCGGGGAAGACCCAGGACTAGGTGGAGAGATTATATCTCCAACCTGGCCTGGGATCCCCCAGTCGGAGCTGGTTGATGTGGCTCGGGAAAGGGAAGTTTGGGGTCCCCTGCTGGAGCTGCTGCCCCCGAGACCAGATAAGCGGATGAAGATGGATGGATAACACACACTGCCAAGCTTTACACATGATTTTGTTTTGAAAATTACATAACAGTAAGATGAAGTCTTCGCAACTTTTAGCCGCAGCTGGGTTTTTTGCGGCCCTCCCTAAACGCGCGACCCTCATTTATAATGATTGGGCACATCTGTGTTTTCGTAACGCCGTTTCATGGCCAACGCAGGCAGTGTTGTCAAGAGCGCGGGCACTAATAACGTTAACCTTTTTTTTAAGTGGTCATTTTTAAGTAGTACGTTACCTACTTGGATTTGTTGTGGCTACATGAATACTACATGAAAAATGTTTTTATTAGCTGACATACAATATAGCAGATTTTTATTACAAAAAGGATATTAAATATGAAACAAAAGAAGTTAAAAGCCGTGAAAATATAGAATCCAGCTGAAACTTTAATCAATAAATAACCATTTGTGGTGAAAATGGAAAAAAAATGAGCAGCCCATGTCCCTATGTGTTATGTTATTATGTATGCAAACATTACTCATTCATGCCTTTTCAGTGGTCATATTTGTTTCCGCCCGCTCCCGTTCAGGCACATTTCTTAATTATATTCTAATACAGAAATTAGTCTTTGTCTTATTGCCACCAAAGTGCTGGGATACTCTTCTCAGGGGGGTCGAATGCTGAAAGTGACAATACACATCCCTGAAAAGCTTTTGTGTGTCTCTCTGTGTTTTGGTACGCGGTTCCTTTAATAGGTTGGCACACATATTTGTGTACCCCCCCTTAATCCCCTCCCCTGTTCTGAGGCTTACAGAGCAGCTCAGTGCACTTCTAACCAGCATGTACACTCACTGAGCCATACACCAGTTTACCCTGCTGCAGGAAGAAATGGGATCAGGCTTTAATGCCCATGGCTGCATTCACATATATGCAAGCTTACTGTATTCAACCTGCATATTTACATTCTATGTATATGGGGAAATAAACACTCAAGTTTGAAGCTTGATGCCTACACTCTTCTCAACTACCTAAAACATGACTGAGGATAATAATATAAGTGCAGAGTTAATTGTTTTCAGCTCTTGAATTGCTCCGTGCTTGTCTACATGCTATCATGTCTACCTTTTGCATGATGTAGGCCTGCAACTAACGATTATTTTCATTGTCGATTAATCTGTTGATTATTTTCTCGATTAATGGATTAGTTGTTTAGTCCATAAAATGTCAGAAAATGGGGGAAAATGTGGATCAGATTCAGTTTACTGTCACAGAGGAGAGAAGAAACTACAAAATATTTAAGAAGCTGGAACCAGAGACTACTTTTCATACAAAAATGACTCAAACGGACTAATCCATTATAAAATAGTTTGCGATTATTTGAGTGGTTGGCAACTTATTGATTAATATTTGCAGCTCTAGTAGTTATGTATGTATCATTCATCCCATGAAAGTGCCTGCCTTTAAAAAGATGTCTGTCTAATATTGCTGTGCTTTGTTTTGCATGTGCCCAGTTTTGTCTAGTGGGTTCACCAACCCACAAATAACCACAGATAATGTGCAAGCTAATCAGTCCACTCACTGATTAACTTGCACGTTATCTGGTTATATGTGGGTTGGTCTTGATGGTCCAGTCTGGGTCGAAATTCCTAATAGTTTATTTATAGGCATGTACCACATCGAGGAAGGTCTAGGTTATTTATTTTTCTGCTTCCTTTTGTCAAGTTATGACAAATTTATAGTAAAATGAATAACACTAAATAAAAGGTATCTAGCAGAGGTAGATATCTCTGATTGTTAACTTTTAATAACTAATTTCTCTGACCAAAGTACTGGGTTTAATAGCCAGTAAGCATCTTATGGGTGCTTCTTGATGATTAGATTTTTTTCTACACTGAAATCATTACACCGCACATCCACAATACAAATCCACATGCAAGTACCAAACACTCTCTACCTGTTTTTACTCATTCTTGTATTTTGTGTAAATAAAGAGTAATGAACATTAGGGGGAAGAGGGTCATCAATGGCGTTTAGAGGCATTCAGAAATCTTAAGGTTGCTGTACAACTCGACATCAGCGTCTGCTCTGGAATGTAGGAAGTAAGCCACTCTTTAATTACCCCTGGGTCTGCCTCTTCTGGTCTCTCGTTGGCTAGCAGAGAGTGCAGACCTTGCTCGTAGCCAATAGCAAACTCCCACTTTCTCCTTTTTAGTGAGGCAGAATCTGTGCCAGTCGCTGGATAAGCTCCGAGGCTGGAGTGAAGGGAAGAGAGAATAGTTGTGGTAGTGACTGAAAAGAATGATCAGTTCCAGCAAGCAACCCCAACCCCCCCAGCCCCTACACACACACACACACACACACACACACACACACATACACATCCTTGGAAACGCAGCAAGAAGGCCTCGCTACTCGGCGTGCGTGTGCTAGATTTTTGCAGGGCAAAAAATCAGGATGGCACATTCTTTAGGTCCAACCATGCATGTAATCCCTAAAAGCAAGTGTGCGTGTGTGTTTGTGTGTGTGTGTGTGTGTGTGTGTGTGCGCGCAGAGCTGCATTTGTTGGAAAATAATCTGAGAAAGATTTAAGGTTATATTGTTGGAACAAGTCTGCTAAGAGAGTAGCACTATATTATATTTTCATTTTCTCACGCAGTTTGAGGTGTTTATATCTCTAAAGGTGTTTCACCAGCTTACTTTTCTCTTCTGCCATTTTATCAGACCATCTTTCTGCATGATTCCAGCTCTCTGATATATGGATATTGTTGTCCTCATGACAAAGTCTGTGTTTGGTCACTGCCGTCTGTATTATTACTTCTTTTCTCTAATCTGTAAATGAATACCGCTTCTGATAAAAGGATTTAAGGTACTTTCCGACAGCAAGCAGTTGTCCTCTTGCCTCGATGATTGTTTCCGATGTAAACGTTACCAAAGCCCTTTCAGTGGACAACATGGCTAGGAGAGAGAGGAATGTCAACGTCATTTGCCAAGGCTTGCTGTGTGATCGTGGCATCCATAGAAACCACACAGAGAAAAAAGATGCAGGAGCTATGTTAACTGGTATCTTTGGTGGCAATGAACAAATGTGTCAGTGAAGAAAAACGCTCTTGCAGCAACATTGGCTTAACAGTCTAATATCAATGATATGACTTACTAAACCTGCTTTATTTAGTATCTCACATTGCTAAAAAATGACCTATTTTAATGAGATTAGAGTAGGTATGTAGTGTGTGATAGAGGTTTTTACCGGGATCAGAGGAAGCTAGCAGATTGGTCGTGCTGCTGGCTGTTTAAAAAAACAGAACATTTGCGTTGCACTGCGACAGACGCAGCTGACAGTACCTTTTTAAATCCTTTTTTGAGTCAGATGATGGCGCAACCAGGAAAGTGTTAAGGGTATCAGCAGTCTAAGAACTTGCATCTACTTCTTGAAACAGACGTTTGATTGCTGCAGTGGATTTATGTTATACTCTATCAAAGGCACTGTCTCCACAATAACAACAGTTTTTAAATTTCTGTAGCGGTAACATGTTAATGTATTTGTGCATTTCTATAATTTCTATTGTAGGAGTTTGCTGCACTAACAAAGGAGGTGAACGTGTGCCGGGAGCAGCTTCTGGAGAAGGAGGAGGAGATTGCTGAGCTCAAGGCGGAGAGAAACAACACACGGGTTAGTAAAATGTGCTGTATCCTTACACACACACACACACTCACTTCTTAATCTTTTAGGACAAACTGCAACACACAAGTGTTGCACGTTCAAACAGGCCACAATCTTCACTATCCACCATTGATGAGGAAGGTTTGGCGGACCTGTGTACTCCAGTCAAATCCCTGCATGTTTCTGTTTTGGGTATAGGCGGTTGTCATAACAACACTAGTTGACAAATCAGTTTCTATCCTATAATCTAAACCACTGTCACAAGTTGCTCAATCATCAAATATTTCAACCACTGACAATAAATTTCATCAGAGACAGCTGTTTGTGTTGAGAAGGAGCACAACTATAGCTCAGCAAGCGCATTAGTAGTCAGTAATGTCTCTGACTAGAACCTGTTTACTCTTGCATACTCATCATATTGAAGAGGTTTTTGCTTTTAATATCCAAAAGCTTACGGCATTGTGCAGCGAGGAGTGCCAGTCTGTCAAGCAAGATCAGTCATTTGAAAATATAATTCAAAGTTGGACAAATGTAGAAGTAGACGCAAGAAGAGAAGGAGAAGACCTGGAGATAACCTAAGTTAAAAATTAGAAAAAGGAAACATTGAATGGCAGCCTACCTAAACAGATACCTCAGGCTTATTAATGCAAAAACAACTGCAACAACTGCAACAGCACTAAGCTAATACACAGTTTCACCATAGGTGTATGATGGCTATGGATAAACAAGAATTGTAGTGATTTATTGCGGTAGGACAAGTTAAATGATTCAGATCTGTTTGTTTTTCTTTGCAACAAAGTTGATGCTCTATGCTCGTGCACATGAGCGATGAGTTTTAGCCGGATGGGTTTCTAACACTGTCGCTCTTATGTCCAGCTCCTGTTGGAGCACTTGGAGTGCCTGGTGTCTCGCCATGAACGTAGTCTGAGGATGACGGTGGTAAAGAGACAGGCTCAGTCTCCCGCGGGAGTCTCGAGTGAAGTGGAGGTCCTCAAAGCCCTTAAGTCACTTTTTGAACACCACAAAGCCCTCGATGAGAAGGTACGACTGTGTGTCTGAGGGTTTGAAAGGAATGAAGGGTGTGTGTACATGTTTACCAGTGTTACAGATTATTGACATTGCAAAGGCAAAGACAATGGGATAGACAAAGTAATGAAGGTTTGGGAAGTTGGGCAGTTTTGTTGATTTTGGTGTCACGTGTTTTGTAGGTGAGGGAGCGACTACGCGTTGCCTTGGAAAGATGCAGCGCATTGGAGGAACAGCTCACCCTCTCACACAAAGAAGTAAGCAAAAAAGGACTTGGAAGGAGAAGTATTTACTGATCAAAAATTCACTTAACTCCAACCCAATACAACCTTTTTTAAGTTAGGGTCAAAATATTGATAATATACTGCATTTACATGATGTAGAAAATAGAAAAAAACCCTTACCATGCTTTTTTAGGGGCGCCTGTGGCTCAGTGGTAGAGCGGTTGCCTGCCAATTGGAAGGTTGGTGGTTCAATCTCTGGCCCTGTAGTCCCATGTGGAAGTGTCCTTGGGCAAGACACTGAACCCCGAGTTGCCCCCGATGCTGCGCCATCGGAGTGTGAATGTGTGTGAGTGTTTATCTGATGAGCACACAGTGGATGAATGTGTGTGAATGGTTCCTGTACTATGTAAACACGCTTTGAATAGTCGTTAGCACATTTTATTGTTTTTATTCTCAGCTTTGCTCCCGGTGAGTGGTACATATAGGCTTACATTTAACACCACATTAAACATTGTCAATCAGCAACAACAAAAAACAACAAGAACAGTGCAGGCACTAAGCATTGTCTTTCTAAAATCTTTATTTAGGCTGTTGATCTTTACAGAAATCTAAAGTAAAGGTGTATCGGTTATCATACAATGTTAGTGATAATGCAGTGACCATAATTAACTGCAGACATGATGTAGGAATTAATGACGCGCTCCTTTTTGTTTTTTCTGCACTGACGCAAACTGAATGGTGAGATGTTTTGACATGCAGCTTTGACAGGTCAATGCTTATTTTATTTTTTTATTTCATACCAGAGGAAGACACTTACATACCAGGAGATGCTGGCAAAACAAAAACTAGACAACATTTTTCACAGATGTGATAAACAGTCAACATATGATTCTTCTGATGGCACTAAATTGTATTTTATTGCCATTTGTTGCTTAAAGACATCTCTCCTGCACATATTTCTATTCACACCTCAAGTATTCACACTGGATCTGAGAAATAAAGATTCACAACTCTTACATACACATATAGGCACATGAATGCAAAGAGGTCTTTAGTCCACTGGGTATTGAATAGGATTAAGATTGACAAAAGGCCCAGAAGATCTTGTGGAAGTGTCCTAGATTTCCTCTCTGCTTTATGCTACATTCATCTTTTGTTCCTGGGAATCAGCCTGAGACCACACACACACACACACACACACACACACACACACACACACACACACACACACACACACACACACACACACACATAAAATCAACCACTTGCCCCTCTGCTTTTATTAGTTACCTTACTTCCTAGGGCAGCTTTTTGCTGTGTTGTTTGGCCATTTGGCATAGAATGTATCAGTCTCTGCAGCATATTCATGGGAGTTTGCAAAAATAGTTGTGGTTTGAACTTAAGGCTCTTGGCATTTTTGTAGCGGCAAGCTACATTTTTATGTGTCTCTGTCCTATGCACACACATGCACGAACGCACGCACACACACACACACAGAAAACTTGCTTTTGTGGGGGAAAAAAACATAAAAATGATCATAGGAAGCAAACTCCTTTAGTGCTCTTGGAGAAGTGGTTAACCGAGTTAACAGATTGTTTTAATGGTTATCACCAGCAAATTGACAAATTGAAAAGGTGGTAACAAACTGGTGTTTTCTCTAGTTGGCTTACCTCAGGGAGCAGAGCATCCAGAAGAGAGGGATGGCAGACGGAACCAGCGAGGTCAACCACAACTCTGAAAACACACCAAGCACTAATGGCAAGGTGAGGTTACTAAACTGCATATGTGTTTGAACATTAAGTACAAGAGGGAGGTATCGCATGCAAGTCTTTCCTTTTTTCTTCCCTTTGATTTATTAAAAACAAATGTGGTCCAGGCTTTGCAATGAATAGCTGTGCTATGTTGTGTCATTTACACACACATGTACAGACAAGATGCATTTACTGGAAGAAGTGGGAGGCTGGAAACAGTCCAGGTTAATGCTGACAGATTGTTCTGCAGTGTGTCTCTGCCTAAAATGATACAACTTTGACATCAGTTAATAAGTGCTTGAGGAGCAGCAGGTGAGCAATTTAAAAGGACCATGATTCATCATTATTTTGTGCATTATATGCCTGATCCAATTTTAAACTGACAACATACCTAACAACTGTAAAAATAATCGATATTTTGTCTTCCAAATCAGAGTCAAATTGTTTGATGTATATGCCTTGATTACAATACACACATAAACAGAACAAAATCAGGAATATCATATTGATCACCCTTTATTATTAAGTGAAGTGAAGCCCACGTGTGTGTTCTGTACATCTTGTGTGCACTGGCTAAAACAGTTGTGTTAATTCACCCACAGCGGTCATCTGACGGTTCGCTGAGTCAGGAGGAGGAGTTGGTTCATGGGTTTGGGAAGGTCAGTGAGCTCAAGGATGTGGTGGACCGTCAGTCGGCTGATCTGGGCCAGATGAAGGAGCGCATGGGTGCTATGGTTTCACGCATCAGCGAGCTGGAAGAGGACCTAGACACGGCCCGGAAGGACCTCATCAAGTCCGAAGACATGAACACGCGGCTACAGAGAGACCTGAGAGAGGTAAGGAGGCCGATATGTCAACCCAAGATCTCTTGAAGTGTGACCCAATACATTCCTTTTTAAAGGTTTTTTTTTTTTTTCCTTTGCATTTGACAGCAGAACATTTAAGTCACATGATCTTAATCTGTTTTGTGTTTTTGAGTGGTAAACTACAAACTTGAACTCATTGTGGCCTTATGTTCCACAAATAAGGAAGAGGATTAAACAAAACTACAACCCAATAACTGTACAGTGGGTAGTAGTTATGTACGTGTTTCACGTGTGATTTGACATTTACATTCTTGTTAAGCTAATAATGTCACTATACTAATATGCATACTATTATTTTTAATAAAAAGAATAAATACAAGGTCAGAATTTCAAAATAAAGGTGCATCTTGAAGAAGATACTGTATGTATCGATATTTTCACTTTGCGTTGATGATATTGGATCGTTGATGATTGAATCGATATATCAATCCAGATCAATGTATCGTTCCTCCCCTAATGATGTATATCTACACTGCAGCACATGGGGTGGTGATGGCACTGATCATATCAGTGGATATGACACATGTCTTTGGTGTGGGAGAGCCGGGTTCGATCCACTGCGACACATCAACCAATGTGTCCCTGAGCGAGACACTTAACCCCTAGTTGCTCCAGAGGCGTGCGACCTCTGATAAGTAGCAATTTTAAGTCGCTTTAGATAAAAGCGTCAGCTAAATGACATGTAATGTAATGCAACAGTATCAACTATATCTTATATTTATGAGTGAAATTCTCTTCTGCTAAACTGTGCTCCTCACCTGTTTAATTCCCAGTGGGCTGTTTTCTGTACCAAGGATATTAGAAACCTTTCCTGAGTGTAATTATTATGAGCCCCTCCCTTCTATTTGAAGATCCAAAGGTTGAAGGACAACAGGGCAGGGTCAATGTCCCAAACACTGAAGACTCTAATGCAAATGTTTGTGTCTATGTATAGTCAATGGCTCAGAAGGAAGACATGGAGGAGAGGATCACCACCCTGGAGAAGCGCTACCTGGCAGCTCAGCGGGAGGCTACCTCCGTCCACGACCTCAATGACAAGTTGGAGAACGAAGTGGCCAACAAGGACTCCCTCTTCAGACAGGTACGCTCCGTGCTCTTTGCCTAAAACTTCACAGATTAGGAGTTACGGAAGCCTGCATCGATCTTACAATGATTTGCTTCCAAAGTTTTATTTAAAATTTGTGTTGTCATATCTTAAACATTAAGCTTGCTGCAGCATTTAAGATTGGTTATCTCATCACGCCCCTTGCATCTACACACATTCGTACATTATAATCTGAATTAGAGTTGATGAGGCATGTGTTCATTTTGGTTTTTGAATCTCAGAGTTGTCTGCCAGCAGGAATGACCTGCAGTTTAAGTCAGGTGCTGGGGGCGGGATTGTCATGACGTTCAAAAACAAAAACTTTGGGCTGCCATTTTTAAAACACTGGTCAGCTGTTAACCAAATACAGCTGTTAACGTTAGCTTTGGACATAGACGGGAAACAAAAACAACTGTTCTGGTATCTGAAACCGTATCTGGTTCTTAGATAATTGGCGAGTAGAACCAGCACCGAACTGATATAAGCACCAGCACCTGGTTACCCTTGGTGGAAAAGTCATAACAGTGACCATCGCAGCAGGCACTGAATGGGAAGCCTCAAAGACGCTGAGTTGTTTCTTTACATGTACTCACTGAGATGATGTCTCTCTCCTCTTTTCTTATGGGTTTTGTGTCATTATGAATGCTCTCTTACTCACTGTCTGCCCACCCCACCCTTACCCAATCCCTTCTCCCTGTTTCCCTGACCTACAGTCTAATTTCTTGCCATTCTCTTTACATTGCGGAGCTGAAAGCAAACCTTGAGGCCAGGATGGAGCCTAGAGTCTTCAAAATGCTTGCCAATGACTGTTTGCTTTTGGTTTATTTGTTGTAGACTGAGGACAGAAACCGACAACTCCAAGAGAAGCTGGAGCTGGCTGAGCAGAAGCTGCAGCAGACCATCCGCAAGGCAGAGACTCTGCCTGAGGTGGAAGCAGAGCTAGCTCAGCGGGTAGCTGCCCTCACAAAGGTACCAGCACCTGTCCACTCTGTACCTGTACCTCTCAACCCACATTTTTACTTTTTTTTTCATTTAGATTTATTAAATACTTAATAACTAGTTTTAACTGTTTAACCAACAATAATAATAATAAAATGTTTTAAAGGTAATTACAATGTTTGTTGCTTGGTAAAAAGCAAGGTAGCTTTATTTCTATAGCACATTTCAGCAGCAAGACAATTCAAAGTGCTTTACATAAAACATTAAAGAGCAATTAAAAACATTCGTTAAAGAGACTATAAAAACACAAAAACATAAAATAGAATATGGCGGGTGTGAAATGCAAGAATAAAAGTTACAAAAGAAAAATAGGTTGTATAATATATTTCAAAACTGCTACTTAACTTGCTAGTGCTAACTTTGCACTAGGAAGTTGTTGTTTACTTTTACTATTACTTGTTGGGCTTTTCCTGCCTTTAACAAGACAGTTAAGTGAGAGAGGGGGAAGACATGCAGGAAATTGTCACAGGTCAGCTTCGAACCCTGGACCTCTGTGTCGAGGCGTTAACCCTCTCAGTACATGTGTGCCTGCTCTCCCACTGAGCCAACCTGGCTACTAGCAAGTTGTTGTAAGCTCTTTTTTCTGTTAAAAAAAACGTGACACATGCCACTATATTGATGAAAACTGGCGGGTAAATCGGCTGTCCTATACAGAGCATAAGCAGAGTATGAGGGCGTGCCATGCTAGCAGCTAGGCGAGCGAGGAAGTAAAGGCTGGACTACAGTAGAAAAAAGATAACACAATAAAGGAAAGGGGAAAATAACACAAAGCATAATATGAGCACTTACTAAAGACTGCATTACTTCTACCTAAGATCCTAACTTAAACATACAGTAGATACCAGCACACATAATGTAACCCGGGCTGTTAGATTATTTCCTTTACATTGCAACAACCAGGAGCTCGCTGCGGAAGCTGCTGAGGAAGCCATTGTTTATGTTACTCCAAATATCCACAGGAAGCTATTTTTAGAGATTTGACTCATGTTTTTATCCATTTATAGTTTGAGTCTTTGCCTTGGATTATACATGCTGCTGCTGAACTTACACAGGCAACTTAGCACCTTATTTGTATTGGAACTGGCTCGCAGTACATCTCTGAAATTTAAGAAAAACAATCATTCTTCCCATCTGAGTCTTTTGATTTATGAGTTTAGCAGGAAGCAGGCGCCTATTTTCACATCATGTAAATAGTATTATCTCTCTCCATTCTGCAGTTTAGCTCTGGCTTAGTTCTAGCTTTTCTTACTTACTTTGTTACTTTTTAATTTAATGATTTGATTTAATTTATTTCCATATTTACACAAAATGTGTTATCCATAAAATTGTAACAGGACAGAGGATTAATAAAATAGCATATTATTTCAACAATGGACCTGGCCTTCCCAAAATCATAACAACAATAAGTGTGCTGGCTATGCTACATTACAGACTTAATAAAGGTCGTCACATGCAACTTTAATTACACATTATGCAAATGTCTTTCTCATTCTTCATATCTTAATCTCTTGGTATGTTTAATATTGCCTCCATGCTGCTCCAAAACATTGGCATAAATCATTCATTCTTTTCTCCATCCTATCATTATTATCATTAGTCGAGCTTCTGAAGTCTTGTTTAACATCCCTCACCGTATTATTCCTCCTTTTACATGTTATGTGATCTTTTTGTCTACCTGCAAGCCTAGAAAGGAAAGATATAAAATATATGTACATACATGCATACACACACTCTCATATATACACACACACTCTCTCACACACATATGTGTGTATGTATGTATATATATATATATATATATATATATATATAGTAAATGACAATTTCTCCTTTTCTCATTTCTTTCTTGTCATGCTCTGTTTTTTGTGTGCTCTTCATTCTGCCTCCTTGTCAAATCCCTAGTGTGTTCTGTGTGGCTCTAAAGGCGCTAAGACTCAAAAGAAGGTAGACCGGCTACACTCACAGAGCTAAACCTCCTGGATGATGAAAAACTGTTTTGTTCTGTTACTGAACCTAACCAGGCCAAGAGAAACACATTATTTCTTTTACATTTCCATATTACCATTTAAATATATAAAAAATCAAAACAAAACATCGTCATCAACTTTTTTATCTTGAGTTATAGTTTAACATGACCAGTGCCTGGTTAAGTGCAGTGCCAGTCTATATATTAAAAAAATGCTGTTGTATCTTATGGAGCCTGAAGCCCGGCCCTGATGTGGCCTTCTCTGTTCGCCTGTGTGTTTGTGCTTTGTGTGCTGGTGAGCTGTGTTGATCAGTGCTAATGCTGGTACCTCTCCTCTTTTCCTCGAACACAGAAAATAACCCATGTTTGGTGTCTAACACAAACAGGAAGTGCCAGTTGATTTGCTCAAAGACTTGTGGAGGCCCTGCCCATCAGAGCCACTGGCTGTGTCACTGAAAAATGTTCCCCAGCCTGTCGGCTCTTACGTAAATAAGAGCCGACAGACTGATTAATATCTGCTTTTATACGCTGGTTATATTTTTCAACATGACTTATGCAGATGCAATATTGAATTGAATGTTATTTAATTAGCCAGTAAGCATTAGTCACATAACACCTGTATTCCTTCATAGAACAGTGATGCTTTTATGGTAGTTTGCATTTTTGGAAGTACTGGCTGCTGTATTTTAGTTGTTCTGTGGGTCATGCTGCCTCGCTGTCCTCTCCTAATGCAGCTAGTGCTCAACATCAATCTGTAAGTTGGCTTATGTAGATGCTTGCTTATGGATCAGGATTTTGTCATAATCTCGTGAGCACGATTAAATATGCAACATGCAAATTATATCATCTCACGCGCGCAGATATTACTCTTGGTGCACCAATTCAACAATTGAGAGTTGTACAGGCGGCTGCGAGCTTGAAACAAAACAAATTTACCAGCGAGCGGGTGTTTGCCCTGCAGCGCTCGCAAAGCAGACACTGCGGGCGCATGGTGGGTGCTCTGTGCACGTGTTGCTTAGTTTTATATAAGCAGGTGCTATTCTTTGCCCTGTGTTTAGTTTCAGGCTCACAGCTGCCTGTACAACTCTTTTGATTGTTGAATTGGTGCATGAAGAGTAATAACTGCGTGTGTGAAATGATTTGCTCGTGAGCATGTCTTATCACACTCGTGAGATATGAAATAATCCTGACGCCATACTTGCTTCCCAGGCTGTTGGTATTGGGGACCCCCTCCTTTTGAAGGACTCACACCAAAAACTTCAAACAGGGCCAAGCTGAGGCCTTTTTTCAGTGTGGTCCTTCTCCAGGATGGATGACAAATAAATAAAAGCCTAGCACTAGACACTCATTAGTTCTGCGGGGAAGGAATATACTGAAACTAAGGTTGTTTTGTTCTGTTGTCCCCCCATATCCAGGCTGAGGAACGCCATGGCAATGTAGAGGAGAGACTGAAGCAGCTGGAGGCCCAACTGGAGGAGAAGAACCAGGAACTGCTAAGGGTATATATATATAAATATATATATTTTTATTATTATCAATTTATTTGTCAGGGACAATGCAGCGCACATTATTACATACATTATTATTACAGTCAAGGCCATAACAATATGTGTAGATGTGTTGCATAAAAGGTTTCTAGCCAATAGGCTAATTTACAACCCCAGTCCCTGGTCAGGCCTTTCTAAAAAAAATTATCCAAATATAATTTTTAAAAGAACTACATAGTGTGAGTTACACAGTCATGCAGCAAATACATTGTATACTAATATATTACCTTGACATTTCACAAAGTTGAAACCACATTACACAAACCAACACTTTACATAACAGCACAAACCCCAAGCACCCAGCTGCTTGCACCTGCTCACCTATAGCCACCCCGAAAGTGAGGGGCCTGGTCTGCCAAAGGTTCATCTCCCATACCCAGACCCCCGGATGAACCCTGGCTGCCATGCGCAAACAGCCAGGCATCTAGCACAGACAATACATTACAACACAACTGATTCAGTGGTTACATTTTGGTTTTCTTTCAGCCAGTAATTCACCTTTCTGTTAAATGTTTTCAGTTTGGTTTGTGTTTTAGTTAGTAAATCATTCCAAAAATTTGTCCCTATCACTGAAAAACATGACTGTCCGAAAGTGGTTTTGCGACCCTCTGCTATAAAGTTGCCACCCAGCGGCCACTCTCCTTGTATTTGTTTTTGTAACAAAAAGACAGAGTACGGCTGGAGCTAGATTATTTATGCATTTAAAAATAAGTTTAGGAAAAGAAAACTTAACAAAGCTATCAAAATTGAAAAGCTTATATTTGTGTGCAATCAAATAATGGTGCCACATTGTTAGTTTCTGATCTATTATTTTCAGTGCTTGTTTGTGTAAGGATATAATGGGTTTGACTGTTGTCCGGGATGCTTGGCCCCATACAGTAACACAGTGAGAGAGTAAGTGAGAGAGTATCATAGCATGAAAAAAACAGTAAAGCTGCCTTGACATGATGCCGTTTTGAAGCAGTTCAGGTTTGTCCGGACAGTATTACAAAGTTTAATATGTTTATTAAATTTGAGATAGAGAATCCAAAATGACACCTAAAAAATGATGCCTTGACTTCTTCTATAGCCTCTTGTTCTATTTTGATAGTATACTTGGCTTTCCCTCTTATAGAGAAGCACATAGATGTTATTTTTATTTTATTTTTTTATTGAGCATCAGATGGTTATCTTTAAGCCACTGGGATATACCCTCCATTTCCTTGGTCAAGATCTCTGCTGCTGCACTTGGTGTCCTAGCTGGTGCATAAATTACTGTGTCGTCAGCATATATTTGACAATTGGCTGACTGACAGCATGTTGGTAATTCGTATATGTATAAACTAAAGAGCAGAGGCCCCAAGATGGAGCCCTGTGGGATACCCATTGTGGATTGTAATGGCATTGAGAGTTCAGTGTTTATTTTAACACGTTGTTCTCTATGCTCCAGATATGATGCAAACCAGACGATTGCATGTTCAGAGAAGGTGGAGAGTTTATTCAAGAGTATTTTGTGGTTCACAGTGTCAAAGGCCTTTTTTAGGTCTATAAACACGGCTCCCACAACATTACCGTTGCCCAACTTACTCTTGATGTTCTCGATAAGGTAGCAATTAGCCATTTCTGTAGTGTACCCTGGTCTAAATCCATGTAAAGTAGTTAATAAGTGTGCTTCTTTTGAGATGCTTTACTAACTTTTCTGTGATTTTTGTGACATTTTGGAAAGAGCAGGCAATATTGAGATTGGCCTATAATTGCCTGCTTGATCCTTTGCGCCAGACTTAAAAATTGCAGTAATGATGGCTTGTTTCCAACTTGGTGAGAATTTGCCCAATCTGATGGAAAGGTTTACAGGGGTGGGTTACAGGTTTAACCAGGGCAGAGCAGTGAGTTCTGATAAAGGCAGTGTCCAAACAAAACAAAACCTTTGCCTTAGACTTATTTAGTTTATTTATGATTTTATGTACTTTTTCCTGAGTGACGTCCTTAATTCGGAAAAGCTTTGATGGCTCAGACTTTATAGTCTGTGTTAGGGTTGCTGATTCAAAATTCTCAGCAAGCTTCTCCATTGACTGAATAAAGAAGTTATTGAATTTATTAGTAATAGCTGAATTGTTAATGCTGGTAACTGCATTTACTTCCAATTCTGTTACTGTTTTTTGTTGACAAGGCTTGAGTTTAGTAAGACTGAGGTGCTTCAACGGGGATGTGTTGCTCACTTCAGATTCCTCAATCAATTGCATAAAATAGGCTGTCTTTGCTTTACGCAGTTCTCTGACTACTGCATTTCTCAATCCTTTAAAGATGAGGTCTGTATTTGTTTTAGAGAGCAACAATTTTTTTTAATGTATAGTCCCTTTTTTTCATTAGCTGGCGAGTGTTATTGTTCAACCATGGTAAGAAGACTTTTTGTTGTGTACCTTTTAAAAGTACCTTCTTAGTATATTTCCTAATCAGGTTTGTGAGGTTTTTTATCAGGGACTTAAAACAATTTTCTAAATCATTTGATTGTAGAACTGTATTCCAGTCTAAATTATTTAGATCATTTTCGGCTTGTGTCAGCTTATTCTTAGGGATACCTGGGTTCCCTAAATTACTGCCGTTCACGAATGCTGTTTCTAGTAAGTTTTCGGACAACCATGGTCATAATATGATATATGATATGATGATGAGAGCTGGGGTCTGTTTGTGCCTATCAGATCTGTCATAGTCTTACTCGTTCATGTGGTCCTTGTTGGGCCCTTCATCATCTGCTGAAGACTGTTTTGACAGCAGCCTCTTTACGTTTTTTCTACGGCTTTTCTCTAGCCAGTTAATATTAAAAGAAAGAATCCAAAAAAAGATGGCTTCCGTGCCGCTATTTACATATTTAAAAAGTTTATTTAGGTTATCATGAAATGAAACATCATGGGATGGTGGGTTATTCAGCACTATGATGTTAAAATTCATCTTAGGGGATAATACAACATTCAAAGCCAAAGATTCTAATGGTGTATCCAGTTTGATTTCATTACATCTCAGAGTGTCTCTAACATAGAATAGTACTCCTCCCCCGCCTTTGTCAGATGTTGTATCCTTTCTGTGGCAAGTGAAACCGGGGACATCAATCATGCTGGTCGGGGGGTTACTGTGCAGCCAAGTTTCCCTCAACGCTAAAAACTCTAAATTATAGTCAGTTAGCAGATGTTGAATGTGATCACTTTTTGGCAATATGCTCCGAATGTTCAAATGTCCCCCCAGAATGCCCTTAGGTTTAGACATAGACTCCCATATTACCCTTGGTTTAATAGCACATCCCCAGACAATAAGATCAGAACCACGCCAGTTGTCTCTTCTCTGGTTGTCCTGCTTGCTCAGCGTGCCGCAACAAGGGAACTCAGATTGTTTGGTTTTCGAGCAGATGGCAGTGTTGTTTTGTTTGCTCGGTGTGCCGCAACATGAGTGATCAGATCATTTGATGATCGAGTAGATAGCGAGGTATCCATGTCCGAAGAAGTTCAATCTCAGCATTTCATTTCTATTTACCGACTGGTCGTTATCAGCCTGAGACATCTGTTTGTTTGCACTTAGGTGTTGACCAAGTGGTATCAGCAGAAGCAAACAGCAAAGCAGTAATGCACAAACATTTCCTTTGTCTCCATGATTGTTGTTTGACTGGTTTCTTTGTTTTGTTGTTGAACCAGTAATTATATTATTAAACGTAATGGCTATTCTGCCAATAAGCAGCAGAAAAAATTAGTTAGAAAGGATGGGAGTGAACCACCCAACCCTTCAGCAGCCAGCTTCACTGACATTTGATGTGAAAGTAAGGAATAGGGGAAATCTGCTGTCACTGCACTTGGCTCACTCCTCACAGTTTTACTGCCATTAGGGCCGTCTCAACACGTGAACCTTCTTATAAAAATGCCGCTTTTGTGTTTGTATAGGCACGGCAGCGAGAAAAGATGAACGAGGAGCACAACAAGCGTCTGTCAGAGACAGTTGACAAGCTCCTCTCAGAGTCCAACGAGAGACTCCAGCTTCACCTCAAAGAGAGGATGTCTGCTCTGGAGGATAAGGTGACTAACGCATAATAGTACAATCTTTGCCATAATCAATATCTGTTGTTTATCCGCTCACTGTGTGTGTCACATGACTAGTTGGTAATTGCATCATATGTCATGGTTTGTGGATAGTTTCTCAGTCAGCTAATTTCTGTCTCTTTTCAGAATGCCCTGATAAGAGAACTGGAGCACACAAAGAAGTTGATAGAGGAGTCTCACCACGAAAAGGTAAGGGATTGTTTAAAGTGTAAGTTTAACATTAGCCCCTGTGTCTGTGGCTTCTGATAATGTGTTTTTATTATAGGAGTTGCTCTAGTGATGTTGGTTGCAGACTTTGTATCTCCACCAAATGATCACTATGTCTGTAAATGTCCTGTTCTATAGGAGCAACTCCTGATCCAGATTGAGACCATGAGGGCAGAGAACGAGCAGGGAAGAAGCAGGAGCAACTCCTTACTACATGGGTACGTCGGTTAACTGCAAGAGTTCAGTTTCATCTACAATTAATCTAAATTTTACGATCACAAAAACAGATTTATTGAAAATGAAGAACTGCAACATCTTTCCTGAAAGTCAACGAGTAATTGTTACATAATCGTGATTTCAATATACCAAAATATACCAATATAATACCAAAATAATCGTCATTATGATTTTTTATTTCCATAACTGAGCACCCCTAGTTCCAACCTCTAACTTCTTGGAGTCCATCTGACTGTTTTTTATGTGCCCCCCCCCCCCACCAGACGGTCTCAGCTAGGCAGCACTCCAGATTTCAGGTATCCAGTGTCGGCTTCCTCGATGATGGACAGTAACTCGGACCATTACGGCAGCGCTCTTGTGCTGAGACGGCCTCAAAAGGGACGGATCGCAGCGCTCCGGGACGAGCCGTCCAAGGTGAGCTCTCAGCTCATTTGATGGTGGCTTGTTTATTAAATGTTTGCGTACAATATTAATATTGAATTTGAGGTGAATACTAAACTTTATATTTTCTCTCTGGATGTTAAAGGAATGCATTAGGCTGTTGGCCGATCGGACATTTAATTAACTTAATTCTTACCTTAGAGAACATCTGCGTGTCTGCGGGACTTAGGCTGAGACTTTAGCATAACCAATGAGCATCTAATCAAATGACAAAGTGAGAACTTGGTGTGTGGCTAGGTTTAGTACATTTGAAAATTCTTATAAGTTGTTTAACAACTTGCAAATTAAACAATGAAGGTTTTTTTGTGATCTTTCCTCCGTTTTAAATAAGTGAATTTACTGAAAGCTTTTCTTTATTTCATTTTTGTGTTGTCTTCCTTGTGACGCGTGTTATTTGTATCGTGTGCCTTTTTCCTACTTTCTTCAACCTTTTTTTGATGACTTTATTCTTCTCCATTTCTTTCTGTTTGCATCCTCTCTGGACATCAGCGACATGTAAGTCAGTGTGGTGGAGATAACCGTGGCAGTTACTTGTGTCTGTGGTGCATTAATACATATTAAAGTATCCTAACCTCCTTTTCTCCCTGTCTTTTTCTCCTGTTCTCCCAACAATATCCTTTTCCTGCTTTCAATATCTGATTTACACTTGGTATCCTTATCTCTCCTTCCATTTTCCTCGCTCCTGTTTTACACCTGTATGATTGAGTCCAGGTGCAGACCTTGAACGAGCAGGAGTGGGAGCGCATGCAGCAGGCCAACGTGCTGGCGAATGTGGCCCAGGCCTTTGAGAGTGACATGGACGCGTCGGACCTGGAGGAGGATAGAGAAACGATATTCAGCTCGGTGGACCTGCTGTCGCCTGGTGGCCAGGCTGACGCACAGACCCTCGCCTTAATGCTGCAGGAGCAGCTGGACGCTATCAACAATGAAATTAGGTACCAGCAGCCACACAGCTACCAGGACACCAAACCCTGTTTCATGTAACCTTAGTCTGAATCCACAGAAGCACATTTCCAGGATAAGTGCCTGAATGTCTCTCTGCGTCCGTGTTCTGTGTGTTGCCGTTCTCAAACTTTGTTAGCTTAGGGAAACAACAACCATGTTCGAGCTAACGGGCTACTTGCGAAAATGTCAAGTTTAGAAAAACATTTGGATCATGCAACAAGGCAGGTCTGCTTGGTTCTTTCGGAGAATGTTTGTAAAGATCTATAAAAAATATGTTGACGGCATTCTTCCTTACTGTGGATGAAGTACGCACGGAGATACACTGGTAAGAGCGAATTACGTGATGTATCAGCTAATTTAAATAGCTCAGGCCACTGTATTGTTTCTTTAGCGGGGTGAAAATGTTCCTTCCCGAGATTATTCTGCAGAGCAACCGTTGCTAAGACGATTGTGTTTAAAGAAATGCAAACAACCCAGAGAGTTTTTTCTCCCATCCCAGAATGCATCTGTGGTGTAGCCAGACCTTCCTCCACAGCGCTGTAGAGATAGAGCTTGCAATGCGAGACTAATGTATCCTTATCTTTTTCCATCAACATGTCTAGTGTGTTATTTTGCTTCACGTACTCCTTCCTTTATCGTTGCAGAATGATCCAGGAGGAGAAGGAGAGCACAGCCATCCGGGCAGAGGAGATTGAGGGCAGGGTGGGCAGCGGCGATAGCCTGGGAGGACGTTTCCGCTCCATGAGCTCCATCCCCCCGTCACTATGTGCGGGCTCCTCGTTGGGCGACTCTCCCCCCAGGATCTGGCCACTCCACCCCCAGACGCATTTCCCGTAGCCCCAACAGAGAAATGGACCGCATGGGTGTCATGACCTTGGTAAAACTTTCTTTACTTTTCAATGTTCCCAAACCAGGATCATACAACTGCACCGAATACCACATTTTATTTACTTACATTCTGAAATGCCTCATTCAGTTAACACTAGTATAGACCCGAATCACCATGTCCAGGGCATGTTCTTTCATTTAAGCTTTGAAACTGCCTTTCCATGTTGATTTTGTGTATTTATGCTGTCTCCTCTCATAAGCGTGGTTAGTGTACTAATATGTTGTGTGTATGTATAAGAGCATATAACATGTGCATATGTAACTGCCCCTTGCTCGTAGCACTATTGCTATGACCCCTACATCATCCAGAGCTCCCTCTCCCAGCAGACAGTAACTTACCTGCCCTATGGTGCAACTGGCTTCATTTCCCCCCCTCAAGCCTCTAACTGTGCCCCATACTTTCAGGTACCTGCAGATCTTTCCACAGCTCCCTTCCCTCCCTCCCCGGGTGGGTGCAGTCTGCCTCTTCCTCTCCATTCTGTGCCTTTTGATATCTCCAATAAATACTTTCTCCCCCATTATGTCATCACTTTGCTCCGAGAATAATTGTGGTTAAGCATTTTTTGTGCAGAAGGACCTTGTTTGTGAAAGAAACTAATTCTTCTTATTTATAACATAATATTATCTGATTTAGTAAACTTTTACTTAATCAAGTTATGTTATGAATGAGAAGAATTACATTGTTTGTGGTTTGAAGGGTGCCTTTCCTTGGCTACAGATGATAAATTCTCCAGTTAAATAATGGCAGGTTCATCTGTGATAGACTACGTAGTGAAAAAAAGTGCTTCACAGGTTATTTAGGAGGTAGACAAAAAGGCATCATTTGATTAATTTAAGATCTGTGAAAGTGGAGTAATACCCAAAGAGGGGATGCTCAGACCAATCTTGGTCTTGTATTCTAGTGAATGACATGTGTTTAAAGGGACACACATTTCAACAGTCACCAGAATTTCCTTTTATGGTGAAAACTAGCAGAACAAAAACTTTGTTTTGGTTTAGAAACTAGAGAGCACACACCCCTTCTGCACCTGTCGGCACACAGGACGGCCTTTCTTTTGACCACATTTCAGTGTAACAGGCTGCCACCGTTATGTTATTCTATAGTAGGTAATGCTGTCTCTTGGGGCCTACATTAGTTATCTTGCTGTGCACTATACAGTAATAATATATAAGAATTGAGAAAAACAAATTAACATTTGCTCCAACTTGTAGAGCCGTGTCATAGGGCTGATCAATTATGGAAAGAATCATATTTAATGTTGAAATCACGATTATTTACCATGATTACTCATACATTTTTGGAAACATGTTGCATTAATTGAGCTTAAAACAAAACAAAAGTTGAACAGTAAAAACACCTTGAGCTAAGAAGTTTACCTTAATACTTTTCCTGTTTGAACTTTTTTTCCATTCAGAACACAAGACAAAAGAGTTGAATTACAAAACGCTATGTGCAAAATAATTGTTTGTCTCGATTATATTGTTTTTGTGATATTTATTTAGGAACCAAAATCAATATCACAATTAAAATTCAAATAATTGCACAGCCCCCTACCGTGTCATATTAAGAGCATAGATAACACCCGGTCTGCCTTTTAAAAACACCGTAGGTTCTGAGGCACTACAGTATAATACCATTGGTTTCCCTGAGCTGGTGTTACTCGTCTGTCCTTTCAGGGATTTATCTTGCAATTGCAAGAAATAACTAAAGATTTAGAAGCTCCTTTTATGTTTGCAATGTGTCATATTTGTTGAAGTTCTTGTTTTAAAACACTAAGTCATCTAATTCAACTGTAGTAGTGAAGAGCTGGCACACTGTTCTGCGGAGTGAGGAATTTAAGGAATTTAAACAGTTCAAGAAGTTAATCGAATGAGGGCTGTAAAGCATTACAGACATGAAAGGAGTGCTGCTTTATCTTTGCCAGATAACGCCTAAAAAAACAACTGTCAGCCTTAACACAGTTCTGTTTTTAATCTTTGTAAACTATCACATCTGTCGTTAAAGCATGAGTGAAACTAGTCAAAAAGTCTTAATTCCTAAATAAGAGAACACTAGAAGAAAAGGAAAAAATTTTTTTTGGGGTGATTAAATAAACTCTCATCACCCCCTCAATTTCCTCTTCCTGTTTTCCTTTTATAGCTCACTAATCTTTTCCTTGCCCTGGCCTCGGTGTGACAGTTGAGAAAAGGAAATGAGTGATTACCTAATCACGCGTTTTCCTCCTTGGGGGCACGAAAAACACCCGTAGAAATGTGGCACGCTGCTGGTTTATTTGCTCTGCTAATGCCAGGCCTGTGAGGAATGCAGCGGGGAAATAAACCCTCCCCCCTTTACGTGCTCAGTGGAAAATATGACTAGAGCAGCTCTGGTTCATAAATTCAGGTATGTTACATAACATAAAGCAAAACAGATAACGTTAACTGGCGTTGTTAACTGTTAAACTACAGTGAGGAAAATAAGTATTTGAACACGCTGCTATTTTGCAAGTTCTCCCACTTAGAAATCATGGAGGGGTCTGAAATTGTCCTCGTAGGTGCATGTCCACTGTGAGAGACATAATCTAAAAAAAAAAATCCAGAAATCACAATGTATGATTTTTTTAACTATTTATTTGTATGATACAGCTGCAAATAAGTATTTGAACAGCTGAGAAAATCAATGTTAATATTTGGTCCAGTAGCCTTTGTTTGCAGTTCCAGAGGTCAAACGTTTCCTGTAGTTCTTCACCAGGTTTGACACACTGCAGAAGGGATTTTGGCCCACTCCTCCACACAGATCTTCTCTAGAAGACTCTGGTGTTAATCAGATGCACTTGCGGAAGTGCTGCTTGGCTACTTACTACTTACTTCTACTACTACTTCAATTATTCAAATAGGTTTCGTCTAGGCTTTGATTCCTCTCCTCCCTCTGATTTCCTTGAGCTGGGCTGCACCCATCCTTCCACCCTGACCCAACCTTCGGCGTGGTTGTTTTGCAGTGTCTCCTGCTCGGGTGCGGTGATGCTCCTGCAGACTTTATTTTCCCAAGAACTGCACGTATTCACTGCACAACTAAACTGACAATTTATCTGGGTCTCTACTGTGTGTATGTGTGTGTGTTTGTGTGTTGTTAAATCTTATTCGCATTTCCTGCTCTTGTTTGTTTGTGCACGGCTTGTTTTCCGCCGCCGGTCTGTTGTGCGTCTCACTAACTGCTTTTCTCCTCTCTCCTTTTTTGCCATGCTTCAGCCTAGTGACCTGCGCAAGCACCGCAGGAAGGTAAACTAGAGACCTGCTTTACTGGGCTCTGTTGGCTACCTCTCTATTATCCTCACTCCCCTCCTCTGCCAACCAAAGCCCCCAGGTGGAATCAACAATGTTCAGAATTAGTTTCTTCATCCCCTCCTACAATGTACTATCCGGTGCCAATTGAAATTCCTCACAACACTCTCAAAATCCCATTCCTGAACATATAAAGGTGTTGCAATAAAATCATTAGAGGCTCCTTTTTCACCATTTTCTGACGTTTTATAGACCAGACAACTAGTCGGTTAACCGACAGATTAATCAACAATGAAAATAACTGTTAGATGCAGTCCTAAATATAATCCTGCTAAAGTGTATTATTTACAGTGAGCTATCTCATATTGATATATAGCATGTATGGACTGGTCACAGACCACTGGGAGTGTGGTTGCTTAGTGCATAAAAAATGTATAGTGTAACTTTAATAAAGCAGCTTTCATCATGTCTTTGCCTCACTTCTGTACAGAGTGACATTGGAAAGATCTCACTCTTTAACGTCTCTCTCACTATTATGCAGTCTGCTCAGGATGACAAGGCCACTATTCGATGTGAGACGTCGCCGCCCACCACTCCGCGCTCCATGCGCCTGAACAGGGAGGCAGGGCATGCTGCCAGCCATGAGGACATTAGAGACATTCGAGGGTAAGTCCTGTGCCTGTCGCCTGAAGGAACGGGAATCTTTTTCTTACCTCTTCAGTCTGTCTCCCTGTTCACAATTTGTCTTTCGATTCTCTCTATCTTATCATGGAATTCAATACCTTTTAGGCACCTATCAAATAGACTCCTTAGTATTGAGTATTGAAAAATGCCTTGTTATTCAATACCAAATTTCAATACCCAAGGAGCAAATATCATGCTTTTACCAAGATCTAATAATGCGTGTGATTGGCTGTCTAACGTTACACATCAACGTGCAGGAAAAACTCTACGTTAGAGGGGGCTCACGTAGTAGGAGTTGAAAAAAAACATAAGATTTGTGCCGTAATGTTGTAATTTCTTTTTGTTAAAATGGATTTTATAAAATTGGTATCAAAGGATCGTTCAGGAACCAGTATTGAAGTCACAGTATTCCTACCTGTACCTGTATCGGCCCTACTAATCACTTAACCTTTGCTCTCGTAGTCTGGCTGGCCTGCAGGACGGCCAGGGTAGTAACCCTAGCAGTAGTAACAGCAGCCAGGACTCTCTCAACAAAGCAGCCAAGAAGAAGAGCATCAAGTCTTCAATTGGACGCCTCTTTGGGAAGAAGGAGAAGGGCCGACCTAGCATTCCCGGCAAGGACTCCCCCAGCCAAGGTCAGGCACTAGGAACAGGGTTGTTATTTCAGCACAGCGCATGTTTATGTTAATGTAATGCAATTCCACACTACCTTTATTGCCTGCTCCTGTCAGATCTCTGAACAAGGTGTGTGTTTATGTTCCTAGCTGGCACTCCTGAGGCAGAGAGCTCTCCTAAGGATGGCTTAGGAATGGGCACTCTGGGAGGCCCTGCAGAGAAGAACAGGAAGCTGCAGAAAAAGTAAGTGTCTACCTAACCGTCCCTCCACACCCTCTGCTGTCTCCACAATTTAGATAGACTGAGAAATGAAAATGTTTTAAGATGATTACCACCCTACTATACAGGATGTAGTGTTTCCCCTAAGTTGACTGCTTTAGCCTGGCAGATGGGTGGGTGGGTGGGTAGTGCTCATACCACCACACTAAATTCTGTTCTGAACTTAACACTTTAAAGTTTCTTTAAAGGTGCACGTATTTCATTATTTTGTGGTAATGTCTGAAGTTCTACCATGGTCTGTAACACATGTAAACATGTTTTCTGGAAGAAATGGTTACCTTGTTTCAAGCCATTCTAGCGTGGTATAGAAAGCCTGCAGGAAGACTCTAATTGGCTGACAGCTAGACAATGAGAGCCTGGCTGTCAGCATCCTTTACCCAGCGCAACTGGGCAAGCTCATGAATAGTAATGAGCTCAGGTAACTTGATGTCAGACTGACCAGCTTTTATAATTGGTCTGATTTCTCTTATTTCTTTTCAGTGGCTAGAGCTGACAGAGGAGGTAGCAGTTTACTTTCACATTCACCACATAACACACAAACATAACGACCTAACAAATTTCAAAAAATTCAAGTAAAATGGTTTTGTGTGGCAGGGCACCTTTAAATATGTATCGGCTACTTTTTGCAATCCACATAAACCACACTTCACAACAACATAAATGCCACTTTTAAAGATTGTTCACCTGTTACTCCCATTGCTTTCTTACAAGCAATGTAGCATTTAATAGGCTGCTTTTTAAAACAGAGTCCCACGTAGTGCTCACTTCACATACAATGCTACATTACGTCACTTCCAGCAAACTTCAAGAAGAACAACGAGGGCAAATAATCATCATCACCGATCGGTTTAAACCAAATAGTCTGTGATCTAGCTCAGCTACAAAAAACACAGAATCCGTCAACACTGTGGAGATAAATCTGGCAATGCAAGCCGTCCGGTAGGCTAATGTTAACAACAGCGTTAACTTCTCTTCACCTGTTCAACTGACTCTAGCAGTTTAGATAACACACTTGACTGTCCTGCTGCTACAGATGTGAACTATAGACTAATTGCCTCATTCAGTGACTCACGGCGGTGTGTTGCTGCAGAATCAATACGTATATTTGTCGTTATTTTTGGCATTAAAAAAAAAATCTGTACAATTATAGGTTAAATACTGGGATGCCTATATTGGTGTACTGTACACTGTTAATAATATCCATGAGTGTTATGTTGTCGGCGTTGTGCTCCTGCTGCAGTCCAGGTGGGGCTCACATGCTCATCACTCCCCGCCACCTGGCTCACGCTTCCTCCTATCAGCTCATCTTCTTTCCATTCCACACCCAGCCATTTCCATTGCAGTTATCTCCCACTATTTTATGTTTTTTCCCCCTTCATTCTTAGTTTGTGCAAACATATTGCAAACACTGTAACTGTTGTTTTGCCTTCATGCTTAAATCAGTATCAGTTAATTTTTCTATTTATTGTTTTGTCAACCTCCTTCTCCTTTTTTATCATCCCCTTCTCATTCCATGTGTAGTCCAATGACAGGGTAAGTTGGTTCATATTGCTTTTGCTTTGCCTTATCTTCTGTCCGCTCTTGGCCCCAAACAACTGTCCCCTCGAGTGTCTGATGGCCTTTCCATGCTGCTCTTTACCCTGCTTTCCACCGAGGAGCTTAACTAACAGGAATGTGTGTGTGCTGATTTTTAGTGAGTGACGCATTTTCCTCTCGCAGTTTTTCTGTTGGAGCATGAAGTTATGCACTACAAGTAAAGGAAAGATAATGGAAACAATTGAACCAAATAGTTGCCTTTTTGTGAGTTTTCTTGCACATAAGTTTGAATCATATGATACACTTTATTAGGACAATCACTGTGTTGCTGTGAATGTCCTCCAAATTTATTTGAAGCTAAGTTGTTAAGAACATGCTTTTGGACTTCTTGTTATAATGGCAGATCTGCCCAACAGAGGATGAGCTTGTCCTTATCAGTGAGATGGGCATACAGCCCCATCTAGTGGCCAAGTACAGCCACTTCCTCTATGTTATAGCATCAATTAAGACTTGTTTTACTTCCTTTTAGAGAACCTAAATTAGAAGCTGCCTTTTAATACCCCTAAAATCCTTTCAGGGATTCTCTAATAAATTGCATTGTTCCTTCATTACAAACTGAGACTGTGCATGATATGGATGTACAGACTATAGAACGTTTTCCTGCCCTAAATACTTCCCTTTCTGCATGTTAAGTCCCCTACAGTCGTAGAAGAATGGATCCATACTAAAGTCATTTTCTAAGTGGACTCTCATAGCACTGGTTCTGGGAGAAAACTATTTTGACTTCTAAGTTCCTCAGTCCTGAATCCAGTCGTCTTCCAGACCCATCTGGTTAAACCTGAATAGTCAAAGCTTGAAAAGGACTGGGGAGGTTTTGACTAACAGTGTACTTTCATCTAATGCCATTCTGTCAAAGGTTTTCCAGATGAGTATGTCTTTGTTTGAGTCTTCCTGGGTTTCAACTTCTTTGTTTTCTCTCAAACTCCTGCTCTCTGTTTTGAGTATGCATGTCTCTGGGTTTGTGTGCATATCTCTTCTAAAGGTGACTTTGATAGGGTGCATATTTTCATAGAGTTTATGATGGATTTGGGTGTATGGCTATGTTTGTGGGTTTTTGGGCAAGTGAACACGTTTGGATGTGGGTTTGAATATATATGTTGTGTCTCAGGCATGAATTACTGGAGGAGGCTCGCATGCAGGGCCTGCCATTCGCCCAATGGGACGGACCAACGGTTGTGGTTTGGCTGGAGGTACGACAGAGACACAATTGACCTGAAAACCATTCAAACCAGTAACTAGACCTTCAGCAAGTTGACTAATGGCACTGTTTTTTGTTTGCCCACTTCTTCTTCTTCAGCTGTGGGTGGGCATGCCAGCCTGGTACGTGGCTGCATGCCGTGCCAACGTAAAGAGCGGAGCCATTATGTCAGCGCTATCGGACACAGAAATCCAAAGAGAGATTGGTATCAGCAACCCCTTACATCGTTTGAAACTTCGTCTGGCCATCCAGGAAATCATGTCTCTCACCAGCCCTTCTGCCCCGCCAACATCAAGAACGGTACTTCTGTGTTCTGTAATAAACACTCACACGTTTTTCAACTTAATACTAATATTGAGACACTTTGCCTATCCAAAGTCTTCCTTTAAGCTCTCTGTCTACATATTCTTGAGCATGCCATTTATTTTTTACAATAACATTTTATTTACTTATCATGTACTAATGATGGGAACATTGATAACAATAAATGAACAAAGCTTTCTTGATCTCTCCATTCCGCTCTCTTTTTCTGTCCTCCATCACTGTTCTCTCTTTAAAAACTTCTCTCACTTTTAATTGGGGGGGTGGTGAATGATCAGACCACAGGAAACGTTTGGCTCACACATGAAGAAATGGAAAGTTTGGCAGCCACACCTCCCACGGTTAGTCTACCCTGATTGGCTGGGCACTGGTGGCTTCTTGCTATTGTGATGGTGACTGTCGAGACTCGTTCCAAGTTGCCTTCAGGACAGACCAGACTTTACTGTGTAAACTGCATATATTATTGTCTATTATTAATCTGGCTTAAAGCAGTCTCACTAGGCAACTTGAAACAAGGCCTTATTCTTTGTGGTTTATTTTTCCTTCCTCTGTGTTGGTATTCATAGTTTTTTTTTTTTTTTTTTTTTTCTTGTCTCTTCCTTGAGACCATACATACTGTATGTGTGTATCTGTTTTAACATTAGTTGGTGTTTAGAGTGTATGTGTGATACTGCTGTATAATTGCTTAGAAAGACACCTACCCAAGTTTACCGCAGTTTCTATATATGAATAAATAATACTTGAGCCATCCAGAACAAGGTATCTAAAATGGCAGAAGAACAAGGGGGAATACGCATGAAAGACCTCTTCCCACTGTCCGTTTATTTCTCTTTCTGGACCAGTGTAATTTATTAGGGCTAGGTGATATGAAGGTATATACAGCAAGACAATATACATTTGTCTGCTTTTTGCCTTACCTTTTCCCGAGGTGACTTCTCACTCCAATATATCTTGTCGTATTAAAACCATTGTGGGCTGCTTTACTGCAATATCTTTTATTTTGTGTATGTTTTTTAATTGATTTTAATGAAATAACTTTGATCTGCCTAAAACAAAAACACTTCTGTTTGCAAACTACAGTTTTTCAATTGATTTTCAGAAGTATATTTACGAGATTTATTGATAGGAAAAAAAAGAAGAAGAAAATTACATAATAGTAATAATCCGTAATGCAGGAGTTTATCCATATAGCCCCTCCTACAATTTGTTATAATTTTGTTGCCATTTTTATTTCCTATTTGATGTCTTAACGTTTATTAGTCTTGCTTGTTATTATTTCACTTTGACTTATATTTTCCACATTAAGCTGCTCTAACCAGCACTGCTGCCTCACTAACCCCTTGCCTTTCTGTTCTTCTCATCATGCTCACTCTAACCCTGCTAACACCAGGAGGATGACGAGGGCAGCTGGGCCCAGGTTTGCACACATTCCCCCAAAAACCCACCTATACTCCTTCTGTAAACCTTCTGAACTCTACTATTATACTACTATATTAACACCATCTTTTAGTCAGTGTTGGTTCTCTTTAAGTATCTCATACAAGAGAGGACACAGTTTTTCCTTTGTACGTATTTCCATATCATTTTTCTCAGAGGGGACAGTTACAGCAAGCAGGTTTGGAGCGGTCCATTCAAATTTTCAGTTTTGCCCCTTTAGTGTGGTTCACCGCAGAACTATTTGAACTTATATTCACACTAAATACAACTGTGGTGGTTGTTGTGTTTGTTCAGCTTGATTTAGGGTTCTGCATTAAATCTACGCTGTAGGTACCCGCCGCTTTTAATAATAATAAATAATTGTGTGTTAATACACACTACACACAGGTCTGAAATACACACACGTGCTCAGGTCCTATACATGCACTAATGGAGAGATGTCAGAGTGAGTGGGCTGCGGCTGCTGAACAGGCGCTCTTTAAGGGGGGTTTGGTGCCTTGCTCAAGAGCACCTTGGCCGTACCCAGGAGGTAAACTGGCATCTGTCCAGCTACCAGTCTACACTCTGTACTTTGGTCCGTACGGGGACTTGAACAAGCGACCCTCCAGTTCCCAACCCAACTCCCTAAAGACTGTTGGTCGATGCCCATCCCTAGTCGGGGTCCTTTCTTTTCAGCCAAAGCCAGTTGCTGCTTCGCTCGGCAGCCTCCAACAGTGACCTGGCGGCTTGTCTTATACCTGTCCTTGGACTCCCATCCCTTTCATCTTCATTGTACAAAAAAAAAATCCTAATTTTTTAAAATAAATTGGCCCAATCTACCCCTAGCAATACTGTGCACTTTAGATGGGGGACTGGGTTCTACCCCCAGAAGATCCTCTCCTTGTTACCATCTACAAAGTTGTCCAGAGACTAAATGAAAGTATTTAAAAAAACAAAATAACTTTTAGATTCAGCACCTTCTAAAACAACAACCCATGTGTTATTTTTAAATCAAAATTTATTATAATATGTTTATTTAATATAGCATTTTTTACAGAACAAAGTTGCAAAGGGCTTCACAAGAGTTAAATATAAATCATAAAGCAATAAAACATAAAGAAACAAAATCCCAAAGGCCTGTTCAAATAGGTGAGTCTTCAGCTGCTTTTTTAAAAGCGTCCACAGAGACCACAGCACGTATAAGAAGGTCGTTACACAGTGGGAGCCGCCACCTCATAGGCACAGCCACCTTTTAACCTAGAGTGCATTTTAATATTTTAATCACTACTTATAGAGCCGTGCATGTTCAAGCTCCCTCTTACATCCAGGATCTATTTCACATCCACACTCAAGACCTGGTCCCCAGAACCCGTTTTAAAACCAGAGGTGATTGTGCCTTTTCTGTGGCGGTTCCAAGGCTCTGGATCTCTCTCCCTTCAGCTTTGAGAGCTTTGGATTCTGTGGAAACCTTTAAAAAACACCTCAAGACACGTCTTTTTAGACAAACTAGCAATATGGCTTAGTATTTTATGTGTTGCTATTTTATTTGTTTTTACTGTAAAGCACTTTGTGACCCTTCTTGTCTGTCTTGTCTTGTCTAAATAAAGTTTACTTACTTACTTTTGTTTTTAATCGAGCGCAAAGGACCATCAGTAAGACTAGTTAATGACCTACTGGTAATACAAGGATGGAGCAGGTCAGAGATACACACAGGTGCCTGACCATGCAAGGCTCTATATGTCTGAACAAATGAATCCTGAAATTGGTGGGAAGCTAATGTAAAGAAGATAAGATGGGTTAATAATTTCTTTTTAAAAAAAATTAGACATAGAAAGGAAAAAATATACTATCCTTTTATACTATCCTGGATTAGAAATTAGTCTCTTTTCCATCTTTTTAACTCACTCTCACAAATCCTCGCTAAACCATCTCTTTTTTTGTCCGTAGACATTGGCGTACGGTGACATGAACCACGAGTGGATTGGTAACGAGTGGCTGCCCAGCCTGGGTTTGCCACAGTACCGCTCCTACTTCATGGAGTCCCTGGTGGACGCCCGCATGCTCGACCACCTCACCAAGAAAGACCTTAGGGGACAGCTCAAAATGGTGGATAGCTTCCACAGGTAAATCGCAACAACTAAAGGATAACACAAGTGTTACTTCATCTTTATATTCTTAATGAATGGCCTGAAGAGACCAAACAATTAACACTGCATTTATCCCACATAACTAGTATTGTCTGTATATCCAAAGCTTTGTTTGTCTCATTCCCTTGTGCCATAGACCTCAATTGTTGTCCAAAAACTTTAAAAAGGGGCCATGCTGTTACATTGGGAAGTACTAATGTAAAGTACTAATGTAAAAGAAAGAGTGTACATCAATGCAACAAGTAGATTTTGCCAAAGTAACAACTGATGGGGATCCAAATAAACAACTGTGTTTGTGTCCGTGCAATAGGAACAGTTTTCAGTGTGGAGTGATGTGTCTGAGGAGGCTCAACTATGACAGGAAGGAGCTTGAGAGGAGAAGGCAAGACTGTCAGCTGGAACTTCAAGGTAACACACACCCGGCTGATTCGTGAGCACAATTAAATTATAGAGATTCAGTGACACATATGCCCGAAGATATCTTATCTTCCGTCTGTAATAAAGTGTCCTGCATATTCTCCAATCTGTACCTACTGTATGTGTCCCGGTGGTACACATGTGTGGTAAAATTGCATAGCTTAGCTCTAAGAGGGCTGACACTCGACTCGCTTCAGATAAAGAGTCCAACCCCCTTTGGGCGGGTTGAAAACATGTGGAACCAGCTGGCTTGTAGTCCACAGCCTCTCAGCAAAATGCCTCCAATGACACTAAATGAAGATTTTTGCGTCATCAGAGGCTTTTTTCCAGATCCACAATACAGAGATCTCTCGTCTCGGGCACATGAGGGAGCTAAGCACGGTCATTCCAAAATACTACAGGGTTTCTACTGATACAAAACTGTATGCTAACCCGTGAAGCATCCCTTTAAATTACATTATAAGACTCAGGGCCCTATTTTAACGATCTAAGCGCACGGCGTGAAACACCTGGCGCAGGTGCGTTTAGGGCGTGTCCAAATCCACTTTTACTAGTTTGACGGCTGAAAAAAGGGTCCGTGCACCGGGCTCATGGTTCAAAAAGGTTGTGCTGAGTGTCTTCATTAATCATAGGTGTGTTTTGGACGTAGCATGCAATCAACCAATCAGAGGTCCTCTCCCATTCCCTGTAAAAGCCAGGTGTGTTTGTACTTTGGCGCATTGCTATTAGAATGGCAGATTATCATCATTTTTTCATCATTTGTAATCTTTGCATATTTGTGTGCTGCTGTGTGTAATAAGCGTAGTGTGCGCACGCTGTGCATAAGCCTAAGCACATTTCACTAATGCACTGTTAAAATAACAATGAAATGCTGCATTATTGACTTTAGACCAGGTTTTTGTTGGTCAACCCTGCACCCAGAATGCACCTGAACACACCACCCTGTAAGACCAGCACGCCCAGAATGCCTGAACACACCAGTAAGACCAGCACGCCCAAGAATGCACCTGAACACACCACCCTGTAAGACCAGCACGCCCAGAATGCACCTGAACACACCTCCCTGTAAGTAACCCAGACCAGAACACACCACCCCAGAATGCACCTGAACACACCACCCTGTAAGACCAGCACACCCAGAATGCACCTGAACACACCACCCTGTAAGACCAGCACGCCCAGAATGCACCTGAACACACCACCCTGTAAGACCAGCACGCCCAGAATGCACCTGAACACACCTCCCTGTAAGACCAGCACGCCCAGAATGCACCTGAACACACCTCCCTGTAAGACCAGCACGCCCACGCACTGTGCCGGGTGCAGGATAGGGCCTTCAACATTATGTTTTCTGTGAATTTATCTCTTTTGGTCTTACTTGACTAAGATAGTAAGTTCTTTTTAATGCCTTTTCATGCTGAATGACTTATGAGCACATCTCTGGTAAACACAAGATTTAAAGTGATGCTTTCGCATGATTCTTTTTGAAAAAACTCAGTTTTACAGATCTCTGGACTAAATTAACTACTCAATTGGTCAACACAATCATATGAGTAATAGACTGAGGACACTTCTGAATTACATTTAAGCTGGATTTCTGTCACTGTCCCCTCAGATGTGCTGGTGTGGAGTAATGAGCGTGTGATCAGTTGGATTCAGGCCATCGGGCTGAAAGAGTACAGTAGCAACCTTTACGAGAGCGGCGTCCATGGAGCGCTGCTCGCCCTGGACGAAACCTTCGATCACAACACCCTGGCCCTCCTGCTCCAGATCCCCACGCAGAACACACAGGTACACAGCTGGTCAGCTGTTTCACCAACCAGAAAGCTCATATTCATACATACCGTACATGACAAAATGTAAGTTAGTCTCCACGATTCATTTAGAGTTAAATGGGTGAATTTTCCCCCTCTTGTCTCCCTTCTAGGCCAGAGCAGCTCTCGAGCGTGAATACAACAGCCTGCTGGCCATTGGCACAGAAAGGAGAATGGAAGAGGTGACAAACACACGTTTTCTCATATGAACTCTGAGAATCAGGAACAGACATGTCCGGAGATTCCCTTTCACACATGTAGCGCACAACAGGAGATTGTCCATCTCAGATACGTTCTCACTTCCTGGAAATACTCCAAGTTTGAGCAGTTGGTGGTGAAAGGTGGTAGTAAGGAGATAACGCGGATTACACCGCGGTCAACGAGCCGGTTTGTAATTTGGTCACAAATGACAGAGTCTCTTGTCTGATGATTTCAGCGTCAGCCCTTACTGACAGTAATTCCCGAATCTCGTCGTCTCTCCAGTTATTTATTTTTGGTGGCATGTTCGTGTAATTCACCCTTCTTCTTTTTTTTTTCGCCCTTGGATGTTTGTTTTATTCCCATTCAGTGCAGATTGATACAAACATCATCAACCTGTCCACTCGCTCGCTTTGAATTCTCACACATGCGCTCAGTCGGACATTTTACAGATGTTGTATCCAATGTTTTCACACGCAGCTCCTCCGAGTAATGTCTAGACCAATCAGGGTTTCAGTGCCTGCGTGAAAGGGACTTTAGACATACAGTAACAAACAGAGTGAGAAATGAATATACGTTCTCTCCACCCTCCTCTTTCACGACCACCTTTCTTTTAGGACGACGATAAGAACTTCCGCCGAGCCCCGTCATGGAGAAAGAAGTTCAGGCCCAAAGACATGAGGGGGATGTCCTTGGGTGCGTCTGACACCCTGCCCGCCAACTTCCGAGTGACCGGTAGCAGCGCGGCATCTCCCTCCACGCAGCCAAAGAGGAGCCCGATGGACGGTAAGCAGAGGAAAGAGTGTCAGAAGTGTGTGCATGTGTGTGTATGTAATAGCGCTCTGTCATTTCTGCTACTTACTCAACTCAAGTTTAACATCTGTGCCGAGCGCTAAATCGGCTCAGACTCCTCAAGTACTCTATATTCTTCTTGAATGGCTTTGCTGCTGTGCTGTTTGTTAATTATGCTGTGACTAATGGCATGTCTTTGCATGTGATTTTACATGCAACATGGAAACACAGGAAGTCAGTCTATACAGAGGCTGGACACTGCCACAGTCAGGACCTACTCCTGTTAACATACAACGGTAAGATCACACACGCCAGCATTGAAATAATAGAAGCAAGGGCTGGACAATATTACGAAAAAAATCAAGTCAGGATTAATACAACATTTTATCTCAATTACGATTATTGACATATTTTATTTTTTTATTTTGTTCACTGGGGTCCAAGGTTTCAACTGTAAATATGCTCAACTATTAAAAAAAAGGTAGGATGCAGTCTTTCATTTATTTGAGGAAAGAGTGCAGAGAAGTAAACACACACAGATGAGCTATTCATGGTTATTTATTGAATATTTGGAGCAATTGAATTCAAAGCACACATTTGCTTGAAATAAAGAAGCCTTGTGGAAAAAAGTTACATTTTAATTTTACTGTTAAAAGCAAGTTTCCTAAAAAAAATAGAGTAGAAAATAACTTGCATTTTTTTGCAAAGAAGATAAATGGTTTTTAAATATTGCCGTTATATATATATACATACAGGAAAAGTTAGTACAAGACTTTCACCCAACCAGAATAGGTTTCCATGGTTTCATTTTCAAAAAACACCATGTTTTTGTTACAGAGTGAGACATCTCACTTCTTTACTTGCGCAGTATCTCGGTAAGATCCCATCAGCTCGATACTGTTTTTCCAGCTTTGGTCAGTCTAAGGCAGGATTAGCTGGGAGACTTCTTCTAGACCAGGGACAGAGACAAGGACAGGAAGTAGTTCTTTTGGAGATTATGGTCAACTAGTGTGTGTTGTAGCAGTGTTTTGCCATTGAGAATGAGCTAGTATGCTAGCATGCTACTGGTTAGCCACCTTGTCTCAGCTAGTGACGTAGAAAGCCGTGCAGATGTTGAACAACACATCTGGAGACTGAAGACAGAGGACACGTAGAAACCGGATCTCACTCAAAACACCATGGGTAGTTTTTTCCCCAAGTTTGTATGCGTGTGGAAGCACCGGAGACACAAAATAACACCCCAAATCCCAGAAAAAGTTTTTGTTTTTCATAACATGGGCACTTTAAATGTACGGCCACTGAAAAGACCAGGACCTCATGGGGGTCAGTAACCAGCTCACAGTCACCTTTTGTGACAAGCTGCTCCTGTTGCTCAGTTGACTCTGTGTTTGAGTTGTGGAGTCACGTGACCACACACACACTGGGGAAAGTATTTACAGGATTTTTAACCCTCATGTTGTCCTCGGGTCAAATTGACCCGTTGTCCTATATCAATGTTCTTTTTAATTCCCCAAAATAACATGATTGATTCCACCCAACGCTCTTTGCCAAGTACAAATCTCTACTTTCATTAATTTTGGGGCGTCTTATTCAATTTTATAGCATTGTAAAACAAATGGAAGTGTTTTTGAAATAGTATTGAGTACAAGTTGACATATTCCAGTCTGTGATTATCATCAACATCCATTCCTTTAATTTTAGTCTAAATAATTCCTAATTTCTGCTTTTCTAACTCAAACATTAGGTATAATTTCCTATAAATGAGGTTTATTGACCATAAATTCCCAAAATAACTGTAAAACTAAAGGTAATAAGTTAGTGTTACGTAGTGTTGAGAACACAAAAAGTGACAAACATTGAAAAAAAGGGACAAAAGTGTTGAAAAATGGGACAAAAACATAAGAAAAAGTTTAAAACATCAATAAAAAGCGTTGACAAAAGTATTGATTTTCAATTTTGACGGGAAGAAAACACGAGGGTTACGTCGTTTAGAGGTTTTGAATTTTTTTTTTTTTTTTTTTTACTTTTCGACAAATCGTCCAGCCCTAATGAAGCATGTTGTACACCCAAAGCATACATTATGGCTGTGACCTCACTGCAGAAAGCAGCTTTCTCGTACTGGAGTTCTCTGCTCTAATAACGCATGTCGTACGCCTCTCCTCTCTTTCCCTTTGTTTCTCCCCCATCCATCCATCCATCCCTGGCTTCTGTCCTGCTCCTCCTCCTCGGGTCCGTTCATCTCTCTCTCTTCCCCTTCTCAGTTTATCCTCATTATTTCTATAGGTAACCGCTGGTCAGAAGATGAAGGGGAGTTCCCTGCGTTCAAGACCAGGATGATGAACTGAAATGACTTGCAAAGACACTAAAAAGAGAAAGACCTTACTCACCGATCTCAGTATCCCTAGTGGTTGGAAACCTCTTAGATTCATCTACAGTTGTTATTGTATTTATGTAAACCCATGGGACATATAATTGATTTTAGAATTACTATGTAATCCTTTTTTTTTTTTTTTGCTTCTATCCCCTTTATCAACCCACTTTTTAAAAGAAACCTTTCTCCACGTTGCCCGTATTAAGCTCAGCTCTCAGATGTATGTAACTAAAGGGTTTCAAATTGTCTGGAGTTTGTATATTTCTACCAACAGACATTTTATCTAATCTTTTTTATAATCCTGATTCTATTGACCAGATGTATGTTTTTTTTTTCTTCTCTTTGATTTAATTTCTAATCATTGAATTCATGCTTAAGTGACTTTGACATGTGATATAACTTAATTCATATCTTTTGCCCTTTTTAACTGGTGTAATTTTTGTAGCTTCTTGCCTGTGATTTAGTGTAAATGCATCTCTTAGGTCAACGGATGTGTGAATATCAGACAAATTGCTGGAGTTGTCCGACTGTTTCACAACCTGCTCAACACTGTGAGTCATCCATCACCGTTAAAATAACTGCTGATGTGACAACAGCTATCATGTGAAACATATATATTGTCCTTTTTCTCCTCTTCTTTAATTTTCCATATCTGCAAAACCAAAAAAAAAAAAATCTTGAATTTAAGAATTAAAGCCATATAACCGTAACAGAAAAAAACAAACAAGAGGGCTTATTTCGGATGCAAGTGAAAACAGAATTCCAGGTTATCTCTAGTTCACTTTGCATGCGGGAACTTCTCCACCCATCTCCACCCTACTGCACCCCCCACCCCACCCCTCACCTCTGGAGAACACACGGGCTCGCTCGTGCAGGATGAGTCCGTGTGGAAACTCCTTCGATGGACCAACTTCACTGAGGCCTCAGTCGATCCCCGCTGTGACTAGATAACCCTCAAGGCGGCGCGATCCACCTTTTTTTTTTTTTTTTTTTTTTTTAAAAACACTTTGTACGAAGATTTCATATCAAGCCTTATTGTTTTCTTAACTTCTCTCTGTCTTCTGTTCTTATTTATTATTACACGCCCCCCAGCGTTGTGTTGTTTTTCGTCAGTTTTCAGAGCTGAAGCCCCACTTTGCTCCCGTGAATGTAGCAACGCTCCTCGTGTCCCAGTTTGTTTTTCGTCTACGCTCCCAACACGGGTTCCGCCGTTAGTTTCCATGGCGAACGAGAAGGAACCGAAGAGTTTTAGTTCACCCTTCATGTAGTTGAAGCTTCAAGTAGAAATGTGCTTTTTTTCTGTTTGTGATTTTACTCATTTTATGCACAATGCAAATCATGTTGCTGTTGTTTTATTCCCGCTCTTTCCATTGAATCTTTTGATCTTGTAACAATGATGTACAGTCTGAGTACTTATAAACTATTTTTATCACAATATTATTTATTGCTTACTTTCAATAAAATACTGAAACTCAATTTCCACTGCAGATAAAAAAAAAAGACTAAAGCTTGTCTTCTGAGAATGTCTTGCCTTTTCCTGTCCTCCTTTTGGTTTCCTCTTGGCTTTCTCATACAGGTCCCTTTAAAGGTGCCCTGCCAACATATATTTCATTACTTTGTGGTAATGTCTGAAGTTCTAACATGGACTCTGTAACACTTTTTTGTGGAAAAAGATGCCTTGGTTACGTTGTTTCAAGCCATTCTAGCGTGACATAGAAAGCTGCAAGAAGACTCGTGCCGGTTCTCATTAATATTCAATGACCTAAGCTGCTTGATTGACTCTGATTGGCTAAAAGGTAGCCAATGAGAGCCTGGCTAACAGCAGCAACACAGCGCAACTGGGTGAGCTCATGAATGTTAATGAGCTCAGACAACATGACATCAGACTGACCGGCTGTTGTGATTGGCCCGATTTCTTCTCTTATTTCTTTCCAGTGGCTAGAGCTGACAGGAGGTAGCAGTTCATCTTCGCACACACACACACACACACACACACACCCACGAGACATATTTCAAAAGATGTAAGTAAAAACTGTTTAGTGTGGCAGGGCACCTTTAATTTGTTGTGCGTGACTGAATCCCATTCTGTCATGTCCTTCACAGGCTTGAGAAATGTGGCATTAGGCAGCATCTAACCTTATTGTCTGTTGCCATGGTGATATTTTAGCATATGTACAAAAGGTGACTCGACATTCTGCAAAGACACTTTTCTGGATCTGTGAAGCATCCACGTCCAGCCAAAAAGACACTTCATACCTCGGAGGAGCTGGGAGGAGGCCTCGGGGCCTCGGGAGGGAAGACCCAGGACTAGGTGGAGGGACGTCCAGCTGGGAGGAGGCCTCGGGGAAGACCCAGGACTAGGTGGAGGGACGTCCAGCTGGGAGGAGGCCTCGGGGAAGACCCAGGACTAGGTGGAGGGACGTCCAGCTGGGAGGAAGCCCCGGGGAAGACCCAGGACTAGGTGGAGGGACGTCCAGCTGGGAGGAGGCCCGGGGAAGACCCAGGACTAGGTGGAGGGACGTCCAGCTGGGAGGGGGCCACGGGGAAGACACCCAGGACGTCCAGCTGGGAGGACGGGAAGACCCAGGACTAGGTGGGGACGTCCAGCTGGGAGGAGGCCCCGGGAAGACCCAGGACTAGGTGGAGGGACGTCCCAGCCCCCGGGAAGGGAGGGAGGACGTCCAGCTGGGAGGAGGCCCCGGGGAAGACCCAGGACTAGGTGGAGGGACGTCCAGCTGGGAGGAGGCCTCGGGGAAGACCCAGGACTAGGTGGAGGGACGTCCAGCTGGGAGGAGGCCTCGGGGAAGACCCAGGACTAGGTGGGGGACGTCCAGCTGGGAGGAGGCCTCGGGGAAGACGGAGGACTAAATACAGAGACACTTCCAGGTAAATACAGAGACACAGAGACACTTTCAGGTAGATACAGAGACACTTCCAGGTAAATACAGAGACACTTCCAGGTAGATACAGAGACACTTCCAGGTAAATACAGAGACACAGAGACACCGAGACACTTCCAGGTAAATACAGAGACACTTCCAGGTAAATACAGAGACACAGAGACATTTCCAGGTAAATACAGAGACACAGAGGCATTTCCAGGTAAATACAGAGACACAGAGACACTTCCAGGTAAATACAGAGACACTTCCAGGTAAAAACAGAGACACAGAGACACTTCCAGGTAAATACAGAGACACTTCCAGGTAAATACATAAACACACTTTCACTCATATTCAAACAACAATGTCATCATGAAAACCCTGGGTCCTAAATCAATTTAAAAACAGTGATATCCAGACTGCCTTTCTGCCAGGTCCTTTAAAAAAGCCTTGAAAAGAATAAAATGAGACCAACTCCTTCAACTGGAGTTTATCTGAAGCTGATTCCATGCAGATGGTGCTGCAAAATTAAAAGCCTTTTTGTCAAAGTCAGTGTGGGCTTTAGGGACTGTCAATAAAACCAGATCCTGTGAGCGCAGGTGATATGTCCCTGCAGACCTCGGAAGAATGGAAGCGTTCAGATCAGAAGTTCAAGTTCAAGACCTTTATTTGTCCCCGAGGGGCGATTCATTTTGCTGCAGTAGCAAAGAAATTGACACACAGTACATAACAAAGACAACAACATCAATTAAAAATACAGTATCAGACCAAATGGGGAAATAAATACCACAACATTAAAAGTTTACGTCCCAGTGTGCCTTATGTGCAGACGTTATTCTTTGCAGAGTTAAGCAGAGAGATAGCAGAGGGGACGAAGGAGAGTTTATACCTATTTGTTTTGGCTGGTGGCCGACTGAAGCAGGAACCAGAGGGCAGCAACTTAAATTCTGAATTCAGGGGGTGGGAACTATCGGACATGATGGATTCTGCCTTATTAAGCACATGTCTATTGTACAGATCAGTTGTTGTCATCTGCTGAATCCCAATGATTTTGCTGCTAACTTTATTTACCATTGCTAAAGTGTTTTTTTTGTTTTAAATTCAGAGAAGCATACCAGCAAATGCATGAAAAGGTAAAGACGGACTCAATAAAAGATTTATAAAACAATGTCGTCAGAGATCTGTCCACTTGAAACTTAGCTAGCTTCCTCAGACAGAAGGAGGAAGAAGTCCTAATACTGCCTTAGAAATAAAAAGTTGCCAGTGCATCCAAGTGTCATCCCCCCATCTCTCTCTCCCCCTTTCAATAAGTCAATAAGCAAATAGACAAGATGTATACAACAAAAACACGCAACACAGAATATCATACTTTATCAGCTAAGCTAAAACGATGAACTCCTATATTTATTATTATCTCTGTCCCTGGTGTTTTTAGCATGTAGAATGCCTGTATTTGTCATTATACACAAGTACACGGTACTTGTGCAACGAGATTAAAGCAATCCCTTTACAGCGTTGACACAAAAAATATAAGAATATATGATAATATAAAATATCAAAAATATAAAGTCAAAGATATAAAGTGCATATTACAGTCCAGTAACAAGACTGAGCCTGACTTTCCAAAATCAGAGCAAGTAAATATAGAAAACTAAACTAAATAAAGCAACATTTGTTGTTGTGTTGTCATTTTAATTAATTTAGCAGAAACTATATTGATTGAAGGAGAAATTAATTTTTATTTTTTTATTTTTTTGCTGCGTGTCATCCCCCCATCTCTCTCCCCCTTTTTATGTCTATGCACTGTCACTAAAATAAAGGTAAAAGCACCAAAATAAATCTTAAATTTTGTTTTGTTGACATCAAAATCCAAACACACACATACAGCCACGCCCATTTGTGACGTCAGCGTTGGCAAAAAAACGGGATACTGGGAGAGCCGGAAGAGCCGCGAGAGCACCGCCGTTTCTCCAGCAACGCTTCAGGTGTGACCGGACTAGCTACACCCACCAGAGGGGGATTTCTTTCAAAAAGAATAGTTTAGAGTCTGGTCGGAGCCTCCTTATCGTCGTAGACGGTGAGTATTAACACTTTACAAGGAGGATAGTAACATGTCTATCGTTACGGAGCTCGTTCCAGTTGGCTTGGCAACGTTAGCTTTAGCCAGCTAGCTAAACTGGGAAATCTGGAGCAGGAAGTACCACAGACGCTAGCTACCGCTAGTAACGTTATCCCGCTTTTTGGAGCTAAATTAAACACATTTGACTGCTGCTGTTCACTTAACGTTGACTCCTTACGTGTCGACATAACCTTTAGGGAGGTGGACATCCTGTTTCCAAAGCTGGTTAACGTTATAACCGTTAAAAAAAGACGGTACGCAGACGACGTACTGTCAGAAAACACCACGCGAATGCTTAGCTAATTAACTGCGTTTAAATGCTTAATTAACTGCGTTTTAATGCTTAATTAACTGCGTTTTAATGCTTAATTAACTGCGTTGTAATGCTTAATTAACTGCGTTTAAATGCGGATGAATATACGTACATCTGTGGGAATTGTAGTATTAACCAACATTAACTTAAGCTGATGGGAAACGAGCTAACTTGTGTCCCTAACCAACGTGAATGCGTTACTGTAACGTAACGTTAACTCTACCAGAGACTGTCAGGTGTCCAGACTTTATTTACACCTCACAGTCACACCTTCTTGCCCTTTTCTTCACCAGGCCTGGTTGGGTTTTTGTGTTTTGGGTGTGGTTGTGTTGTGGGAGATACCCCTGTCATGTACAGTAACTGCCACTTAAAGTTGGGACTCGCCAGGCTGCTTCCTGGTCTGGGGACGTGCCCCCCACCCCCCTGGTTCTCTCTCCGGAGGTGGATGGAGACACGTCTTCTGCAGCCTCTGATTCAACACAGATGCTAATTGCCCACATTGTGCTGAGTCAGTCAGCTTTTGGGATTTAGTACAGAGAGCTTTGGTTCCAGTTGGTCCATTTATATATATAAACACACACAGATGGGAAGCCAATTTAAAGACCTTTTATACTGGAGGGATCTCTTTCTAGGTCTTAGCGAGGACTCGAGCAGCAGCGTTCTGAATTAAATGGCATTGTGAATGAAATATATTTGGGTTTAGGACAGAACGATGGTCTTAAGACGTCACCTTGGGCTCTGAGAGTGGTGATTGAACTTATTTCTATATTTTCTGACATTTTGGAGAAGATTGATTCGGCACTGTAAATAGTTGCAGCCCTAAATGTAAGAACAAAATCTTTAGTCCTTTTGCAAGCTGAAGTTCAGCTGAAGCTAAAATGAGGCGGAGTTTGCCAAAACCAACCAAATGTTTCCTAAATCCTCACATTGGAAAAGCTGGAACCAGATCATGATGGTAGTTTTTGATTGATAAATGACTTAAATTAATAATAACTTAATAGAAAATAGAATAATTAAATAAAATAGAAAAAAAATATTATCTACATTTGACGAATAAATAACTATTTGGAAAAAAAAGTGTTTTATTTCTTGTTTTTCAGTGTGTGTTGCAGTAAAGATGTGGAAGGCAGCAGCAGGACAGTCAGTCAGTGTGGCTGTAAACGAAGAAGGGGACGACTGGGAGACCGACCCCGACTTTGAGGTAGCTATGCACGCTTCATGCTCCCTACGTTTCCCCGTTTAGTTCTCCTCACTCTTCTCACCACCATTTTTTTTGCCAACAAACCTTCTTTTTGTTTTGTGTTTTTTTCTTCTGGATTTCTAGAATGACGTGTCGGAGACGGAGCAGCGCTGGGGGGCCAAGACGGTGGAGGGCTCAGGACATCAGGAGCACATAGAGTGAGGAAGCAAATCATTCTTCCTTAGGTATTACATGTATGCCCCCGGACTTCTGCTGTATGAAGGTTTGGACTGAGCCCCGGATGTTTAAAACATTTGGCTCCGCCCAAGCCTTCATACAGCAGAAGTCTGTGGGTATGCTTCCCAGTGGAGTTTTTTTTTACTCCATATATGGCAGCATTTCAGTACTTTTCAAGCTATTTGCCTAAAAGTCTGTACATCATATGGGGAAAAAGATCCTACTGTATAGCCAACATCCTGATTTGTATCAAATCCTTCTCCAACTGTTACCATCCTTTTGAAGCCGGGACACACCCGCTCTCCCCTGATTAAATGCAATGTTTAAAGTCCTGGAATGTGTCTCCTAACTCTTTTCTTCCGTGGCATAGTATCCACAAGCTGCGTGACACAGTGTCAACGGAGCACACCAGCATGAGGAAGAAGGAGTTGGACAAAATGCCCAAGGCCTCACATGGATATGGGGGAAAATTTGGAGTGCAGCAGGACCGCATGGACAAGGTGAGTGGGACCACAAGACTTAATCTTACAAAGGAAGCTGGAACAGACTTTCTTTGTGTTTTTTTTTGCTTTCACGTACATGTTTTGCCCTTCAAAAAAAGCCGTGTCCCAGATTTATTGCAGCATAAAGTGGGGACTATGCAAAAGTGATATTGAAGTTGACCAAACCATCTCACCCAAAGGGCCATTTAGTAGCTGTTCTGGAGCTTTCATCAGCAGATGGATCTCAATCTGCTACTAAATGGCCCTTTTAGGAGTGATTGTTTTGCCAATTTGTTTCTTTAAGAATGTTTAAAAGTTTAGCATGCAGCGTTACATTTTTACTGCAAAATCACAACAATCATTGTAAGTCAATTACGCATCAGTTACACCTGGCAATAAAATGTGTCTCCAGTGTCCACTTTGAGTTTCGATCTCTCTGTCCAGCTCAAACAACCGAACGAACGTCGCTCTCTTCTTTACCGTCTCCTCCGACTGCAGCTGTCTGTTGCTTGTCGGTTGCACACGACAGGACAGATAGACGATGTTACTGTTAGGGTAATGTCTAGCCTCTGGAAGGAAGTTTTGGTGGAACGTGAATGCTCAAAAGTTGTTTTAGTTGTGCAACAGATGGATTTACCCTGCAGAGATCTGAGGAGCAGGTAACCATTGTCCTCAGAAATCCACCGGAGGTTAGAACGCCAAGACAAAGAAAACGGAAGGTGACTGACATCCGGCCAAATTGAGGGAGACGTTTTGTGTATATAGACTACATTTAATGTAACACATATGCAGTCAAACACTTCTCTTTCTGGTTTCAGTTAGGCTGTAGCTCACATAGTTGACTGTTACTCAAACTGTGGATCAATGAAGTGTGTAGCGGTGCAGCACCACAGTGGAGGTGGTGCAACCAACACAAACCACAGGTCAATCCGTTCACTTTGTTCTGAATATGTTGCCTGTGTACAGCTGCACTACAGTTGAATAAGTTTGAGTTGAAAATAGCTAGACGGATGAAATGTCATGATGCTGGTTGTATTTTTCTTTGAAGGGTGAAACGACTTTTGTAGCTGTATCCTTTCCTGCAGCTAAAGCTAGATCCTGGTTTGTATTACAGAAAAATCATTTTGTAGCTTTTCATATTTAAAAATCTAACAAGCCAATTTAATTTCCACAAATCTAAAAGAGCTCAGAGTCCTTTGAGCCTCTGCAGCAGTTTTTCAAATGTTGATCTCAGCCTGTGTGTTTGTGTGAACAGGCCGAGTCAGTTAGGGCCATTTCACACTCGATAATCTCTCCTGGCAAGCGGCTCTGGCCGCCCTCACCTTTTCTCTCGCTCTCTCTCTGAGCTGTGTGGTCATTGTAGCATGAATGTGATGACCGAGTTTACACCACACTGTGTGCATCTGTGATGAGTCAGATGTCACCACTTCAAACCACTGGTGGCAGTTTCCAGCTGTACTGCTCTTTCCATGACCCCCTCCCCTCCTCAAATGTTCCCTTATTGTCCTTTTTTTTAGGTTTTTGAATTTTTTTTGTGTGTGTTTCTTCACAGTCTGCTGTGGGTCATGACTACCAGAGCAAGTTGTCCAAGCACTGCTCCCAGACGGATACCTCCAAGGGCTTTGGAGGGAAGTTTGGAGTGCAAGCTGACCGCGTCGACCAGGTATTTTCTGTTTTGTATTTTCCACCTTTTTAACAGTGCTGACGACATTTTTTTGATTTTAAACATGATTTTTGTTGATTTGTGAAATGGCATGCTCCCTCTGAAGGAAACACACCTTGGCTAAGGCAGTGGAACCCGCTTTAAGGTTTTATTAGTTTCCTGGATAACGGCAACAGTTAATTACAGTGTCCCATAAATTAATTTCATGTACTGTCACTGAGTGTAGAGCTGTAACAATTCCAAATTTAGCTGCACAATTAATTGTTTCAGATATATTTGTAAAGAAATTAGACGATTATGTACTGATTGTTGCAGGCCTACCTGAGTGCCTCTGTAAAAGCTGTCAAAAGCCCACTTTAAATTTAAAATCAAGAGTAATTGCACTGCTAGGTTGTGTTCACATGCAGTCAGACAATTCAGCGCCAACGCAGGTCTTAGTATGGTTGTTTGTTCAGGCTGCAGAGGTGGGGACTGACCCCCCACCCCACCCCAACATCGCGCTGCGGTGTCATGTAACCTTCAATCAGATTTGTCAGTCCGTTTTGGAGGCGGTGTGAGGGTCCCGTACAGGGAAACCTCACCGCCTCCATCGCTGCCACAAAAAAGTAAAAAAACAAACAAAAAAAACCACCAAAACACAGGCACTGAACTACCCGTAACAGCAAAGCACAGCCGCTTTGTCTTTTTTCTTTCTTTCTTTGCGGACGTTGAGATCGATAAACAATCTGATGGAAAACCATTATTGTAAAGTGTAAAGTCTACTTGTGCTACATTGGGGGGGTGGGGGTTAAAGGACGCCACACAACTGGGCACCCCCACTGGCCGCTACCCTGGAAATCCAGAGTTCTTGCGAGAGCACAATTTGATTTTGCTCAGCGAGTTACTCCGGCATCGAGTCAGTAGTCAGTAGAGTAATTGTTTCTTCACCCTCTCTCATTCCAGTCAGCTGTTGGGTTTGAGTATGCCGGGAAGACGGAGAAACATGCTTCGCAGAGAGGTAATGTCTCAACTTGTCCTTTTGCACGTCTGCTTCAGCTCCAGATCACCTGCAGTTTAGTTTGACTTCTCCAAATAGGTTGCTGTATCTGAAGTAAATGGAGCTCAACAGTTACTGCCCACTTTTGAAGGGCTGTGGTTCTGTAAGATTTTCCCTGTTTAATTATCGCATTGAGGTTTCATTAAATGTTGATTTAAAGAGTTTTGAGCCTGGAACCAAGCCAACTAGCTACAAGAGAGATTGTGACTATAAAACCTTTGATTTGGCAAAGGTACAAGACTGTGTACATAAACAATCATAGACTTTAATAGTAGCAGCTCGCTCTAGCTGTTCGCGGGTGAGGTAAACATTTTCATGGTTACCTCGAGCCCCATCAGTCAGAGGCGCTGCTGTTATTTTAGGGTTGTGGGTAGTGTAGTACTTCTCCATGACATTACAAATAAAACAAGGTTGATTTCATACAGACTTGTAACTTTTACAGAGAAGAAACTTTTGTTTCACTAATCTGGTAGCTCGTGGTCAGTCTACCTCGGATTGTTTTCAACGTTCTTTTTATATTAGAAATATGGGATAAAAGCTGCAAAAAAAACTGGAAGAAAACATCAAAAACTTAGGAAAAATTGACAAAAAAAAGTTAGAGAAGAGTGACAAAAACGCCAGAAAAAACATCTGAAAAAGCTATTAAAATGTGTGAGGAAGACAACACAAGAGATAATATAATTTTAGACATCCTTGTGGAGAAAACGAACGGGACTTTTACTTCCAGAACTACACTGTTGAGCTCCATCGATCAGATAAAGATGTGAACACATTAAGATTAAAGCTTAAGCCTTTAATAGGTCACTATAACATTTGAGGTTCAATGTGCTGAAATAAAGTCAAAATAAAATACTCGCAAAGATACTTTGCACTACACTGTGTACAGCGTTACAGTGATCCCGGTGCTTTGGGAGTCGCCTCTGCCTTCTTAGCTTTTAGTGTTATAAGGCTGCATTCCCCATGACCCCATACTGTCATCACCTTGTGTTACGTTCATCCCCTGCACACATGTGCAGAACATCTGCCCAATTCCAACAGTTCCTCAGTAGTGTCACTGACTCCTGTTAACATGCACATAGTATTTCGGCAAGACAATATTCTGACTAAGCTGTTTATATGGCTAATGAAAGAAAAAATTCCACTTATTCCCATTTACTTGCAGCCGTGTGTGTGTGTGTGTGTGTGTGTGTGTGTGTGTGTGTGTGTGTGTGTGTGTGTGTGTGTGTGTGTGTGTGTGTGTGTGTGTGTGTGTGTGTGTGTGTGTGTGTGTGTGTGTGTGTGTGTGTGTGTGTGTGTGTGTGTGTGTGTGTGTGTGTGTGTGTGTGTGTGTGTGTGTGTGTTTATAAAAAAAAAATAAAAAAAATGTTCCAGCGGTGTGGGACCGTGCAAACGCAGCCTATTCCATATTCAGAAACCTTTTGATATCCGATTCTTTCATAATGTTTAAAAGTAGTTGTGTTTCTCATTTCTTTGTGGCATGCATCTCTACCACAACCATAGCAAGCCGTAAACAGGCAAACTGTTGCAAACTGCTGTAAAAACACTGATTGAGGCACAGATTCTGAATGCGTTGTATACATGTCCAAGGAATGCTAATAAAACCCAAATAACACCGGCATATCCCACATGTCTTACCTGGAAAATGATAAATTTAAAATAAAAAGGCCTTATTCAGAATATCCAAATGGAATATGCTGTTTACATGAACTGTATCTAATTCTGAATATTGTCATATTCAGAGTAATTGAGGAATATTAGTGTGCATGTAAACGTATTCAGCGTTTAAGAAGAGTTTTCACTACAAGCAGGCCAACACATTAGTCTCCTTCAAGGAAGTGGATTTTAAAACAGAATGACATGATGTGTGATAATGAAGATTTCTGTCTTAGCACCGGCGACTACTGGTAAATGTTGATGAGGAATTTGGAATTGGGCTGCTTCGTGACCACTGCTTCCATGCTGCTTTACGCTGACCTTTGACCCTTGCCCCCCCCTCCCCTCCCTTGCTTTGCTGTGTAGACTACACCACTGGGTTTGGGGGGCGATACGGCGTGCAGGCAGATCGTGTCGACCAGAGCGCAGTGGGCTTCGATTACCAAGGCAAAACCGAGAAACATGATTCCCAGAAAGGTTTGTGTAGATTTCCTGCCATGCGGACATCCCATTAACCCAGAGAGACGTGGAGAAAATATGGCGGCTGGACACACACTAACGCACACACACAAACAACTTGGCCAATCTCTGAGCACAGATCCACGTTGGTCCTGATAATCGTGTTATTTTGCATTTCTTCCTCTTCCTCCATTCCTCAGCCTTTGCTTGCTTATATAATGTTACAAAGGCTTTGTTTTCCTTTTTAGCTTTCTCAGTTGCATGTGTGACGTAATGTTTGCTTCTCCCAAGTGCTAAATAATCCATGATTCTTCTTATAGTGTTTTAAGATACAGTACACCTTTCTCAGAGGACTTAGGAACATGGGAGTCTAATGGACGTAGGTGGTCATTTCCTTTCTGAAATGATGTCTTCTTTAATGTGCTCCTTCATCCTCGTCTCAGATTTCAGGTGACTGGAACATACCATCACCCTCTCGTCTGTAGCTGGTCTTTGGCTTGGGCATGACCCAGCTGGTTTTCTGGGGGGATTGGGATATTTTAATTTGGTATACCTTTTCCTTTTAAACATGCCCCTGTTGATTTTTCATCCAGTTCTCTTAGTCTTTCTCTTCTTAAAATGGCAGATACACACCTGAAATATGCTCCTAGTTTATGTGTTTGTGGAAAAATATTGTTGATTTACACCAAAGTCAAATCTCATGAGAACTATTCGCTGCTGAAAGACCACCTCTTCCTGTCTTAACTTTGGATGTATCTCCCCGTCTCCACCTTCTGTGCTCTGGCCACCGGCAGATTACACCAAGGGCTTTGGCGGCAAGTTTGGTGTTGAGACCGACAAGGTGGACAAGAGTGCCATGGGCTTTGAGTACCAGGGCAAAACTGAGAGGCACGAGTCACAGAAAGGTTGGTATCATCACAAGAACACCCCCACTTGTTACGAGAAACACATCGGTCATGTGATGACGTAGAGCTTCAAAGATTAATCCATCGGTTGTCAACTGTGAAATGAATCGGCAACTATGCTGATAATCAATAAATCAGTTCAAGTCATTGTTTATGAAAAAAGGAAAACCTCTCAGATTCCAGCTTGTTAAATGTGAATATCTTCTAGTTTCTTCTCTCCTCTGTGACAGTGAACTGAATATCTTTGAGTTGTGGACAAAACAAGACATTGGAGAACGTCATCTTGGACTTTGGGAAACCCTGATCCACATTTTTCAGCATTTCCTGACATTTTAGAGACCAACTAATCAGTTAATCCAGAAAATAATCCACAGATAAATCGACAAGGACAATAATTGTTAGTCGCAGCCCTTTAAAGATGAATACGTTTTAGATTTGGTCAAACTAGAGTAAATCCCTCCTCATGCCAGAGTGATAATAATAATAATAGACAATCTGTTTTCATATAGTAATATTCCCATAGAGTATATCATGTCTGTTTGTTGAGATTAGGGCTGCAACTAACTGTTATTTTCATTGACGATTAACCTGTTAATTACTTTTTGGATTAAACAATTAGTTGTTTGACGTCCTCAGATGTCTTGTTTTGTCCCCAACTCAAAGATATTCACTTTACTGTCACAGAGGAGAGACGACACTATAAAATATTCATATTTAAGAAGCTGGAATCAGAGAATTTTTAAATGAATGACTCAAACCGATTAATCGATTATCAAAATAGTAGCCGATTAATATAATAGTTCATAATCAATTCATCGTTGCAGCTCTCATTGAGATATACTCTTTCTGTGATTTAAAAAATGTATCAGCATTTTGGCTTGCAGTTTGTTGTGATCAGTGCAGACTGTGCCGCTGATGTTTTCAGTAAGTTTGAGTATCCTGAGGCCTGAATGAGTCACTCCCTCATATCAGTCCCGACTTGTCTGGGCTGTCGGTTGCAACACAGCAGAGCAGCTGTTCCTGTAGCCGCCTGCCTGACACACCTGCACGCGGTCTTTACTGGCTCGTTCCAGATACGGGCTAGTGTCGGAAGGAGTAGATTACCTCAAGTATTTCCCACAATGCACCGGGCTGTGTTTGCATATGTGGCGCTGGCTGATAACTGGGTCACTTGCTGTGATAAGCCTGCGCAAAAGGAGTTTAGTTCTGCGCACATGAACTGCTTGAAATGAATTGTGTTTCTGAACATTTACATCATGCAGCTGCTCCACTGCCATGAATTAGTTAAAGTGGCACAATGAAAATAAAATAATATGATAGTTGTTTGATTATATTTATCCTAATAAGTATCACATCACACAGACGTGTTCCAGTCTAAGTTTACAACCCTGCACGTCTTTTTCACGTTTCATTTTTTCTAGTTTTGAGCTAACTTTTGCCTTTTAGACAATCAGTGCTTTTCGGACATTAGTGAATATTCCTCCGCAACAATAATTACATAATTGTCAATTATTCTTTACATAATCGCTGTTTGTTTAACCACGGTTAACTTCTCTGTGTGTGTGTGTTATGTGTTTCTGCAGACTATGTGAAGGGCTTTGGAGGAAAGTTTGGCGTGCAGACGGACAGACAGGATGCCTCGGCCCTGGGATGGGACCACCAGGAGAAACTACAGCTTCACGAGTCCCAGAAAGGTACCGGTTCTGGTTTGGTTTCTCTGGGTTTTAGGAGACATGCGAAGTTCCAGCAGGAACCGTCAGAAAGTATAGAAACAGCTAAAGGGATCCCACTGCCAATCAGTGTTTTTGGCTATGGGATGTCCCTATCCTAATAAATATTGTATCCTTTAAAACTGCAAAGTCCAATCAATTAATTGTCTAACTAATTAATTTATTAAATTGTCTTAACTACTAAATTAATCACACACTATTTTGATGAATTGATTTTTTTTTTTTTTTTAAGAAAATCTGATTCCAGCTTGTTTAAGGTGAATATTTTCTAGTTTGTTCTCTCCTCTGTGACGTAAACTGAGTATTTTTTGAGTTGTGGACAAAACAAGACATCAGAGGACGTCATCTTGGATTTTTTTGGGAAACACTGATCCACATTTTTCACCATTTTCTGACATTTTAGAAACCAAAAAAATAATCAACAGTGAAAACACCCGCTATTTGCGGTGCTAGTATCCTTTGTGTTTATTTAGACTAATCATGCCAAATGAATCATGGGCCAAAGTTGATGGTTTAATGTTCACTACCAGCTAAACTCTTCAGCTGAAGCTTGTCAGCTTTTATACTCTACAAAATATAGGTTTCACGAGCAAGTTTATTGTAAATATATCACATGTACTGATGTATAAGAAGTGGCTGATGGATTATAGAATCCATTATAAATGATAGACAAATGGATTTAAATCTGAATGTCTGCTCAGTACGTCTTTATATTTACTTTTGTTGAAAATCTTGTTGACAGCTGTTACCGTTTTCTACATACTGTCAGCTGATAGGCACACATGTTTCTCTTGATTTGACTTTAACTTTGAACGGAGATATCGACCAAACCTCGGCCTTTATAAGTTGTCTGCTTTGAGTTTAGCACACCATTTGTATTCACTGTGAAACCTTTTCTTTCTTCTCAGCCCTGCACTCTCAGCTCTGATGTGGTTTTACTGTAGCTTTGGATGTGGTCTTTCAAAGGTTAACAACTTCCTCAATCTGCGGGTAAAATAAGGCTTGGATAGAGGAAGTGAAACCACAGCTCAGATTTATATTTGCATGTCGGGCCCTTAGCTGGTGCTGACTTTCAGAGCAAAGTTAAGTGCAGTATTAAAATCAAGTTGCGTAATGTTGCATGCTTACCAACATCACAAGCATCTTAAAAGCCTTTTTTTCTCTTTTTAGATGAGCACATTAGACATTGTAAAAGTTGAGAAAAGCCTCTTTCAGAAGGCCGATCATTGTGGCCTGCATTGATCTGCAACTTTCTTACTTTCCAAAACTCATAATCTGATAGTTAAGGCCATTATGCAGCAACTGACCAATCACTTCACAAACTCGTCTTTTCGCATATGTACTTCTGCAACTCGCAGCGATGGAGGCGTTGTTGCTTTAAGAGAAGAGACGAGATGAAAGAAAATAAATTGGGATTAAGTTTGAACCTCGTCCGGGGCAGACCTTAGCCGAGGAGCCAAAGTCTCTCTTTAGTCTCATTCTGTGTATTTTGAACACAGTTCTTAACTTAATGCACTTTTATATTTTTGAAGCCTATTTATTCACCAATGTATATCCCCTACCAGCAGTAGCCAGTTATATTTCCAATAACACATTTTTTATGCACATTTTGAAGTATCTCATAAGAAACCCAACATTTGATTGAAATTCGTTATTCACGGAAAAACGTTTTTACACTCTTGAGGTGATTTTTGGCTCTTATAAAACAGTAAATAGGTTCTGACGTAGCGAGCATTTAACTCACATGACTGATCAGCTGTTTCCTCTGTTGGCAGACAGCATGAAACATGGCCGACACTAGCTGTGATTAAAGACCCCTCTTCATTTTTCCCCGTAGATGGGTTTGATGACCAATGTGACTTGTTTTGTTTCCGGTTAGCGGCCTCTACTTCTACTCTGTTTACTAACAGATTACCAAGCGCCAACGTCTGACCAAACTACGCTGTAGCGGTGTTTATTCGCTCCAAACCAGTTGATTGAAATGCGCTTAATTCACATTTCTTTGGTTAGAATTTGCTTGACGATTGAATGGAAAAACAGCTATTGATGACAAACCTCTGGCCCCACTAAGGAAGGTGTGTGCACTCTAAAACAATATGCACAACTTGCCATTATTAGCTTTTTTAAAGATTATTTTGGGGGATTTTTCCCTTTTTTGATAATGACAGTGGATAGACAGGACAGGGGGGAGAGGGGGGGATGACTCGGACTCAAACCCGGGCCCCTGCGATGCACTCCACCCACATGGGTCGCACGCTCTTACTGGGTGAGCTACAGGCCGCCCCTTTATTCATTTTTCAGTACCAGCCTTCTACTTGAATGTGCCTTATCTTTCCCAGGTGATGTCAAACAGCACACGTTTCCATGTAAATATCCTACAATACAAGCAGAAAGAAATAGCTAGATTTTAGTTTTTTAAATATTAAGTTTAGATTCTAGTTTTTAGTCTTTACTGTATAAAGACTCTCACCCCCTTTAACAAACATAACTGCTCTGAAAACTTGAGTTTTTCACCACGTATCGGTAGAAAAGCACCCGGTCGCTAAATGTCACCATTTTCTCTCCTGAGAGCAGCCACGTAAAGAATCGAGCCAGAAATAGAAAGCAGGTACAGAAGAGAAGAGAAAGATGGCGGAGGGAACTTTTCTGCACAGACCTGACGGCAGCAGAAAGATTTTCACACCATGATCATTTTTAGACCGTGGCAATGATTTTAATCACATTTTAATTTGTCATCAACATTCTGTGAAATGGAATGAAGATCTTAATTAATTCATTTCCTCTGAGTTTCCTCGTCATGTCACTGAGCATTACTGAGTGTGAACTGATGCCTGCTAACCTACTAGGGCTGGGTATCGCAAAAAAAAATGTCAATATCAATTCTGTGACTTCGATACCGGTTCCTAAACTATGCTTTTTTTTTTCTATATCAATTTTATTAAACAAAAACAACTTTAGACATTATGGCACACATCTTTTTATGTATTTTTGAGCCCCATCAGTGGTAACATAGACTCCTCCTGCCTGCCTCTAGTAGGCCTACAAGGTAATGCTTAACAGCCAATCACAAGCATTATTAGTTATTGGTAGAAGCATGCTGCATTGTTATTGGCTCACTGACTCTAAAGAGATTTACTCCTTAGGTATTAAAATTGGATATTGAATGTCGAGGCATTTTTTGATACTCGATATTAAAAAGTATTGTACTTGGCACCCAGCCCTAATGCCTGCCCGGTGGTTCATTGCGTGCGTGCGTGCGTGCGTGCGTGTGTGTGTGTGTGTGTGTGTGTGTGTGTGTGTGTTGTAGACTATAAGCATGGGTTTGGAGGGCAGTATGGGGTAGAGATGGAGAAGCAGGACCATTGTGCCCTGGGCTATGAGCACAAGGAGAGCCTGGCTAAACACGAGTCTCAGAAAGGCAAAGATACTCCCCCGCACCCTCAACCCTCCACCCCACATCCCATTTAAAACAAAACAAACATCCCTACTTATCACTCATCCTTTCCCAGAAATACACCTCCTCCTAGCTTGTTACTCCTCCTTTGGCACCGTCCTCTCCTCCCCAGTAACAGCTGTTTTCTTCTAAGTGATGGACACGTCTTCCTTTCCTCACAGAAAACCCCCCATGAACCCTCACTGTCACACCACCCAGCTTTGTTGTTGCTATTTCTGTTTTATTCTTTATGTGCAGATCATTCCCTGCTACAGATACCCTTCATTTTGGGCCAGGTGATGTTAATCAGTATACCGTCTCAAATAAATATCCCATAAATATCCATAATGAACCAGGTCCAGGTTTGCTTGATTTTTAACCTTTCTTGGATCCTTGAACACAAGAGCAAAGTTAGATGTGGAAATGTAGTTCTTTCTGTGGCAGGACCAATACAATATAACATAATACCGGGTGTTCATAGCTTAATGTGGTGTGTAGTAGGTCTGCACGATGGGAGCAAAATGTGAGATATGTGATAATGTTGTTGAATATTGCAATAATAATATTACTGGTGATAAAATAACAGATATCAAAGTGAACTCCTGCATTCAGTATTCTGCTAAAATACAACAAACTGTAGAATTTAAAACAAATAAAAGGAAATAATTTCAAACTTTCTTTTATTAAACAAATTGAACATTGAATTGAATATAAAAGGGCCCCACTAAAAAAATGACACTTAGAGGTTTTTAGTGTTAGTTGAAAGAAAATATCAGTAGATAACTGCACTTTAAAATCTGAGTGTTTTTGCAATATGCAAGAAGCTGGAACGAGTCCAAATGTTGCCGTCTGATTGTCTCAGAAATAATTGCTATTAACAATATAATTGTCTCTTTTTAGTCAATTTTAAAAATATGTATTTATTTTTTAAACAAATTATAGCTTTGAACAAATCCAAGGATCTGTCGTGTGACCCAGGTAACGCCTCTTTATTATCACATTAATAATTCTTACTGAATCCCCATTTACAGTTTGTGTTCATTAGAACGTATATAGGCTCAAGTGCCAAAAACTAACAATTTATATAACAATAAATACTATATAGTCCAACCAATAAAATACAGTGGGTACGGAAAGTATTCAGACCCCTTTAAATTTTTCAGTTTGTTTCAAGCCTTTTTCCAAAAATCAAAAAGTTCATTTTATTTCTCAAGTACACTCAGCAACCCATCTTGCCAAAAAACAGGAATTTTTGCATATATTAAAAAAAAAAATTGAAATATCACATGGTCATATGTATTCAGACCCTTTGCCGTGACCCTCATATGTAACTCAGGTGCTGTCAACCTTCTGAAATGGTTCAACACCTTCATTGGAGTCCAGCTGTGTTTGATTATACTGATTGGACTTGAAGGAAACCATGTCTATATAAGACCTTACAGCTCACAGTGCATGTCATAATCATGAGGTACTGCCTGAAGAGCTCAGAGACAGAAATCTGGTCAAGGTTACAAAAAATTTCTGCTGCAAGTGGCCTCCATAATCCTCAAATGGAAGCGTTTGGGACGACCAGAACCCTTCTAGAGCTGGCCGTCCGGCCAAATGTGTTTAGCCTTGGTGAGAGAGGCAAAGAAGAACCCAATGGTCACTGTGGCTAAGCTCCAGAGATGCAATCGGGAGATAGTTGTGTAATCAACCATTGCAGCAATATATACAGCCCTCCTCAGTGCAAGACACATGAAAGCCCGCAAGACCTTGAAGGACTCCAAGATGTGACCTCTGGTCTGATGAGACCAAGATAGAACTTTTGGCCCTTAATTCTATAGCTTGGAGAAAACCAGGCACTGCTCATCACCTGTCCAATACAGTCTCAACAGTGAAGCATGGTGGTGGCCATCATGCTGTGGGGGGTGTTTTTCAGCTGCAGGGACATTCGACTGGTTGCAATCGAATTACAGGGATATCCTGGGCGAAAACCTTTTCCAGAGTGCTCTGGACCTCAGACCGAAGGTTTACCTTCCAACAATGACCCACCACCCTAAAATCAGTGGCTTCACAACAACTCTGTGGCTGTTCTTGAATGGCCCACCAGCCCTGACTTAAACCCAATTGAGCATCTTGAGCCTGAAAAGATGTTCTCCTGAACCCAACCTGACAGAACTGGAGAGGATCTCAAGGAGGAATGGCAGAGGATACCCAAATCCAGATGTGAAACTTGTTGCATCTTTCGACTCATGGCTAGATCAAAAGGGTGCTTCTACTAAATACTGAACAAAGGGTCTGAATACTTATGACCATGTGATATTTCAGTTTTTTTTTTAATAAATATGCAAAAATTTCTAAATTTCTGTTTTTTTCTGTCAAGATGGGTTGCTGAGTGTACATTACTGAAATAAAATGAACTTTTTGATTTTTGGAAAAAAGGCTGCAATGAAACAGTGAAAAATTTAAAGGGGGTCTGAATCACCCACTGTAAATCAACAACAAGACCTTGGCTAAAAAGGAACCATGATAATGTAAAAAGATTGACAATTATGTGATTTTTTTTTATTACAAGCCTAGTCTCAGCCTTTCTGAATGTGTTTATATCAGTTGATATCGCAATGACAATGTAAATATATATATATATATACATTTCTATAGCAGAATTGATCCTGGACTGTATATCACCTTGGCCCTCCACCCCTCTGATCACCACCCTTCTGCTGCAAGACCTTCTGCTGTGACCACGCAATGCAGAGATTGAGCCAAGATGGCTGCTTGACCCCAACTGTCTGGCTTATGAAACGATCCTCCTATCATTTCCCTCTGTTGTCTGCATTCACTGTTTTTTGTTTCTCCTCCCTACAGGTTTGCATGAGCTCATCAACCCGTCCTTTGATTCCTGCGGTTCTTGTGTTCAGATCAGTTCTCCTGAAACCAACCACAGTCTCCGCTTCATCTGAACGTTTGCAGACCAGAAATGTTTCTAATCCACATCGCTATTAATGGTGTTCCGCAGTAAAGTTGAATGAAGAAGTGATAATGAATCAAACTATACAGTTCCGTAATTGTCGTAAAAGGTCTGCTCTGAAAAACGGGCTCTGATGATGCTGACTGTGGTTGGGTCGCTAATGTTCAACACAAACCGACTCCTTTTATCTCCTCTTTGGTACCAGATTATTCTAAAGGATTTGGAGGGAAATTTGGAGTCCAGAATGACCGGATGGATAAGGTAAGGAGGGAAAAAAAATAATAATCACAATTATTTTTGGTCAATATTGAAAGCACGATGTAACATGACTACTCGCTGAGTTGTATAACGATGATGCATTTGTTGAACTTAAAAGACACCTTGACCTGTGAAATGTCCTGTAATACTTTTCCTGTTCGCATTTTTTTTTCATTGAGATGCGAGACAAAATAAAGATTTTACTTACAGAACATAATGTGCAAAACACTTTTTGTTCCGCATACATTGTTTTCGTGATTGTTAGTAGCCAAAATCACCATTATAATTGTATTAATTGCCCTTGTTTGTTGGAGTTTTTGTGTAATAAGTTACTCGTGTCTCACATCTTTCTCTCTGGTTGGCAGAGCGCCGGGACTTTTGAGGACGTGGTGAAGCCGGCCCCAGCTTACCAGAAAACCAAACCTGTGGAGGCTGGTAAGCATTCATCATCATCAGCTGTGGGTTTCATTGTGTACCCTGGTATAAGAGTAGTTGTTTCATGGTCCCTCTACTCTCCGGCTGAGTCATGTTAGTCCTGATTAGTTAAAAGTACAATTCTGGGGGGTCAATTCTTAATGTGAATTAACCTGGTGCATTATAAAAGATATTTCAGGGTTGCTTCTTGCTTCTAATAATCTACAGCAGAAGTTCTCTGAGAATCTACACTCACCGGCCATTTTATTAGGTACCCCATGCTAGTAACGGGTTGGACCCCCTTTTGCCTTCAGAACTGCCTCAATTCTTCGTGGCATAGATTCAACAAGGTGCTGGAAGCATTCCTCAGGGAGTTTGGTCCATATTGACATGATGGCATCACAAAGTTGCCGCAGATTTGTCGGCTGCACATCCATGATGCGAATCTCCCGTTCCACCACATCCCAAAGATGCTCTATTGGATTGAGATCTGGTGACTGTGGAGGCCATTTGAGTACAGCGAACTCATTGTCATGTTCAAGAAACCAGTCTGAGATGATTCCAGCTTTATGACATGGCGCATTATCCTGCTGAAAGTAGCCATCAGAAGTTGGGTACATTGTGGTCATAAAGGGATGGACATGGTCAGCAACAATACTCAGGTAGGCTGTGGCGTTGCAACGATGGTCAATTGGTACCAAGGGGCCCAAAGAGTGCCAAGAAAATATTCCCCACACCATGACACCACCACCACCAGCCTGAACCGTTGATACAAGGCAGGATGGATCCATGCTTTCATGTTGTAGACGCCAAATTCTGACCCTACCATCCGAATGTCGCAGCAGAAATCGAGACTCATCAGACCAGGCAACGTTTTTCCAATCTTCTATTGTCCAATTTCGATGAGCTTGTGCAAATTGTAGCCTCAGTTTCCTGTTCTTAGCTGAAAGGAGTGGCACCCGGTGTGGTCTTCTGCTGCTGTAGCCCATCTGCCTCAAAGTTCGACGTACTGTGCGTTCAGAGATGCTCTTCTGCCCACCTTGGTTGTAACGGGTGGTAATTTGAGTCACTGTTGCCCTTCTATCAGCTCGAACCAGTCTGGCCATTCTCCTCTGACCTCTGGCATCAACAAGGCATTTCCGCCCACAGAACTGCCGCTCACTGGATGTTTTTTCTTTTTCGGACCATTCTCTGTAAACCCTAGAGATGGTTGTGTGTGAAAATCCCAGTAGATTAGCAGTTTCTGAAATACTCAGACCAGCCCTTCTGGCACCAACAATCATGCCACGTTCAAAGTCACTCAAATCACCTTTCTTCCCCATACTGATGCTCGGTTTGAACTGCAGGAGATTGTCTTGACCATGTCTACATGCCTAAATGCACTGAGTTGCCGCCATGTGATTGGCTGCTTAGAAATTAAGTGTTAACGAGCAGTTGGACAGGTGTACCTAATAAAGTGGCCGGTGAGTGTATGTTTTATCGAAGAAAAGTTGGTTTGGGACCTTGTGATTTGGAATTGATTGGGGAAATAATTGGTTGGATACCCAGCCCTACTGATAACATCATCTCTTCGGGTTTTCTTCACTCGTCAGCTGGCAGCAGCACAGGAAACATCAAGGCGCGCTTCGAGAACATCGCCAAGCAGAAGGAGGAGGAGGACAGGAAGAGGGCCGAGGAGGAGCGAGTGCGCCGACAGGCAAAGGAGAAGCAGGAACAGGAGGAGGCGCGCCGTAAGATGGAGGAGACGGCCAAGTCCCCTTCTCCGGTCCCGGCTGCCAGTCCCAGTCCCAGCCCGGCTCCCCTGCTCCAGGCAGCCGCCGCCCCGGCGTACCAGGTTAGTCGCCGGGCTTTTTACAGCTTGTCTCTATCTGAAAAGTTGCTCTTTGTAACGTTGTTGTTGATACTTTTATCACAGCTAATTCACTTAATTTACAATCTGTTACCTTACAGTAATTTTCTCGATAGCACTTTACATTCCACCACGGTAATATGATGGTAATAGTGGGATAACAGTGTGAAAAAATAAGTGATATAAAATGGGTAATAACATGTAATAACTGGGTAATCATCACAGTAATAAGATGTAATACTGGGGTGATAAGGTGATAAGAAGGTAACAGATACAATAACATGCAATTACCAATGTAATATCTAGAAATGGGTTCGATGATAACCATGTGTATACAGTGCCTTGCGAAAGTATTCGGCCCCCTTGAAGTTTTCAACCTTTTGACACATTTCAGGCTTCAAACATAAAGATATAAAATTTTTATTTTTTGTGAAGAATCACCAACAAGTGGGACACAATTGTGAAGTGGAACGAAATCTTTTGGATATTTTATACTTTTTTAGCAAATAAAAAACTGAAAAGTGGTGCGTGCAAAATTATTGGGCCCCCTTGCGTTAATACTTTGTAGAGCCACCTTTTGCTGCGATTACAGCTGCAAGTCGCTTGGGGTATGTTTCTATCAGTTTTGCACATCGAGAGACTGACATTCTTGCCCATTCTTCCTTGCAAAACAGCTGGAGCTCAGTGAGGTTGGATGGAGAGCGTTTGTGAACAGCAGTTTTCAGCTCTTTCCACAGATTCTCGATTGGATTCAGGTCTGGACTTTGACTTGGCCATTCTAACACCTGGATACGTTTATTTGTGAACCATTCCTTTGTAGATTTTGCTGTATGTTTGGGATCATTGTCTTGTTGGAAGATAAATCTCCGTCCCAGTTTCAGGTCTTTTGCAGACTCCAACAGGTTTTCATCCAGAATGGTCCTGTATTTGGCTGCATCCATCTTCCCCTCAATTTTAACCATCTTCCCTGTCCCTGCTGAAGAAAAGCAGGCCCAAACCATGATGCTGCCACCACCATGTTTGACAGTGGGGATGGTGTGTTGAGGGTGATGAGCTGTGTTGCTTTTACGCCAAACATATCGTTTTGCATTGTGGCCAAAAAGTTTGATTTTGGTTTCATCTGACCAGAGCACCTTCTTCCACATGTTTGGTGTGTCTCCCAGGTGGCTTGTGGCAAACTTTAGACGAGGCTTTTTATGGATATCTTTGAGAAATGGCTTTCTTCTTCCCACTCTTCCATAAAGGCCAGATTTGTGCAGTGTACGACTGATTGTTGTCCTATGGACAGACTCTCCCACCTCAGCTGTAGTTCTCTGCAGTTCATCCAGAGTGATCATGGGCCTCTTGGCTGCATCTCTGATCAGTCTTCTCCTTGTCTGAGCTGAAAGTTTAGAGGGACGGCCAGGTCTTGGTAGATTTGCAGTGGTCTGATACTCCTTCCATTTCCAAATGATCGCTTGCACAGTGCTCCTTGGGATGTTTAAAGCTTGGGAAATCTTTTTGTATCCAAATCCGGCTTTAAACTTCTCCACAACAGTATTACGGACCTGCCTGGTGTGTTCCTTGGTCTTCATGATGCTCTCTGCGCTTTCAACAGAACCCTGAGACTATCACAGAGCAGGTGCATTTATACAGAGACTTGATCACACACAGGTGGATTCTATTTATCACCATCAGTCATTTAGGACAACATTGGATCATTCAGAGATCCTCGCTGAACTTCTGGAGTGAGTTTGCTGCACTGAAAGTAAAGGGGTCGAATAATTTTGCACGCACCACTTTTCAGTTTTTTATTTGCTAAAAAAGTTTAAAATATCCAATAGATTTCGTTCCACTTCACAATTGTGTCCCACTTGTTGGTGATTCTTCACAAAAAATAAAATTTTATATCTTTATGTTTGAAGCTTGAAATGTGTCAAAAGGTTGAAAAGTTCAAGGGGGCCGAATACTTTCGCAAGGCACTGTATCTGGGTAATGGTAAGTTATGTTAATATTGTAATAACATGATAATAATGGGGTAATATAAGTTGATGTTTTCACAGTAGTATAGCCTGCTATCAGCGTGATACTTTCCAAATTGGATAAAACATATTGGAATTTAAAATTGGAGATGACCATGTTATAATGCTGAAATTTAGCTGAATATTCAGACCCATGTTCATGGCTGGACCATGTCCCAGCACACACTTACATCTTAGTGTAGCCTTTAGTTTTAAGGTAGGAGTTGCTGATTTCTTTTGGGGTGAAGACAACCTCCTTACTTATATTAGTAGAAGAAAGTAATTAATAGGGCTGCAACTACAGATTATTTCGTCTTAAATCATCTAATACACACTGAAGCTGATTGACATGAAAAACTATTTTATAAATATCATATATCATATCAATTCAAAGATTTGGTCTCTTTTTGTTTTCCAAAGCCCAAGATGACGTCCTCAAATGTCCTCCACAACTCAAAGATATTCAGTTTACTGTCAGAGGAGAGAAGGAACTAGAACATATTCACATTTGACACGCTGGAATGAGAAGTTTTACTTTTTTTTCTTTTTTCCAACCAGTTTATCAAAATAGTTTGCGAATAATTTAATAGTTGACAGCTAACCGATCCATCTTTGCAGCTCTAATAAATAAGACACTGAAGCTGATTGACATGAAAAAGTATTTTATTTTACTGGAAGTAGAAGTACTCTTTGCAGAAGCAGTCGTTGTAAAAGCGAACCTGTTGTCCTTGTCAGAAGACCGCCAGCGTGTCCCACGACGCTGCCGAGGAGAACGGAGAGCCGCTGTACGAGGCGGAGCCGCAGATCTGCGACCCAGAGCCCGAGGACCTCTACCAGACCCCCGAGGAGACGGCCGCGGCAGCAGGTGACCCCCCCCTTTCATCTGCTGTTCTAATCCTCAGTTTCATAGTACTACAGGGTACCCGCATGGTCTTTAAGGTCTTAAAAATGTCTTTAATATAAGGAAAATTAGGCTAAACTAGCAATATATAATATAATAGCATTTTCAGGATTGTACCTGCATTTTGAGTTATTACTAGAACATGTTTACACTATTTTTAATCATGGAGAAAGGTAGTAAAGAAGAAAAAAACATGGTAAAAATGTCTTTGTAGACAGTCTCTCTGTTTCTTTCCTTGGACTAACAACACTAACTAACCCAGCGTCTTCCTCTTGCAGACGGCCAGTACGAGTATGGCGAGGACCTCGGGCTGACGGCGGTGGCCCTGTACGACTACCAAGCAGGTGAGACTGAAAGCTGGGAACACAGAATGAAAGGGCTTATTTACACCAGCACTTATAAAAGAGAAGGAGTCAAGGTTCCGCTTTATATCTTCGTATCTACTTCGTCCACAGCAATCCCACCAATCAGTCCCAAAACGTCCCAGTTAGAGAGGAAATGCCCACTATTATTCTTTATAAGTCTTTACAATCATTCCCTAACCATAACCAATCAGGCCTGCCTTGTTGCACCTTCCAAATCTTCTTCAAAAATGTTCAAACTGTTTCAGCATGTAGCTTTCTAAAAGTTTGATTGAGAACGGCAACACACAGAGAGCAGTAGTTATGTCCGTTGATCCGGACTCCTTGTATCTTTTTAGCTTTGTTAAAAACTAGCAGTGACCTGAACTTCTACTGCGTGACCTGCACATGAGAGCAGCCCTTTGAGAGAGATAGATAGATGGATAGATGGATGGATAGATAGATAGATATTGATCCCAATAAGATGGGAAATTATAGTGTTACAGCAGCAAAATCAGTCACACAGCTCAGAATATAAATATAGAGAAATACTAGGATACAATATACATGAAAAATAATAATAATAGGATAAAATACAAGAACAAATATTTGAATATATACAAGATGGGAATACAAAAATGTGCAACTGCTTAATAAATAGTAGTATGATAAATATGTAGATTAACCTATTTCCGTATCACTTTCAAAACGTCAGAACGAATGTGGTCAGAGAAGCAGCAACCCCCCCCCCCCTCCCTCCCTCCCTCCCCCCCTCCTCTCTCCCTCCTGGAGTCGACACATCAAGTTTTATGTAGTCTGTATCCACAAGAAGTCCTTCCAGGATTGTTCAGGTGCAGCAAGAAATGCTGGCTGTCCCTCATTCTCAACCGGATGTCCGTCACCGTCCTCTGTCTCTGTGTTGGCGCTCTAACCTGCGGCTGATTTCTGAGGACTATGGTTACCTGGTCCTCAGGTCTCTGCAGGGTAAATCCAGACAGCTAGCTAGACTATCTGTCCAATCTGAAGACTATGGTTACCTGGTCCTCAGGTCTCTGCAGGGTAAATCCAGACAGCTAGCTAGACTATCTGTCCAATCTGAGGACTATGGTTACCTGGTCCTCAGATCTCTGCAGGGTAAATCCAGACAGCTAGCTAGACTATCTGTCCAATCTGAGGACTATGGTTACCTGGTCCTCAGATCTCTGCAGGGTAAATCCAGACAGCTAGCTAGACTATCTGTCCAATCGGAGTCTCTGTTGACGACTAAAACTACTTTACAACGTCTACACGTTCCACCAAAACAAGTTCCTTCCCGAGACTATTTAGCAGCGGCACCGTGGCTCTGTCCGGCACCAAAGACAATTGTGAATGGTCTAATTAAATGCCAATAAACCAGAGCACGTTTTTCTCCTATCCGGGAATGTGGAGAAAGGTCTGGCAATGCGAGACTACGTTTTATGTAATATTCAATATCTCAAGATCAATTCAGAGCAGATCTCCCCTGTAGTGTCATGTTTATCTGACTACTGCTATAAACAAAGTCATGTGACTCCTTGTAGTTTGGTTTATTTGAAGCTAATGTGGTCTCACTTCTTGTTGTCTGAGTTTGTACCTTAAGGTTAAAAGCTGTTAATTGTAAGTGGCTTTGGGTAAAAGCTAACCGATGTCTTTGAGTCCGTCTCTTCCTGTTTTCCAGCCGGCGACGACGAGATTTCCTTCGACCCCGACGACATCATCACCAACATCGAGATGATCGACGAGGGCTGGTGGCGGGGTGTGTGCAGAGGCGCCTACGGCCTGTTCCCCGCCAACTACGTGGAGGTTCGGCAATGATGACGTCCCCGTCCTCCAAAAAAAAAAGAAAATGGAGGCCGGAGACAACTTGGAATCCTCCTTTTTCACACTTTGGTCTTCTCTCTCATCACTGAGAGAGAAGACCAAAGTGCGAGACGTCTGCAGGTCTCCTAACCGGCTTTCTTTTGCTCAGTTTTTCCATCCCTCCGCTACACATTCCCCTCTCAGATCACTTTGTTTCTCCGCGCAGAAGACGGGGAGAGCTTTCTTAGAATGACTCTGTTAAGGCTGCACAACGCAAGGCAACGACATTCACAGATGTTAAAGGGAACTCCGTTCTGCTGTTTCAGTATTCTGCTAAAATACAACACAGTGCTTGTTAAATTTAAAAAAAAAACAAAAGGAAATCATTTTACAGCTTTGTTTTATTGAACAGATTCAACATTACACTGAACACAAACCATTAAAAAAGGCTGACGTTACCTTTTTAAAGTGCAGTTTTCCACTGATTCAGCTAACTCATTCGTGATGTGTATTGCAAGTTAAAGTTGCGATTTCAATTTAAATAAAAAAAAGATTTATTGCGCAGACCTAAACTCGACTCAAAGAGCATATATAGAACTCATCTGGGCTTTGTTCTGCACCTCTGCTTTAAAATGCAACATGGACTTCATGATTCACACCTAGAAGTTGCATATCAAAGCTTTTTCTATCTCTTAGATACCGTAATAGAGATCAGTTTCAGGTATTGTTGCTTCTTCATATGTGAGAGAGGGATTTTAGTCTCACCAAAGACCAGAGTAATGATCGCAATGAGCGTGAAACATCTCGAATAAGTCGGCGCGGCTGCTGCTCACTGTTCAGTAGCTCAGGAGCCCTTTTGGATAATGATGTATATTGATGGCTAAATACTGTCCAGTACAATCGACTGTGGACCATAAATACCTTTTTGCTTCTTCGGTCTGTTTGCACAGGAGTTTAAATTCCCCCTCCTGATTGATGCTGCACCCGTCGATTCACAACTGGGGAACTAAAGCTACACCTACACCGCCACGTTTTGGGTAAAAAAAGTCTTCTTTTGCGACGTTCATGCCTCGTGTCCACACTACTCCAGTGTTTTCCGAGCCCCTACAACGAGACTGCATCCTAGACAGAGCCAGCCAGGGTGGGCAGACAGTACAGCGAGAGGCCAGATCAGGGCTAGCATAGCATGTAGCTTCTCCTAGCAAAACCTTTTTAGGTGGACTTTGCTGATGGACTTGATTTGTTCAGATTCTATCCCCTGAACAAATACAGTTCCGTTAGCATGGACGCCTGGTCAATGGTAGCCTGTGAATGCTATTGACAGGTGGGTCTTGCCTGGTAGTTGTGTGGGTTCCATATAAACGCGCCTCCGAGCCCCTAAAACGGAGACATTGGTGTTTTGGTTTGAAAGCTTCGGGTAGTCTAGAAGGCCAAAAATGGAGATCAAGCGGGCGGAGTATACATGCTGCTTCCGGTTTGCACATGCCCAGTATATGTGAATGGTCATGTGATATGGGATTTGGCCGCGTTAGTTAAAATGGCAATTAGTTCTGCTGCTGGGCTCAAAACGCCGCTTTAAAAACCCGAACGTAGCGGTTTAGATGTAGCTTCAGTTGGAGCTTCATGTCTTACGAATCCGTTCTCTTCTGTCTGAGCAGCGATTGCAGTGTTTTGATTATAAATGATCAATAATGATGTTTCCTCCTCTGCTGATAGCATAACGTGGCCATAATGATGCAAATCACAAGCTAAACAGAAAACACTACAGCTCATAGTATTATTTTAATCATCTTCATACTTATTTTGGTTATTGTTGATATCATGCTTAGAATCATGTACAGAGAGATCATGATTTATTGAGAAGTGATAGATTTGAAAACATTTTAGTTTCCTGTCACTGTGAGGTTTTCTTTGGACTATTAGTGTCTTGCTGCCTTGGACGCTTGGGTTTTCCTGTCATGTATGTATGTATGTATGTATGTATGTATGTATGTATGTTGATGTGCACGTGTGCTCTGGAGCGCCGCTGACATCCCTCATCATGACTAGAGATGTTCCGATAAAGATACCAGTATCGGAAAAGCCTCCTGTACCGCCTAACATGCTGGTATTGGAGTTTATGCACCGGTCCGATACCACCTAAATTATCCCTGTAGTTTATTTATGGTTGACTCTGTCAAACTGGATAATAAAGAAAGTTCTATGGCTATGTTTCACAGATAAGAGTATCGGACCATCTCTAATCATGAACAAAGCTGTGTGTGTGTGTGCGTGCAAGAAGAGAGTAGAAATGTTTATCGTGTTGTTTAAGGGAAGAAGCTTTGGTGTTTTCTCCAAATACTAATTATTCCAACAGAAAGGTTTGACAAACTGCTCCATCTGTCTTGCAGGAGCGTGTGTGTGTGTGTGTGTGTTTGTGTCTGTGTGTCTCTGTGTGTGTGTGTGTGTGTGTGTGTGTGTGTGTGTGTGTTGTGTGTGTGTGTGTGTGAGAGTCAATTCATCTTTGGGGTTTTATAATAAAAAGTGACCTTTTCCAAATGCATTATTTTTATCTGTACCTCTGTTTGCTTAAGTCACATCATTACCTGCTTATTCTTTTTTTTTTTTTCAATAAATAATATGAATTATAAACTTGTTTATTTTATTTCATGGCTCCCTAAAATTAGAATCCCTGGGGTAGAAAGTCATGAAAATTACTTTGTTTAAAAGTCAAAGTATAAAGAGTCATAGTATGTCGAAAAAAAAAAAGTCATACTATAGTACTTGAAAAAAGTATAAAAAAGTTATAGTATTTTGAAAAAGTATAATAAAATCTTAGTATGTCAAAAGTATAAAGAGTCACAGTATGTTATGTTGAAAAAAATATATACATACTACTATACTGACTTATTACTTTTTGCAACAAACTATACTATGACTTTTTTTTACACATTTTACAACATACTATAACTTTTATTAATTTTAAAACATACTATAACTTTGACTTTTTATACTTTTTATAAAAAAAAGGGCACAAAATGTACTTTTCCCCCACACATGGCATGGCCGTATAGAGACTTAAACCTTTTCAACTTCTCATGTTGCATTAAAGTGCTTTTGGGAAAATGTGCGGCGTTACAAGGCACAGCAGGACGTGTAGCGGGACCATGGCGACAGCTGCAACCATGATTTTGGAGCCTCCCTGATCCGAGGAAATATGCTGGGGGAAAAAGAACATGAGGACTCCGGGGAATGACTCCCCAGAGCTAGGTTAGTAACAAGCATTTCTGGGACATGGATGCACATAAATGGAAAGATAGAAAGATAGAGGAGAGAAAAACTCGGTGTGTCAAAGGAAGTCCCCCAGAAGTCTAAAACTATTACAGCATAACTAAGAGAGACAGGTTAAAGAGAGGTGCCTGGTCAGGCTAGAACTCTCCCCAACCAGATCCCATCCCTCTGTCTAGAGGAGGTGGGAAGGGAGAGAGAGAGATCCATCCCTCTGTCTAGAAGTGGATGAGAGAGAGAGAGATCCATCCCTCTGTCTAGAAGTGGATGAGAGAGAGATCCATCCCTCTGTCTAGAGGAGGTGGATGGAGAGAGAGAGATCCATCCCTCTGTCTAGAAGTGGATGTGAGAGAGAGAGAGATCCATCCCTCTGTCTAGATCCATCCCTCTGTCTAGAGGGATGGATAGAGGGATAAGAACATCTGCCTCTGCACCACCAAAGTGAACTATAAAATATATGAATATATAAATGCAGAGACGCCATCTTGGAAGTTTGTGATCAATACTGTATGGTGATGTAACCGAGTGGTGTCCCATTTCATAGGGGGGTGTTTTCACCCCTACCCCTTACCCCTTAGTTTCAAGGGCCAAGGGGTAGGGGTAAGATGGAGAAATGGGATTCAGCCTAACCTCTGTGTTCCCTTTGTCTCTTGTCAGACCTTTTTGTCCGTCTGGTTTCTTCGTCCCCTGCTGTTCCTCTTCCTGTCTGAAGTTTTCTCCGTTTGTTCCGTTACCCGTGTCTCCCCGTGAGTTTTCATTGCCTTTGTTTCCAGAACCGTCTCACAGAGGAGGATCATCACAAACTGACCAACAAAACCCGAGGTCTTACAGTAATACACTTGCATCAGTGTACAGTATATTCCCCTTTTATATATCTATTTGTTTTCATTGTAAAATGTGTTTACTATGAGTCAGGTGTTTTAATAAATATAATTTGAGCATTTGGTTACAGTTTCTGAGAAAATGGGTGAGGGTTTCAAGAGATAATGTGTGTTTTACCAATCGAGAAAAACTGTGTTGCAGGACTGTTGTCAGGGCTGTAGTCAAGACCACCTTAGTCGAGTCCAAGACCAGGACTAGTCGAGTCCAAGACAAGACCGAGTCCAAAAAGGTTTGAGTCCAAGACAAAGCCAAGTCCAGGACTTTAAAAAGGTCTTATGCATGACAGTATCAAGACAATCATTTTGGGTTTCCCTTTCCCTCCAATATTATCATCAACATCATAAAGACACCTGGACCTGGTCCAGACCAAAAGCCATATTTGGCAAGACCAGCGGCCGAGACCGAGACAAGTCCGAGTCCAAATACTAGCGAGTCCGAGACAAGTCCGAGACCATAGAAAAATGGTCTTGAGTCCAAGACCGGACTCGAGTCCTACAGCCCTGACTGTTGTATTACATCACATTTGTTTTAGACATGTGTACCTAATAAAGTGGCAACTGGGTGTGTTTATAATCCAAAAATGCATCAACGGTAGACTCTGGGTGAGCGTTACTACACGCTCCATATGCCAAACATAATGCCGAGGGGTTGGACAACAGACAGCAGCGTCTCCTGATAGATTGTTTTAGAGCAACATGAAAGTGTATGGAGTAAAGTTCAACGTGTCTTATAAAACTGTAATGTGTTGCATCATGGACAATAAGAGTTTTAGAGAGAGATAAGGAGCTTTTACAAATAATTATATGTATAGTATGTTTCAAGCTATGGAGGACCAGGTGCTGTATACCCTTACAACACACAACAATAACCAGCGATCATCATCTCTGGACAAACATCAGCTCCTTATAATGCTTTCACTTTAGACTCTTTGCACTTAAGCACATGCACTTTAAGCCACTAATTGCACTTTACCATGTTTGTCATGTTTGTAAATTGTTGTTTGCTGTTTTTTTTTTTTTTGTGTTTTTCCGCTCTAATGTATGTAAGCCAACTGTTAACCTGCATTTTGTACAACTTAAATAAAGCTGTTTTGAAAAAAAAAAGAAAAGGAAAACAGACAAAAACATAAACATTTGCACACTAAAAGTAAAAAAAAAATAAAAAAAAATAACTTAAATTATGTCAGTTTAAAATCTATTTTTTAAACTTAATGTGTTTGATTTTTCGTCCGACTACCTGAATCTGTGAGGCCGATCCCCCCTCGGCTCCGACAGCACTGAGGGAAACAACACTAGTGCAATATTATATTTATTTCTTACAGTGAATTTTGGTTGCCATACAAGAAGTCTCAAGGATTTAAGGGGTGGGGGGGTGGTTGGGGGTGCAGTTACAGGAAAATTCTCTCTCTTTTCATTTCAGTAATTAATTGACTCTATGATGATTCAGTAGCACAAAATTACAGCAACATAGAAAACATGAACACAAGTCTTTGCACAAATTACCGAAAACATCTTAGCCTCTATGAAGACTTAGTCAAAGAATAAAATCTATTAATGAAAAAGAATAAAATTAAGAAAGAAAGAAAGAAAGAAAGAAAGGGGGAAAAGAATAGAAAGTTACCCAAAATGTTGGACAATGATAAAGGCGGGAGTGGGAGTGGGTCGGTGAGCCACGCCTGTCCCAAACATGGCCTGGTGATGCTCTTTAAAAGATTCCTACGTCTACTCAGCTCTACGTTTCCACAGATAAAAAGTGCTTAGTGACAACGCTGATCCACAGAGAGGAGTCAACAGCCACCACTACTCTTGTTGGTGGATTTATTATGTATGTATACATATATATATAGATTCATATAGTTTTCTACCAAGAAAGGCCTGCAGATATATTTCAAACAAATTTACACATTTTTTGCTCTTTTTATACACACACTCTAGACTTGGGGGGTTTCAGAAGATGAGAGAAGTCAGAAGATACCTGTTTTTTTTTTATTTTCTTAGTTACTTGATTGGCCAAAATATCTTATAACGTCGGTATTTTTCAACCTGGAATCTATTTTCCCATGTGTTTGTGTCTAAGTGACACAATCTTTGAAACTGTTCCAGTATTAAGCAAAACCGCTGCAGTCGGCAGCAGTGAAACAAGCTACAATGAAACGCAATTGGCCAATTGTGCAGCTTTAATTAACGTCCACACATGCTGTTTTTGCCGCTGACGGGCTCAGATTATTATTCTAAGAGTCTGACAACATTATGGGAAGCATCCCTACAGAGATAGACCTTCTTGTTAAAGAGGAAGATCCTTTTTGTTTAACATGAAACAGCTCCGAAATCACCATCACCAAACCCACCAGACTCCATGTAAATGAACATCATTTTATCATCGTAAAACAAAGTTGACAGAATAACCAAATGAAAATATAAAAGCCATTATGGTTTGTCTTTCCACTGTTCCAACAAGCACCGCTCTGGTTTGGTTGAAATAAACTTTTAATTCACCCATTTACATGTGACAATATGCTGGCTCTACAGAATACACGCTGTTTATTTACATGGAGTCTGGTGGAGATATGCTGCTCTATACACGCTAAAAGTAGTGATTATTTACATGGAGTCTGGTGGAGATATGCTGCTCTATACATGCTAAAAGTAGTGATTATTTACATGGAGTCTGGTGGAGATATGCTGCTCTATACACGCTAAAAGTAGTGATTATTTACATGGAGTCTGGTGGAGATATGCTGCTCTATACACGCTAAAAGTAGTGATTAATTACATGGAGTAGGGTGGAGATATGCTGCTCTATACACGCTAAAAGTAGTGATTATTTACATGGAGTGGTGGGGTGGAGATATGCTGCTCTATACTGCGCTAAAAGTAGTGATTATTTACATGGAGTCTGGTGGAGATATGCTGCTCTATACACGCTAAAAGTAGTGATTATTTACATGGAGTCTGGTGGAGATATGCTGCTCTATACACGCTAAAAGTAGTGATTATTTACATGGAGTAGGGTGGAGATATGCTGCTCTATACATGCTAAAAGTAGTGATTATTTACATGGTCTGGTGGGTTTGGCAATAGCAATTTCAGGGCTCTTTCATGTTAAACAAAAAAATGTTACTCTTTAACATAAAGGTCTATCTCTGTACGGATCCTTTCCATAATGTTGTCAGACACTTAGAATAATAATCTGAGCCTGTTAGTGGCAAAAAACACACATTTTGTGGAGATAAATTAAAGGTGCACAAATGTCCCAGGTGGTTAGACTGCAGCTTGTACCGTGAATGTTCCCATTAGTCACTTTTAGACACAGAAACATGGGAAAATAGGCTCCAGGTTGAAAAATACCAACATTACCCTTTAAGACTACTACAGCACTAGAGAGTTTATCTACTTTAGGCAACACTTCATTAAAACACTGACAAGTGGTCGCATCATGATATGTAACTTTAAAATGGGAACATAAAACACAACCAAGGAGATTCATTCAGAATAAATATTGCTTCTTACATAACCCATAAGTCTAATAACAATATCCACGTTTTGATCTATATAGTATTTTGTTTTTTTTTGGCAATCCACGTCAGTGTTGAACAGATTTTGTTCAGATAACCTCTATAAAATTTCATAGAACTCTATACAAATCTTTAAAAATACTGTGCTTTTCTACCCCCTCTCCGACACTTCGCTGTTTGCTTTTTAAAATAAGTTACATGTTCAAACAGGAACAGGATTATAGCAGCATTGTCCCATGCCGGCCTCCGTACATACGGCTAATGTTCACAGAACACAGAGCTTGTGTTTCATTCGTCTCCTGGAAAACTGCACCTACGTGAAGCTGCGGAGTGTGATATGAAACCAAATAAGGGTGAACTTGTTCTACATAAAATGATAAATATTTCAGACGCTGGGTTACTGTCGAGCACATATCGGACCACACGTGAGGTGCGATCTGAAAGAATCTACTTTGGGATACAACACAAGCTCCTTGTCTTGGTAGAGCCTTCACAACCGACAGTGGTGCAGGTTCAGTGGAGGAAGGGAACTGTGAGATATAGAGAGGTGAAGTCCCTCATCGTCCACTGGACCACCATGGGACCTTATTTCGGGAAAGATTATTATAATAACACGATAGTGATCGGGTGAACATGTGATGTTCGTCAATTTAAAAGATAATGTTGCAAGTGAAGATGTGTAATTCATGGCTCTGTTCAAATGGGATCAAACTAATTATTTGTCTCTCCCTGTTGAATAACTACCATCCATATTTTTCCTGAAATACGGTCCCATGGTGGTCCATGGTGGTCCATGGTGGTCCATGGTGGACATCTTTATTTAAGGCATCCTCTGCAGGATGATGGGCCAAATGACACCACTGCTGTCGTCGTCAGGTCAGTTCTGGCAACTATAAATCAACCCTCATAAAATAATTTTTTTTCACTATTAACCTTTTAATAGAGCTATACATATAATCAAATAGACATTTTTATCCCGTTAAACACTCTTATGTACACGTTTCAACACATACTGTACTTCCGACCAGCCTGCGTTCATTGCTAGCAAACACGAACATTTCCCAGCTTTAAAAATGCTGATTTAGTTCGAAAATGGACCCTTATAACAAAGATTAAACCCTGTCTCTGCTGCTGGAGCTGTAGTGAGACTGGATATGAATAAATGGGACTTGGAGAAGCTTATACTCCAGTCCAGTCTAGGTACAGAGACCGAAGTTCATCTTCAAAAGATCTGAATAGTTTTCTTTCCCTTTCTAATCTCACACAAGGCTCACGATGATGCTGGCTTTGCCAGGTTATTCTCCGCTTATTTTGCCACAGTCGTTAAAGCTTTAGTGAGTAACTTCTTGATATTAATGAACGTCGATCGCGATCACAGAAGGCTTGTATCATGTGGACGCGCTGACAGTTTTGTTGTCATTACTTTCAATTCCTCATGGGGGGAGACTGAAGCTACACACTAAGGCTTCAAGAGGGGCACATAATCTCCATCTGCTCTAAAAGCCAAGGATTCAACGCCATTTCACGTCCTCTATCTGGCTGAAGTCGCTTCACAAAGAAAGAACCTGATGATTTAGAAGAAAAGTTCTCTTTCAGGGCCACCAGTGTCAGTCTGCAACAGCGTTGTTAACGCAGTGTTGCGTCTACAGCCTTCTTTTGCAAGAGGAAACCACTCTCCTGAAGGCGGTTTGGGTCTAAAACTGGGTTTTGCCTTTGACTCTGTGTTTCAAATCACAGAATTGTACCTTAAAACAGCTGCTCCGGTCCGGGACGCTGTTGGTTGGAGTCGAGCTCGAGTTAGCTTAATGCTAACGAGTCTCTTATTGACTCTTTAATCTTCTTTTCTTTTCTTTTTTAACAAAGAACAATGTACAAAATGTTCAGGTAGTCATTTAGCTATATAGAAAACATAATTTCTCTGGTAAAACTGGAGTTTTAGCTCTTTAAATGTCAACCTATGAGTTCTCAAACATTAGGTTGCTTGTTCCAACTTGTGTTAGTTAAAACTGTTGAAAGCTAAAAGACCTCCTAAAGGATCTGACACCGGATTTAATCATCAAATGATCAAATGGCAGCTTGGAAAATACGCTTTTTCATTTTCTTGCTGAGAGTTTAATAAAGTTTAATGTCATGTAAATATAGAGCTAGAGCCAAGAGACAATTAGCTTATCTTAGCTTAGCTTAACACAAAGACTGGAAACAGCTCCAGCCATGCTACAGCTCTGTCACAGCGGTGCTTTGAGCTAAATGCTAACATCAGCATGCTAACCTGCACACAATGGGAATGCTAACATGGTGATGTTTACCATATTCATCATTTTAGTTGCTATTTTGCTAACTAGCACTAAGCGCAAAGTACAGTTGAGGCTGACGGGAATGTCCATAGTTTATATTCGTAGTTCTGTTTTAACCTGAAAAGTTATTACGTTTTATACTGAGCGAAACATTAATGTGTACAGAATTTCATAGTAATCCATCCAATAATACAGAGCCAGAAGAGACTGCTTCCAGTCGTTATGCTAAGCTAACTGTCTCCTGCTTCCAGCTTTACATTTAGTGTAACATTACAGACATGACCGTGGTGTTCATGCTCGGCACCTTCTATCCAAAACATCTCTTTAAATACAAATATAATAGTTATTGTAATGTTTTCAGTTCATTTCATGGTGTCAAACTAACTTCTTACCTTTCTAACAGGATATAATTTTAACCATTTACTTTATCTTTGTCGGCAAAAGGAAGCTAATGCTGGTGAATTAGCCGTGTGTTGCCCTCGGCCATACATGGACACGTCCCTGGGCTGTGCTGCGTTTTTTGGGAGTAATAACCATATTAACAAGTGGCCTAAATGTCAACACATCCGAGACCGTCCTTCTGTTCTTCACAAGAAAACTGCGTGCTCCAACAACTCCAAATTAGGCAGTAAAAGCTATTAATTTCCACCTATACCGCCACCCGGGCATCGCGCAAGCGCTCTTACTGCTGTCTCTCTTCAAAATCACTTTTGTATACTAATTAGACATGTAAATGTCCATGTACACATATGAAAATTCCCACATAGATTCTTAGATGTGTAAAAACTAAGAAAATCACTGTGAAAACACCAAGGAACCAATTGGTTGCTCTTGAGGGGAATCGTTGTTAGGGCCTCTGTAAATTATAGAGCGTGGACTAGACGTACTCCGTGTCCTGAGATAACTTCTGTTATAACTTGACATTATAATTCAAATGAAAGTGAATTATAAAAGACCAAAAACTGCGTCAGAGCGATGTAAATACGGCCAATAGGGTTTGAACCTGAACACGTTACATGTGTTAACTAACGGCAAGAAAGCAAAGGAGCGTATTTCCCAAAATGTCAAACTGTTCTTTAAAACTTACCTTGTACAACTCTCTCCAAAAACACCTCAATTTCTACCCCGTACACACACACACGGGATGTTTGAAACATCAACATCGCTGCGGGGCCACATCAACACCTGTGTTGACCTGCTAATGGTGAAGTGGAAGAAGATTTGACAGAATGAAGAAAAGTAAAGTACAAAAGTAAAGTACAGCTCTAGTTTCCCTACACTGTGGCCTATATAGCGGACCCATGGAAATAGCTAAACTGGCCTTAATTGATATTTTGGGTCGAACAGTGAAACACACCCACGCACGCACGCACGCACACACACACACACACACACACACTCATACATACAAAACTAGAAGGAAAAGCCAAGAGGGACAAGGACGCCCTTTGCAGACAGACAAGCCGGTAAAACTTTTCGGGTCCAACGTTTGTCTGTCCGTCTTGTACCTCGTGTCCTCCCCTTGGTTTTCCTTGTATGATGAGGTGGACACCGGGTGGATGTAGACTGGCGAGGGCCCCTGGGGGCCCCTGCTACAGTAACAGCAGAGCTCCTCCTCTGGTGACCACCTCTCTCCACGCTTTGCTCTCTCTCAGGAGAAGAAGGCCATTGCAGTAACGGTGTGTGTACACATGCTTAGGGTGTGTATATCTGTGAAGACAATGTGTATTTTTGTTTGTCAGTGTGTGGCACTGTGCATAAAGTGTGCGTGTGTGTGTGTGTGTGTGCAAGGACACAAGATATGGTTTAGTATTTCTTTAAAGATGTCAGCTAATGTTCTTATTTTGACACAAACGAGGTGAAAAGCAACAACAACAAAAAAGTCTCTATCTCAAATTTGTCTCTACAACCTTAGGTGCACCCAGAAATATAACTCCGGTAGGACTCTAGTGAAGAAATATTATTTTTGAACAAACTCTAGCAAAGATAGAAAAGGAGCAACGACCAGCTCAGCTGGTTTTTCATGCACCCACACCGAGGTGTATGGAAAAAGTCTTTTAGTATTCCAAAGTTGGGTGAGTCTTTTATGTGAAATAAACTTCCAGACATGTTTGAGTACACGCACTATTCCAGAGTTTGTTTGTTTTCTGGTCAGTCCTTCGTACTGGCATCCTCCGCTTCTTGCTCTCCTTGATGTGACATAGCAGCTATTCTCTTCTCTCTCCCCCTGCGGGTCTGCCCGACATCCCATGATCCCTTGATGCTCAGGGCGGTGGGAAGAAATTGAAGAGGGCGGACAAGACCGGAGCGCTGAGATGAGGATGAGGATGAGAGAAGACAAAAAACAGCAAGAGGCAGCATTAGCTTGGACAAAAAAAACCCAGTTCAACGACTTGAGATTATGTCTGATGAAGAGATCGGTAAAAAGTGATCGGAACCACCTCCCCTCTCCCTTTTCCTCAGCCCTCAGGCTTCGCACGTCGCCACCCCGTCTCCTCGGGGCTTATCTGTCCTGCAGCATCTTGAGGGCCCGCTCGATGTTCATGCGGTGACCCACCCTCGTCACGCCCAGGTCTATCAGGTCCTCTTTCTGCAGCGAGGGCAGGTGGGCGCCCTCAATCTCATTGTCCAGGAAGGCGTCCCGGTGCTCGCCCAGGTTCAGGCTCTCCAGCCAGTCCGCCACGTCGTGCTTGCTCCACAGCTCCACGGGCTTGGAGGCAAACGGCTTGCCCGAGGCCGCCACCGCCTGCATCAGGGTGAGAGGCGACGGCGAGCGCGAGCTCCCGCTGCCGCCGCACGAGGAGCTCAGGCTGTAGGCGCCGCCGCTGCCCATGGGCGGGGTGGGCAGGCCGAAGACGTCGGTGAGGGTGGGCGACACGGAGGGTGGCAGTGAGGAGCAGGGGGTGAGTGAGGAGCCGGAGTCTGGCGGGCTGCAGGGGTGCGTCTGGGAGGGGAGGCTGCTGGGAGGGGTGGAGGCGAGGGCAGCAGCCGCAGCGTTGTTACGCATCCCTGAGTCGTCTGCGGGAAGCCTGACAGGGACAGAGAGGACAGACAGTCGGTCAGGGTGAGACAGCCACATTGACAACAAACCACATGTAGGGTAACTTCATATTTGCTAACTAGTTCTCTGTGTTTTGATTTCATATCTTAAATGTTGTTTTCAACTTAGGGCTGCAACTAGAAGATGAGTTAAATCTGTGGGGTTGCCTAATGATCGCTACTAAAATTCTTTTCTCTGGTTCTCTGGTCTTTGTTTTGTTGTGGAAGTTTCTGGAAAGCAGGAGAGGAATTGTTTTGGAGAGTGAGACTTTGTTGAAACAAAATAAAGACACAGCTGCACAACTGAGTCAAGGTTTGGTCTTCGGTGAGATTCCCTGCAGAGAATAACCAAGTGGGAAGACAGTTTTCACAGAGTTAACGCAGTAACAGTGTGACGTCTTGTGAAATTAAAACAGTAGCATCCCCGTCTTATATCCTGTTTTCCCTAGAGAGAAAAACACCCCGCTGGAAAACACGTCCAATCCTATCCAAATAATCAATCTCACCAGACAGACAAGTACGTATTTCTGCATCTGTCTCTCATGCCTCAAAGTTTTCTACCGGTCTTTTATCTTAGCTGAACAAAAACAAAACATGTCTTTGGATGTTTTAGATAGGATATGGTCGACCCTGGACCTGCTTTGGTCCTGACCCTGGACCTGCTATGGTCCTGACCCTGGACCTGCTATGGTCCTGACCCTGGACCTGCTATGGTCCTGACCCTGGACCTGCTTTGGTCCTGACCCTGGACCTGCTTTGGTCCTGACCCTGGACCTGCTTTGATAAACGTAACACTGAACAAATGTCTCCTTCAGTCTCCATGGCATTGTAAAAATGCAGAGACTAACAGTTGTCTCTCCTTCAGGGAGGACACAGAGGGAAGGGATGTTAAAAGTCATACAACCTGAAAAGCATCGTGAATAATTATTTGAATAATAATAATGCATGCATATTATAGAAGCATATATGAAATCATGCTTAAATGTAATACAAGATAGTTTTACTTCCTTAGCGGTTTTGGGGAAAATTCCCTCTTTAGTTAAACTGTTTACTGTTCACTAGGGAGGCAAGTAATGATATTTTCACTGTCGACTATTTTCTTGATTAATAGATTAGTTGTATGATCTAAACTTAACTTAATAGTTGACAACTAATCGATTCATCTTTGCAGCTCTAAGTTCATGAGATGTGTAATAGGGAAAAAGAGAAGTATGGTAGACTGGAGTTAAGATGGAAGTGTCTTTGTGTTTATCTAAAAAGTCTTCAGAGGGTCTAAAACTACAGGATTTAATATTGTAATGATGCAAAATGAACAGTAGGGGGAATCATAATGCAAAACTTTCTCCCAAAGCTCCAGCAGCTGATGGAGAGGATGCATGTTGAACCAAGCAATACCCTGCTATACCCTATAACGTCCTGCAGTGCCCTGCTACACCCTGCTATACCCTATAACGTCCTGCAGTGCCCTGCTACACCCTGCTATACCCTATAACGTCCTGCAGTGCCCTGCTACACCCTGCTATACCCTATAACGTCCTGCAGTGCCCTGCTACACCCTGCTATACCCTATAACGTCCTGCAGTGCCCTGCTACACCCTGCTACACCCTGCTATGCCCTATAACGTCCTGCAGTGCCCTGCTACACCCTGCTATACCCTGCTATACCCTATAAGGTCCTGCAGTGCCCTGCTACACCCTGCTATACCCTATAACGTCCTGCAGTGCCCTGCTACACCCTGCTATACCCTATAACGTCCTGCAGTGCCCTGCTACACCCTGCTACACCCTGCTATACCCTATAACGTCCTGCAGTGCCCTGCTACACCCTGCTATACCCTATAACGTCCTGCAGTGCCCTGCTACACCCTGCTACACCCTGCCATACCCTATAAAGTCCTGCAGTGCCCTGCTACACCCTGCTATACCCTATAACGTCCTGCAGTGCCCTGCTACACCCTGCTATACCCTATAACGTCTTGGTGTGCCCTGCTACACTCTGCTATACCCTATAACGTCCTGCAGTGCCCTGCTACACCCTGCTATACCCTATAACGTCTTGGTGTGCCCTGCTACACCCTGCTATACCCTATAACGTCCTGCAGTGCCCTGCTACACCCTGCTATACCCTATAACGTCCTGCAGTGCCCTGCTATACCCTGCTATACCCTATAACGTCCTGCAGTGCCCTGCTACACCCTACTATACCCTATAACGTCCTGCAGTGCCCTGCTACACCCTGCTATACCCTATAACGTCCTGCAGTGCCCTGCTACACCCTGCTATACCCTATAACGTCCTGCAGTGCCCTGCTACACCCTGCTATACCCTATAACGTCCTGCAGTGCCCTGCTACACCCTGCTACACCCTGCTATGCCCTGCTATGCCCTATAACGTCCTGCAGTGCCCTGCAGTACCCCTATACCCTATAACGTCCTGCAGTGCCCTGCTACACCCTGCTATACCCTATAACGTCCTGCAGTGTCCTGCTATACCCTGCTGTACCCTATAACGTCCTGCAGTGCCCTGCTACACCCTGCTATACCCGATAACGTCCTGCAGTGCCCTGCTACACCCTGCTATACCCTATAACGTCCTGCAGTGCCCTGCTACACCCTGCTATACCCTATAACGTCCTGCAGTGCCCTGCTACACCCTGCTATACCCTATAACGTCCTGCAGTGCCCTGCTACACCCTGCTACACCCTGCTGTACCCTATAACGTCCTGCAGTGCCCTGCTACACCCTGCTATACCCTATAACGTCCTGCAGTGCCCTGCTACACCCTGCTACACCCTGCTATACCCTATAAGGTCCTGCAGTGCCCTGCTACACACTGCTATACCCTATAACGTCCTGCAGTGCCCTGCTATACCCTGCTGTACCCTATAACGTCCTGCAGTGCCCTGCTACACCCTGCTACGTCCTTTATTGTGACTATTATTGCCACTGTTCATCACACCCCCAACTGGCACTGTCAGACACCGTCCACCCAGAGTCTGGGTCTGGGTCTGTCCCAGGTTTCTTCCTAAAGGAAGTTTTTCCTCGCCACTGTCGCACTCTTGCTTGCTCTGGAGGGAACTACTAGAACTGTTGGGTCCTTGTAAATTATAGAGTGTGGTCTAGACCTGCTCTATCTGTAAAGTGTCTCGAGATAACTCTTGTTATGAATTGATACTATAAATAAAATTGAATTGGGTCCGTCCGAGGTTTCTCCCTAACAGAAAGTTTTTCCTCGCCACTGTCACACTAAATACTTGCTCTTGGGGGAATTACTGGAATTGTTGGGTCCTTGTAAATTATCTGTAGAGTGTCCTGTGATAACTGTTGTTATGATTTGATACTATAAATAAAATTGAATTGATTAGATGAAAAACCTCCTGCTACAAATGTTCAAGTCAATAAATTGACTCCTTTCTAATTTTGACATTTGTAACTGTTAACCCCCGGTCTCAATATAGTGAGAAAATACATGTTCTTGCATGTCATTGGGCATTTTTAGTGGGTATATGGAAATCCTGGAGCTGTCTTAGTGGGTATACTCTGTAAACCTGCATATCATGTGGACTACACCACTGGGTTTAAGCCATTTTTTAAATGAAAAAGTTAAAATGCTCAGATTACAACTTCTTCTCAGTAAACTGAATATATTTGAGTTGTGGATAAAACAAGACATGTGAGGACGTCATCTATGGCTTTGGGAAACCACAATTTTTCACAATTTTCTGACATTTTATTAACAAAACAATGAATCAATTAATCAGGAAAATAATCAACAGATTAATCGACCATGAAAATAATGGTTAGTTGTAGCCTTAGCAACATTTAAAGAAAGCAAATGTTCCCGCCTAAAGCCGCCGGCTCTTGCAGTGTGAACCCCCAGTGGTTCATATGTTTAATGGTTTATTACATCCGTGTGGAATGATGAAGGCAGCAGCTGGAACAAAGACTGAGAGCCGGCCTCCAGGAACAGAGAAAGAGCGAGCGTGCTGAGTGTGCTGCAGCCAGAGGGAAGCCTGCAGCGCTGCGTCCACCAACTGGCTCCTAATGGACGTGTACGTACAACTCTAACCTTTTTACAGCGCTTGCAGTACGACGGGGGCACAGAATAATAGAATATGGAAGTAACCTATGTAGCATTGCAGAATCAACAACAGTTAGAAGCAAGGCCACACGGGACCTGCGGACACTGAATTTAAAAGTCCCATATCATGCTTATTATCACGGTCATACTTGTACAGTATTTTAGGTTTCTACTAGATCATGTTTACATGCTTTTATGTTCCAACAAACACATTACTTCCTTCATACTATATGAAACGCTCCCTGCTATGCCTTGCTACGTCCAGCTGCACCCTGTGACGCCCTGCAGTGCCCAGCTACACCATAAACTACTACAACTACTATTTCTAGTCGTAGTTCCATTATCTTTATTGTGACTTTTATTGCCACAGATTTGTCCGTAAAATGAGTTTTTTCTCGCCACTGTCGCACTAAATGCTTGTTCTTGTGGGAATTAGTGGAATTGTTGGATCTTTGTAAATTATACAATGTGGTCTAGACCTACTCTACACTGTAAAGTGTCCTGAGATAACTCTTGTTTCAAGCTTTTTTTCTGCGTTTTTAAGCCTCAAAGAGACAAGAAACAAGTCCTGGCATGGAAACACAGCACTGTGTGTGTGTGTGTGTGTGTGTGTGTGTGTGTGTGTGTGTGTGTGTATATATATATACATATACACAAACTTAAACTAAAATCCAAAAGTTAAAACAAAAATATAACAAAAACTAATTGAACATTTAATACTATTCTAACCTGGAGGAATGTGATGGCTGTGCTGATATTTGGAGCAGTGACACACAAAACACACACACACACACACACACACACACAGACACACGTGCGCACACACACTGCAATCCATGCAGAATGATCACACCTTCCTTCAGCTTCCCCCCAGTATGTTGTTGGGACCCCCTCAAAAAGGGTTGACCCTAATAAACACACTTCAACTTGTTCCCTGCTGAGGGATTCTGCTGATAAACTGATTGAATTGTCAACACAAGAATTTAAATGTGACCTCCCCCTCTATGTGTTGCAAGCTGCTACGTGTAGCCTAGATATCGCTCCTCCCTACTGGTAACATATGGAGCAGCCCGAGGGGAAGTGAAGGGGACTGAAAGGGGGTCGTTCTGCCAGAGTGGAACTGGGCCATTGTTAAAGTGCAGCCTTCACCGAGCATAGGAAAAACTTACAGTTTTTACCTTTTTTCAACACCAGCTTCTCCACAGGAAGTCGTGTCGGATGGATGAGATGAAGACAGAGGACAACATTACATGTGATAAAGGTAGGTAGGTGAGTGGGTAGGTGGGTAGTTGGGTAGGTGGGTGGGTAGGTAGGTAGGTGGGTGGGTAGGTAGGTGGGTGGGTAGGTGGATAGGTAGGTAGGTGAGTGGGAAGCTGGGTAGGTGGGAAGGTAGGTGGGTAGGTGGGAAGGTAGGTGGGTAGGTGGGTGGGTGAGTAGGTAGGTGGGTGGGTGAGTGGGTGGGTAGGTAGGTAGGTGGGTAGGTGGGTGGGTGAGCAGGTAGGTGGGTGGGTGGGCAGGGTAGGTAGGTAGGTGGGTGGGTAGGCAGGGGTAGGGGGTAGGGGGTGGGTGGGTGGGTGAGTAGGTAGGTGGGTGGGTGGGTGAGTAGGTAGGTAGGTGGGTGGGGGTGGGTGGGTGGGTGGGTGGGTAGGTAGGTGGGTAGGTGGGTGGGTGGGTGGGGTAGGTAGGTGGGTGGGTAGGTGGGTGGGTAGGTGGGTGGGTAGGTGGGTGGGTGGGTGGGTGAGTAGGTAGGTGGGTGGGTAGGTGGGTAGGTAGGTGGGTAGGTGGGTGGGTGGGTGGGTGGTAGGTAGGTGGGTGGGTGGGTGGGTAGGTAGGTGGGTAGGTGGGTGGGGGTAGGTGGGTGGGTAGGTGGGTAGGTGGGTGGGTGGGTGGGGGTAGGTAGGTGGGTAGGTAGGTGGGTGGGTAGGTAGGTGGGTGGGTGGGTGGGTGGGTGGGTGAGTAGGTAGGTGGGTGGGTGAGTGGGTGGGTAGGTAGGTAGGTGGGTAGGTGGGTGGGTGAGTAGGTAGGTGGGTGGGTGAGTGGGTGGGTAGGTAGGTAGGTGGGTAGGTGGGTGGGTGGTGGGTGGGTGGGTGGGTGGGTAGGTAGGTGGGTGGGTAGGTAGGTGGGTAGGTGGGTGGGTGGGTGGGTGAGTAGGTAGGTGGGTAGGTAGGTAGGTAGGTAGGTGGGTAGGTGGGTGGGTGGGTGGGTGAGTAGGTAGGTGGGTGGGTGGGTGAGTAGGTAGGTGGGTAGGTAGGTGGGTAGGTGGGTGGGTGGGTGGGTGGGTGAGTAGGTAGGTGGGTAGGTAGGTGGGTGGGTAGGTAGTGGGTAGGTGGGTGGGTGGGTGGGTGAGTAGGTAGGTGGGTGGGTGGTGGGTGGGTCTAGGTAGGTGGGTGGGTGGGTGGGTGAGTAGGTAGGTGGGTGGGTGGGTGGGTGGGTAGGTAAAGGTAGGTGGGTAGGTGGGTGGGTGAGTAGGTAGGTGGGCAGGTAGGTGGGTAGGTGGGTGGGTGGGGGTAGGTGGGTAGGTAAGGTGGGTGGGTAGGAAAAAGGATCAGGTGGGCAGGTAGGTGGGTAGGTGGGTGGGTGGGTGGGTGGGTGGGTGATTCAGGTAGGTGGGTAGGTAGGTGGGTGGGTAGAAAGGTGGGTAGGTGGTGGGTAGGTGGGTGGGTGGGTGGGTGAGTAGGTAGGTGGGTAGGTAGATGGGTGGGTAGGTGGGTGGGTGAGTAGGTAGGTGGGTGAGGTGGTAGGCAGGTAGGTGGGTAGGTGGGTGGGCAGGTGGGTGGGTGGGTGGGTGAGTGGGTGGGTAGGTCTAGGTAAACAGGTGGGTGGGGGTAGGTAGGTGGGCAGGTGGGTGGGTGGGTGGGTGGGTGGGTGAGTGGGTGGGTAGGTAGGTGGGTAGGTGGGTGGGTGGGACAGGTAGGTAGGTGGGTGGGTGAGTAGGTAGGTGGGTAGGTGGGTGGGTGGGTGAGTGGGTGGGTAGGTAGGTGGGTAGGTGGGTGGGTGGGTAGGTAGGTGGGTGGGTAGGTGGGTGGGTGGGTGAGTGGGTGGGTAGGTAGGTAGGTGGGTAGGTGGGTGGGTGGGTAGGTAGGTGGGTGGGTGGATTACTCTGTTACAAGGACATACACACATACTCACTCACACATACAGAAAATATGTAGTAACCAGTGTGCAAGTAGCATAATAATAACAGTGCCGTATTGTAATGTGTGTGGGAATGAGAACGTTATCTCACACACAGCTGGGAATTGTTGTACAGTTTTATGGCTTGTGGTATCTATCTATCTATCTATCTATCTACACACTTAACCTGACATCTGTCAAGTAAAGCTGCAACGATCAAGATTATATATATATATTCACTGTCCATTAATCTGTTGATTGTTTTCTGGATGAATGGATTAGTTGTTTGGTCTCTAAAATGTCAGAAAAAAAGTGAAAAACCATGATCAGTGTTTCCCAAACGTCCTCTAATGTCTTGTTTTGTCCACAACTCAAAGATATTCAGTCTACTGTCCCAGAGGAGAGAAGAAACTAGAAGATACTCACATTTAACACGCTGACATCAGAGGATTTTTGCCTTTTTTTTCATAAAAAATTACTCAAACCGACAAATCAATTATCAAAAATAGTTGTCGAGTTTATTACTTGACAACTAATCAATTAATCTTTGCAGCTCTTCTGTCAAGCACTTCTCTAGGTGGTATCCGGGTATTCTATCATCTATTAAACACTTTTTGTTACAGGAGTAAAATTGATGTGAGAAGTACGTAATTGCTTATTAGGCTAATTAGCACAGTGCCTCGTTTAGCTTCTCTGACCTTATTACTGAGAGTCATGTATAATGAAACAGGACAGTGTCATGCAGTGAATTTCTCAATCAGATTCGTGCATACAGATTTTTGGTGTGATCTCAAACACAGTTTAGATCAGGAGTGTCACACTCACTCTCTCCAAGGGCCACACTCGTGAATCAGAATCACATTAAGGGCCAGAAATATATACTTTATTGACATGCTTTTGTTCAATCGAAGAAAAAAACAAAACATTTTTGACTGGATCATTGCATGTCTCATATAGGTTCTCTTACAGTTTGGTCGACATGTTGCCCTGCGAAAGTCAGCAAAAACGTTCCTCAGCGATCACAGAAAAAGCGACAAAAACTGGTGGGAAAAGTGCCAAAATCATGGCAAAAACATAGCTAAAAGTGGCAAAAACTTTCTAAAAAAGCGCCATAAACGTCAGAAAAAGTGACAAAAACGAGGTGGGGAGAAATGTATTGTGAACTGAAATTGTTATGTGCCAGATCAAAATCTGTGATGTGACTTTTCCACCAAGGCTAACCAGGTGCTGGTTCTGGTTCTGGTGCTGTTGCCAGTTTGGTGCTGGTTCTCTAAAAACCAGCTGGATCCTCCCCAGCCTGAGAGCAGCAGACCGTTGGTGTCCTCCACAGACCACGGTGAAGATCCAGCTGGTTCTTAGAGAACTGGCGAGTAGAACCAGCACTGCACTGGCAACAGCACCAGAACCAGAACCAGCACCTGGTTTAGCGGTGGAAAAGACATCCACTTATGCCCCCTGTATTTTAACATAGGGGGGTGTATACTTATGCCCCCTGTATTTTAACATAGGGGGTGTATACTTATGCCCCTGTATTTTAACATAGGGGGTGTATACTTATGCCCCCTGTATTTTAACATAGGGGGTGTATACTTATGCCCCCTGTATTTTAACATAGGGGGTGTATACTTATGCCCCTGTATTTTAACATAGGGGGTGTATACTTATGCCCCTGTATTTTAACATAGGGGGTGTATACTTATGCCCCTGTATTTTAACATAGGGGGTGTATACTTATGCCCCTGTATTTTAACATAGGGGGTGTATACTTATGCCCCCTGTATTTTAACATAGGGGGTGTATACTTATGCCCCTGTATTTTAACATAGGGGGTGTATACTTATGCCCCCTGTATTTTAAGGAAGAACATTTATTTATTTATGATACATTATTCATTCACAAAGAAAATTGGTGTCCTTAAAAGTTGGATTTTCCTAAATTGTTTGTATTAAGGCATCAAGATCAATTTCCAAAAGATGTTTATATTTTTTTATTCCTCTTTTTAATCAACTTTAGCCTGGGGGTGTAAAGTTATGCAAGCCACTGTATTTCCATCATTCTATGGTTCCTGTAGTGTTGAACTGAATGTGTTTGTCGGTCGGACCTCGAGTTCTGAGAAACCTGACACCGCCATCATTTTAAGGACTAAACGATTCATTGATTTATCCAATATACAACATTAATCAACAATGAAACAAATTGTTTGCTGCAGCCCTAGTTAATTTTGTTTATTTTGTTACTTACTAAAATCCCAGAAAAAGCTACGAGCTCTGTTCTGTGGAAAGTACAGACAAAAAGCAACCACAAATGTACTCATCAAAGCCCCCTCACACACACACACACACACACACACACACACACACACACACACACACACACACACGTAACGGTAGCACGTGTCCCCCGCTGGCCTTCAGTCAGCTGAGCAGGTTTCGGAGGAAAGTGATGCAGCGCTATTGATATCTGGAGTGGGAGACTTCGCCTTCTCGACGCCCACACATTTCATGACACCCTGCTGGTTCTAGCGAGCGCCAGCTCACGCATTAAGGGTTACACTCATTGGCATGCATCCACACTCTCTGCTTTTATTTATAAAAGTTTGAGCGCACACACACGCACACACACACACACACACACACACACACACACACACACACACACACACACACACACACTCACTTGGCTGTGCTGGGTTACATAACGGTGGCCTACTAAAGCAGCGTGGCACGTGAGCTGCGTGAGATGATGTTGAACTCTGCTGAGGGTTAGGCCTGCCATCCTATTGCTCAATCTCACTCTTTCTCTCTCTCACACACACACACACACACACACACACACACACACACACACCTCCCCTGACTCAGACTGACATCACTGCGGGCCTCAAGGCTGCTCTCATCAGCCGGTTGCTAGGCAACCCGTTCGTCCACAGGCACAACCAACGCACATTTTAATCTGGGAGGCTAAGAGACGGAGATATAAAAAAGGAAAATAGTTGGAAAAAAAATAAAAAGAAGAGAGAAAAAACACACAAATGTCCAAAAGGAGAAAATCTGAATTTTAGCGCTGGTGCTGAGGCAACACACCGAGGAAGAAAAGGGTAAGAAAGTAACAAGAGAGAAAGAGCCGGTGATCGTGCAAGAGTGCAAAGGATGAAGAGAGAGAGAGAGAGAGAAAGAGAGAGAGGGAGAGAGCATGTGTGAATCTAGGCCATGTTCTGTGCATCTCTGTTGCCATCTGTTTGACAGGCACAGAACAGAAGCAGGACCCCCTTTCCCCTCCGCAGGCTTCTATATATGATGTGGGAGTCTCGTGCTGCCCACAACCTCATAGAGAGCCAAAGTCCCTTTTTCCCAAACCCAAGACATAGTCTTGGTGTCATTTTTTAAAGTGCAGGGTAAACACGCATAGTTAGGGTTAGGGAAAGATCATTGTGGGGTTACAGCATGTATGTTTAAGTGACATGTGGGACAAGAACGGGACACGCACCCTATTCTCCTGGGACCAAGTCCTGTGTTGTTTGCAGCATCGGCCATACACCTGCTTACTTACGCAGATTTTCGGTGTTTAAAACCACTCGCTATACCATTGCCGTTCTTCATTCAACTTTTGTGGATGGAAATTGAAGGTGCTCAATTGCCCATTATTGTTACATAACAGCTCGTTTACCCTTTAAATAATCTGTGTGGGTGAGGGAGAGCTGGAAGGACACCCTGTCAATACTAGTCCATCCCTGCGTCAGTTTATCATATAGATACTATTATTATAAAATGTTTCCTTTTCTTCTTTATTTCTGTTTGGATTTTATATATTTTCAGACAAAGCACACTACATTGTTTGAGTATAAAATCTGCTTTAAAAGTATAAAGTTTGCCTTTCACTCATTTCGATTTGGACTGCTCTGTGGGGTTCACGGCTGTAAATTCACAGCAGCATTTCGCAATTTAACCCTCATGTTGTCCTCATGTTGTCCCCATGTTGTCCTCATGTTGTCCTCATGTTGCCCTCATGTTGTCCCCATGTTGTCCCCATGTTGCCCTCATGTTGTCCCCATGTTGTCCCCATGTTGCCCTCATGTTGTCCCCATGTTGTCCCCCATGTTGTCCTCATGTTGTCCCCCCTCATGTTGTTGTCCCCATGTTGTCCCCATGTTGCCCTCATGTTGTCCCCATGTTGCCCTCATGTTGTCCTCATGTTGTCCCCATGTTGTCCCCATGTTGTCCCCATGTTGTCCTCATGTTGTCCCCATGTTGTCCCCCCCATGTTGCCCTCATGTTGTCCCCATGTTGTCCCCATGTTGTCCCCATGTTGTGCCCTCATGTTGCCCTCATGTTGTCCCCATGTTGTCCCCATGTTATCCTCATGTTGTCCTCATGTTGTCCTATATCAATGTTCTTTTTAATTCCCCAAAATAACATGATTGATTCCACCCAACGCTCTTTGCCAAGTACAAATCTCTACTTTCATTAATTTTGGGGCGTCTTATTCAATTTTATAGCATTGTAAAACAAATGGAAGTGTTTTTGAAATAGTATTGAGTAAAAGTTGACATATTCCAGTCTGTGATTATCATCAACATCCATTCCTTTAATTTTAGTCTCAATAATTCCTAATTTCTGCTTTTCTAACTCAAACATTAGGTATAATTTCCTATAAATGAGGTTCATTGAAGATAAATTCAAAAATAACTGTAAAACGAAAGTTCATAAGTTAGTGATACACGTCAAAAAAGTGACAAACATTGAAAAAAGTGTTGACAAAAGGGACGAAAAAGTTAAAAACATTGATTAAAAAGCATCAACAAAAGTGTTAATTTCCACTTTTGACGGGAAGACAACACAGTGGGAAAACTGGGACCTGAACAATAAACCAACACATCCCCTCCTGTAATTGTTACTGAGAAGCTGACGTGGAATACTTTTCCCAGATGGCAGATCATATTCGCAATAAACCTGAAACGCGTCACAAATAGCATACAAAGGTTCATGAACATCACTGCTTTCTAGAAGTCATAAGAAACCTCCCTGTGCAACACAATTCTCTCAGTTCAGAAACTCACTGCAAATGCATGGCTTGGGGGGAATAAACAGTTTACTTTGAGAGGCTGCCAGCTCCATGCACCTGATACCTTAGCATCATAAAGAAGCTCAAACAGACTCTTCCCTTTATAGGCAGAGCCACCTTCCCCAACAAAATGGCAGAACAAGAGGCACCGAAGACGCCTAACGTCACACCGTAACCACTGTGAGATTTCAACAGAAGGCCATTGTGATGAAGTCATTAACTGGGCTGATTTGTTTTGCATTGTGCATCATTTATTCTGTAACTCTGCAACATTAAAAGGATTTCAGTAACATATCTAGAATTAAATAGTCATTTTTACAGTGCATTTTTCCTCACAAGTATTCCACTTTATGCAGAAACGTGCTCTAAATTCAGATCGTCTTCTATTGTGTACTATTGACCGTGGCGTCACCCTTGGCGTCGCGCACCACTCCAACCTGCCGCTGAGCTTTGCACTCAAGGTTCAAATGACGTCAACTTTGACCTGGTTGCCGTTGACCTTTCAAGGAGCAATAGTCATAGTCAATATTTTATCATGATCTGCTGCACTGTTTAATCCCTGCACTGTTCACTTTTGCACCATCATCATTTCACACAGTCTACCATAGTATCTCACCTTATCATGGTCACTGCATTTCTGTGAGTGTTTTTTAATTTAATTCTTATGTATGTGTGTGATATATGTGTGTATATGTGTTTGTTGTGTTATGGTTGTCTTGCTACTGGATGCCTACAATTTCTTTTTTTCCTTTGCCCCCTTGTATTTTATTTAGGGTACATTATTCATTCACAAAGGAAATTGGTGTCCTTAAAGGTTGGATTTTCCTAAATTGTTTGAATTAAGGCATTAAGATACATTTCCAAAATAATCTTTTTAATCAACTTTAGCCTGGGTGAGTCAAAGCATAGACGGACAGGCAGAAACCAACAACATAACTTCCTAAAACCCATGCACCATGACAGCGATGGATAAGAAATAAAACACAGCCGATGGAACCTACCTGTGAAGATGAAGGAGACACAGAGAGCAACGGAGAAAGAAGAGATGAAGGAACTACAAGAGACTGGAGAAAATGGAGATGAAGATGGAGAGGCGTGAGCTGAAAATGAAACGAGTACAAGGTGTAAAGGTCGACAGATGGATATGAGGATAACATGATAGTATGTGGCAGGAAGCGTGAAGGAGAGAACAACAAGGCCGGACCTAAGCAGCTGCTGAGCATCTTACTGTAATTACCACAAATGGACGTCACCGCGTTGCTCTCGCAGTGTTTATTAGATCATAAGGCACGGACACCCGGAGGAATCATCTCCTTCCCTCTGCTCTCTACACCTCTCTGATGAGCGATGGGACCATTCATGCAAAATGCATGTGAGCAGTGAATTATTCATCGTGCTTTTTATTTCCCTCTCATACAGGAGGGATGTGAGTTTAAAAATCCATGAGCTGAGCTGGTTCAGGAGCAGGGTCCATCAAAACCTTGTCCCAGTTACTGCAAACTCCAGCGTTTCCTGAACAATCTACAACACGGCTTTGCAGGAAATCAATCTTGTTATATCAAATGTTGCATCCCTTAATCCTACCTATCAACAAGGAAACAGCCGTCACTTTCATATTCATAGCCTGTGGTTACTGTTATCATTTGTGCTTCTATCCAAGTAAATATCCACTTTAGAAATGAGCTGAGTGAATGATGTCTGCACTCGGGCTGTCAATGAATATCCTAAATTCTAATATATATATTTGAATTGTAAAAAGACACAGACATTGATTGAGTCCATCCGGTCAGCAAGAGAATTCACAGCGAGCCAGTGGGCTGCCGCTACCAACAAGACAGGTGAAGAAGAAGAAGAAGAAGAAGAAGAAGAAGAAGAAGAAGAAGAAGAAGAGACCAACGAAAATGTCTAACCATTAGAGACAACGAGATTCTGGAACTTCTGTCGGAAAGAGCCGACGTCAAAACCTTATTTTATTAACATATTTTGTGATGGGTCGGTATGTTTATCTTTTAAAATACATGTTTATGTTGAACTAAATACACTCTAACAGGTAGCTCTGTCTTCCATTGTGTTGTTTTGCCATCTTATGGACATAATGCACAAAAATAGATATTCAAATCAAGGCTATGTATCTTTTAGAATGAATATTCAAACCTCATTTTTGGCCAGTTTTGACAGCCATAGTCCACCAGTGTGGGGTTTGACTACTCAGAGTTACCCTTTAATCATAACTTCATGTGAAGAGCAAGAGACCCCCTGACCTCATCGTGACTCCACGATAAACAGACCTCACAGACTTGGACTTGTATCAACTGCCTGTGGATGCATGCCAGAAATAATCAACGTGGCTGACTGATGTAGCTGCTAGCGTTAGCTAAAGACAACGTCATTTGTACTATTTCTTCTTCTGAGGTCTTGACATAACAGAGAATTTGAAATTTTGCCATGCATGCATAGAGACATACTGTATATAAAAATACTTCACCCCCTATCTATCTCTCTCTCTCTCTCTCTCTCTATATATATATATATATATATACACACACACTGGCCCTTAATAATAAACTGCCTGTCTCTATGGGAATTTAACATAGGGGGTGTATACTTATGCCCCCTGTATTTTAACATAGGGGGGTGTATACGTATGCCCCTGTATTTTAACATAGGGGGGTGTATACTTATGCCCCTGTAGTTTAACATAGGGGGTGTATACTTATCCCTGTATTTTAACATAGGTGGGTGTATACTTATGCCCCTGTATTTTAACATAGGGGGGTGTATACTTATGCCCCTGTATTTTAACATAGGGGGGGTATTTTAACATAGGGGGTGTATACTTATGCCCTGTATTTTAACATAGGGGGTGTATACCCCTGTATTTTAACATGTATACTTATGCCCCTGGGGTGTATATGCCCCTGTATTTTAACATATGTATACTTATGCCCCTGTATTTTAACATAGGGGGTGTATACTTATGCCCCTGTATTTTAACATAGGGGGTGTATATGCCCCTGTATTTTAACATATGTATACTTATGCCCCTGTATTTTAACATAGGGGGTGTATACTTATGCCCCTGTATTTTAACATAGGGGGTGTATACTTATGCCCTGTATTTTAACATAGGGGGTGTATACTTATGCCCTGTATTTTAACATAGGGGTGTATACTTATGCCCCTGTATTTTAACATAGGGGGTGTATACTTATGCCCCTGTATTTTTAACATTTTAATGCCCCTGTAGTTTATAGGGGGTGTATACTTATGCCCCTGTATTTTAACATAGGGGGGGGTATTTTAACATAGGGGGTGTATACTTATGCCCCTGTATTTTAACATAGGGGGGTGTATACTTATGCCCACTGTATTTTAACTGTATTTTAACATAGGGGGTGGGGTGTATACTTATGCCCCTGTATTTTAACATAGGGGGTGTATACTTATGCCCCTGTATTTTAACATAGGGGGTGTATACTTATGCCCCCTGTATTTTAACATAGGGGGTGTATACTTATGCCCTGTATTTTAACATAGGGGGTGTATACTTATGCCCCTGTATTTTAACATAGGGGTGTATACTTATGCCCCTGTATTTTAACATAGGGGTGTATACTTATGCCCCTGTATTTTAACATAGGGGGGTATTTTAACATAGGGGTGTATACTTATGCCCTGTATTTTAACATAGGGGGTGTTATGCCCCTGTATTTTAACATAGGGGGGGGGTATTTTAACATAGGGGGTGTATACTTATACCCCTGTATTTTAACATAGGGGGTGTATACTTATGCCCTGTATTTTAACATTTTAACATAACAGGGGGTGTATACTTATGCCCCCTGTATTTTAACATAGGGGGTGTATACTTATGCCCCTGTATTTTTAACCCCTGTATTTTTTAACTGTATTTTAACATAGGGGGTGTATACTTATGCCCCTGTATTTTTAACATAGGGGGTGTATACTTATGCCCCCTGTATTTTAACATAGGGGTGTATACTTATGCCCCTGTATTTTAACATAGGGGGTGTATACTTATGCCCCTGTATTTTAACATAGGGGGTGTATACTTATGCCCCTGTATTTTAACATAGGGGGTGTATACTTATGCCCCCTGTATTTTAACATAGGGGGTGTATACTTATGCCCCCTGTATTTTTAGGGGGGTGTATACTTATACCCCTGTATTTTAACATAGGGGTGTATACTTTGCCCCTGTATTTTAACATAGGGGGGTGTTTATGCCCCCCTGTATTTTAACATAGGGGGTGTATACTTATGCCCCCTGTATTTTAACATTTTATGCCCCCTGTATTTTAACATAGGGGTGTATACTTATGCCCCCTGTATTTTAACATAGGGGGTGTATACTTTGCCCCTGTATTTTAACAAGGGGGTGTATACTTATGCCCCTGTATTTTTAACATAGGGGGTGTATACTTATGCCCCCTATATTTTAAGGAAGAACATTTATTTATTTATAATACATTATTCATTCACAAAGAAAATTGGTGTCCTTAAAGGTTGAATTTTCCTAATTATTTTTAATTAAGGCATTAAGATAAATTTCCAAAAGATGTTTTTTTTTAATTCCTTGTTTTTACTTTTACTTTAGCTTTATATATATACTGTATATATATATATATATATATATATATATATATATATATATATATATATATATATATATATACAGTGGCTTGACACTTGACGGTGGTAACTCAACTCACATTGACAGTACGTGCAAATAACTTAAGTCTTGTCGAAAGAAACCATCTGGAAGGGTTTTAAAACTGAACTTTTATCATTTATATAAATATGAAGCTTCCTTTTACACACCCCAGCTTAAACCAGGAGATAAAATAGAAAATCCTGTCGACACAAAACCAAACTCATAAGTATAATCAATGAGCATGCAGTGGTAGACCCTTTTGTGATAGATATCACAAAACCCAGGGAAATAAAAACCATCTGAATGGCTCGATATGTAAAATGAAGACGTGAAATAAAGCCCATTTTATCTGAATGGCTAGATATGTCAAGTATCCATGCTGTGACACAACAGCAGACGATGCTACATGCCAATACTGCAACTCGCATCCCACCATCCAATCACTGTAGACTATAAGGGGTTTGCTCAACCTATACAGAGAGAGAAGTAAATTTCTTACACAATTAACATACCACTGAGATAGATTATTAACTAATGTAAGAGATGAAGGATGGGAATAAAATTGTACACAAAATAAAAATGTAGATGAAAAGAATTATGAAACCCAGAACAATTAAGGACTTATTACGTACCTTGTTCCAAAGCCCCCCCTGGTCCCCGTGGGGGAGTCGAGGCTTTCTCCTGGCTTGGCTGGCCTGTCGCGATTCATTTGCTGCAGAATGGAGCTCAGCTCGGTGATAACTGTGTTCTTGGAGTCTGGTGTGGATGGGGGGCTGCGCAGCTCAGGGGGCTGATCGCCCCACAGCTTGGATGTCCTTTGAGTTGGAGTCCTAGGTGGTTCAGAGGATGAAGGGGGAGGGGGAGGGGCCTGAGGCGGCAACCCATAGGACTCCGGGGGCTCTTCAATGAGAGTGTCATGATAAAGCGATGTTCTGTTGATGACAGACTTGCCCTTGGGTTTGGGCGGCACAGGGGGCCGATCCACCAGGAAGGCGTGCCCGTCTGCGGTGGCATAAAGGCTCTCCAGAGCGCTGTCGCAGAAGCCCCCCTCCGATGACAGGGTGGAGATGCTGGAAACGGTGCTGGTGGTCTCCATGTGCTGAGGATCCCCGCTACTGCGGCTGTCTACCTCCTCGATGCCTGAGTCGCCCACCCCTGACTCTGAGTCAGGCGGAGGGGGAGGATATGAGGGGGGCATGCTGTTTGCCACCCGTTTGTGTTGATCAGTGACCGGCGGTGGGGCGTGAGCATGGTATGGGGGTAGATGGTGTCCCCCATTCCTTCTCTTTTGATGAAGCATCTCTGCAATGGCACTAGCTTGGTCATCGGGAATGTCAATGCTGTTGGCAAACTCTAGCGGTGGGGGAAGGGGCTCCGAGAACTCAAAGTCCTCATCAATGTCAACCGATGCCAGAGGGGGAGGGGGGATGCGGAAGGGCAGCTTTACGGGTTCGTCCATGGACTCACCTAAAGGAATGCTCCTCCTCCGTGATGAGGGTGGCTGAGGATTGACGGACAGTGTTGTAGCGTTGATAGGATCGGGTTGGTTGGGGTCCTTCAGCTCAGAAGGCCTGTTGCTGTCCTGGCCCTCCACCTCTTGGTTGTTTACCTTGTTGCTTGCTTCGGTGCTGGTGTGGACCATCAACAGCCCGGTTGACTTGGGCGGTGATGCGTCTGCCACATCGGCTGGCGCACTTTTCCTCTCCTCAAGTGCCTGGTGCTGCCGTTCTTCCCGTGCCCCTTCAGACTCATACTTCTGCTCCGTGGCCTGCCTCCGCAGACCGCCTCGGCCAGGCCGGCCCATGGTTGCTGAGGAGATTGCAGCAAAACTTGTCTCGATCCCAGAGCGTAGTTTGGTGTCAATAAAGAGCGGTTGGTTGAGGTCTGGTTTGTGGCTTGGCTGAATTGGGAGGGACTGGGCTTCATGCTTGGGCATCTGCTGAACCTGAGGAGGATTTGGTGTCTGATTCTGAGGATGGTTTTGTTGCTCCTTCATCGCCCGGTCACGAGCTGCCAGGGCCAGAGCAAGTGGAGAATTAGGATCCAAGGGCTTGCCGGTGACAGGATGGAGGTAGGTCCCATTGGCCCTGTAGTGGCTCTTAGGAGGAGTGGCCGGGAGACTAACCGGACTGTCCAGGTTGGGACACTGGCCTGTTCTAGTGTTTAGAGGTTCCCGTACCACTGTAGGCTCAGGAGTGTTGAAATCTGTCATGTTGCCACTACCGCCCCCGACAGGGGGCCCAAGCTGTGATGCGAGAGGGGGACCCAATATCCTTCGAAGCCGCTCGTCGCTACTAAACATGCCTTCATCGATAGACTTTGAATGGCGAAGGCGAGGTGTTGGTGTGGGACCACCGAAGTCATCGTCCCCCATGTCTACTGACTGGAAGGAAATTAAATGCTTTTTCGCCTCTAGCCTCTTTTCCCGGTCCCGTACTGCTCCGGCAATAGCTGCCGCAAAGGGGTTGCTTAGAGACATAGGGTCTTCAGGACGCAGACCACAAACAGTGGGCGTTAGAGGTGGGTGTTCAGGGGTGGTGGGCTCAATCTCCATACTGCTACCCTGGCTGCTCTTTCCACTGCTGCTGGTGGAGGGCTCCTTAACAATGATAGTGGGGATGGGAATGGAAGAGCAAGTTCGTTCTACTGGCGTAGTAGGCATGGAAACAGCGCCTGAGGGGTTAGCTGGCATGCGACACGTTTTCTCTGGACTGTCCTCAACGTTGGGCTGCTTTACTAGCATGCCCTTCCTTCGAGCTGGTTTGGCTGGCACATACAGTGTCTTATTGCCCACCTCGGAGTAAGGGTTCTCTGGCACTGGCGTGCGCCCTCGGGTGCGTGTGGTCTCAAAGTGCTCGGAGCTCTGGCGGAAATAACCACGCCTTAATGTGCCAACGTCGGTGGTCCGGCTAATGGTCTTCACTGCATTGGGTGAGTTCTGGGTGAAGCTGGGTCGTGTGGTGCCGTAGCTCTTGGGCGTTGAGGCAGCAGCTGAGTTGTAGTCCGGTGGCGAAGGAGGTGAGATGGCTGGAGGAGGAGGAATGTCTTCTGAGGTGTCGGGCATAGAGAGGCTGCGGGAGAACTTGAGTAGGGGAGGTGTGAGAAATCCCTGTTTCTCATCCTCCGATGTACCTTGGAGAAATTGAGCAGAAAGAAAAATTATGTGACGAGCTTGGGGAGACATCCGTGTTTTTTTATTTCCAGCATGGCCTCCTCTTTACACAGCATGTCTCATTTATTGATGGGAGCTCTTTCTTAACCTTTATTTATCTAAGCAAGGGCTCCCTGATATTTGTGAGAGGCCAGATAGACTGGTGAATTAATATTAACAATTACCAAACACCACGAGTTGATATGGACTAAAATAAAGGACAAAAATCAACATCTTTATTAAAGGCAGAGTGCTCAATTTATTCAAAAGCAACGTGTTCTCACCACCAACTCGTAAAATACTGATGCTTGGTCAGCGGCCCCAGGGTCAGACAGTGTTGTAGTCGAGATACCAAATGTCGATTCCAAGTCCGAGTGACCGAAGAACAGTTAGAGTCGAGTCACGAGTCCAGATATTAGCGACTCGAGTTGGACCTGACTCCGAGGCCAAACCCTAACTGAGTGGTTTTACCTTGCCCGTTGAAAAATTACAGCAAGGGGTCCTGACCAAGCTTGTTGACCAATGATGCCAAAGGCGTATGCTAGCGGGTTCCTACCCAGAGCGCCAGTATTTGACGAGTTGGGAGTAAGAATGTGGTGTCAGGAGAGTAGCCATGGGGTAGTTATGGGAGCTGTGTACATCAAAAATGTCAAATTATGTCAATTAAAAGACCCAAATGGCTTGCACAAAGTTTGTAGACCTTGTAGATGAGTGACACTCTTTAGTTGACACACAAGTGACATCAAACAGGATTATGCCAAAAGTGCTTTCAATGCAATTATTGCAAAAAAGGCCTTTCGTTTTTTGTTATAATAATAATGATGGCATTGCAAATCAAAAGCGCTGTGAGTAACATTAGCCTGCATGACGTCCCTCTAGTTCAGCAGTGAGAATGAGGTTTCAGCATAATGCTTAATGACCTCCAATATTATCGCCTCAAAGCACGCTTTGCTGACTGGATCATTCTAATTTATCTATAATTAGCTGCAATATTGCTTGAGCACACAGAGCAAGTCCTCTGAGCATTAATAGAATATTACAACTAGCTAAAAGCACAAGGTACTGGACATGAAGTTCATAACTGAGCTGACAATCACCCACACACACACACACACACACACACACACACACACACCTTTACACATCATACCTATGGACTTTTGCTTTTTCAAAGTGCTCTTTTCAGGAATCCCCAGAAAGGCCCCCGGGACAGTGGGTGGCACCACTGCTACTCCCTGGCGGTCGTGATACATGGACTGAAAAAGAGAATGTGTTAATGACATACCGAGAAATACACACTCTTAATTAGCTCTCACCTGGCAGGGTGGTGTAATGAACCATTCGTACATATATCTACAAAATGAATATAACACACACAAAACCAAAGCAAGACCACGGCATCTTCAGAAGATGCCATGATATAAACTGTTTAATGAATAATCTAAGAAATTCATAATTTAACATTTGTTCATGTATGTTCCACATCTGCATTAACCATCATGTTGTCCTATACCAATGTTCTTTTTAATTCCCCAAAATAACATGATTGATTCCACCCAACGCTCTTTGCCAAGTACAAATCTCTACTTTCATTAATTTTGGGGCGTCTTATTCAATTTTATAGCATTGTAAAACAAATGGAAGTGTTTTTGAAATAGTATTGAGTAAAAGTTGACATATTCCAGTCTGTGATTATCATCAACATCCATTCCTTTAATTTTAGTCTCAATAACTCCTAATTTCTGCTTTTCTAACTCAAACATTAGGTATCTTTTTTTTTACCATAAACTCCAAAAATAACAGTAAAAATGAAGTTAATAGTGTTAAAAAAGCAAAAAAAAACATTAACAAGGGACAAAAACGTAAAAAACAGTTTAAAACATCAATAAAAAGCCTCAACAAAGGTGTTGATTTTCAATTTTGACGGGAAGACAACACAAGGGTTATTATTTTTTTTTTATGTCCACCTGAAGTTTGGTCACCTACATTCATATCCGCTGCCGTCACCAAACAGCGACTGGATGGGCGTGGTTTGATGGTGGCAATCTTTGTGTCAACAGGCGAGCTCTTCTGGGCGTGCGTCATCTCTTCGACCTTGTCTGGAAGATAAAGCGAGCTGTAATTGGACCTTTGACAATAGCAGGACTGAACTTGCAAAGCCTTCTTTAGTTTCTCATGGGCCAACAAACGCAAGCCAATCATTCACAGTGACCCTTTCCTCTGTTTCCACTGATTGGGATTGAGACTGGAACAAAAAACATTGAAAAACATTTTTTTTGGGGGGGAGACAGGAGGACTTTGATGAAATGTGTCAGGTGTGTCCAGCCTGGCAAGCCGTGCAAGCTCTTTCCAAACAGCCGACTCAGCAGCATCATCCAACGCTCAAGGTTGTTCCCTTGTTAAATGTAAAATGAAGAATGGATGTGAGGTCTGTCAAGTTTGCCATTATCTTTCTCACTTTCAGGCTACATCCACACTACTGTGTTTTTATTTTTCAAGCAGCATTTTGAGACAAAAAGGATTTCCATCCGCGCAAGAGTTTTAGCTCCAGTAGCAAAACTAATCCTCGTCCATATTAACACGTCTGACAACGCGTATCGCATGAGATCACGCACGCACACACACACACACGCACACATACACACAGGGCATGTTAGTGACAGGAAGCAGATTGTCTGATGTTACTCTGTGGTTGACAATCATGTATGTATAAGTTGAAAATATAGAAAAACACTTTGGAGAAAGAAAAACAACAGCGAAAAGTAAGAGCAGGGATTAATTAGCTTTGGAGCACCGACAATGTGGAACTGTTACTGAAAGGTATGTTATCCCACCTAGCTGATAACACTGAGTGACCAAAGGTCTCTGTTTGAGCCCGTCCAGACTACAGTTTTCAGGGACTCGGAAATGCTGGAGTAGGGTGGCCGTGTCACTGCCCGATGTGAGGCGAGTGCAGATGTGAGTCGCGCATGCTCAGATTTAAACGGTTTACGGCATAACATTAGATATTTGTTTTTAAACCAGAACATATATACTGTAAATGTAGCCTTAGTTGTTGTTTTTTTGAGCCTGCAACGTGGGAAAGGTGTCAACGGCAAATTTGGCAAACTTGAACTTCCCTCTGGTGTGTGATGATGTCATCAGACAGAGTCCACCTAAAAAGGATTTGCTCAGAGAAGCTACATGCTAGCCCTGATCTGGCCTCTCACTGTACTGTATGCCCACCCTGACTGGCTCTGTCTAGGATGTAGAAAGCGTCCATGCATTAGGGGGAAGGATTACTTAGAGTGACTTGGAAAACAATCCTCTTCTTCTGCGCATCTACACACAGAGGAGAGGAGTGGGAAGGGGAGAGGAAGAGAGGAAAGGGTAAAGGAAAGGAGCGTCAATGACCTTACTACAGTTACAGCTAAAACACACACACGCACACACACACACACACACACACAAAACAGAAGAAAATGCACATTTTCTTGCTCTCCCAATTGGATTACTGCTATAGCAGATCAGACAACAAGAAACATGGTTGCCCTGGAAACCTATCTGGGCGAGTGAAACACTTCCTGGAATAAACTTCACACTGTTCACATACAAACACACACACACACACACACCTACACACACACGCACACACACACATACACAAACACATAAAGAAAAGACTCAAACCATTATAGATCAGGTTAAATGAACAAACATTGACTTACAGCAACAGTGGGTGTATTTTTATGCACACACACACACACACACACACACACACACACGTAAAGTAAGCTGTAATTCCTCAACAGGGTCTGTTGCTATGTTTCGTTGTGTTTGAAGATTGAAATGTGGGTTTAGCTGCTGTTGGTGTTGAGGTAAAGATGAGGTGCAGGACTCCTTTTAATCAAAAGTGTATGATGGGACGACTCCGCCAGTGTCCACAAAGTGCAATATCGTCTAAACCGAGTAAGAAAGAAGAAGAAACAATAATCTGTGATCGTGAACAAGAGACAGAGGAGCTTAGACATCTTTCTGCTCGACATCGGTACGACATTAAACCATGCAGGAACAACATTCAGAACACAACCACGTTCAAAACAGCTGTAGTCAAAAACACGTCGTAAACCATGCAAATCCACTACGGGTGTAACACCATTCGGTTTGCATGTCAGACAAATCAAACTGTTACAGGAAAAAAATAAAATAAAGTGTCAACCGTGTTAGTTAACCACAGTCAGGTGGGGTGGGGAAGGTATGTGACATAAATCATAACTCCTTGCAAATACTGGATCAGAATTAAACATGCCTACAGTGACTTACCACCTTTCTTTTTCCTTAGAGTGGCTTAGGAGAGGAAGGGGGGGCACAGAAACAGATATCGGACTCTTTAAAGCACCAAAACAGACTCAATGCTTCTCACAAGACGAGCAAAAACCATAAGTCTTTTTTGTAGATTTTCACAAAAAAAATCTTTTTACGACAATCTTTTTAAATGTGTCCCACTGCAGCAGATGCATGTGTTGTTTTCGTCCCCAAATTTACATTCAGATATTAAAACACGAACGCACTTTAGACGACACAAGCAAAACTACTGCTTCTACAAACGTATAAAGTAAAGAATGAAATGCAAATGTGTTTCTCTGACGTGGTCGTACTCAGATTCTAGTCAGAATAGGAGTCCGATTCTGCTCCATCGGCCTGGGATTACGGGGCGTTTCAACCCAACCAGGAAAGAAATGTCTCTTCACTCAATTAGACAACCAATCAGGCAACGGATAGACCTCCAACCAATCAGAGCAACGGATAGACCTACAACCAATCAGAGCAACGGATAGACCTACAACCAATCAGAGCAACGGATAGACCTACAACGAATCCTACAACCAATCGGGCAACGGATAGACCTACAACCAATCAGGCAACGGATAGACCTACAACCAATCAGAGCAATGGATAGACCTCCAACCAATCAGAGCAACGGATAGACCTACAACCAATCAGGCAACGGATAGACCTCCAATCAATCAGAGCAACGGATAGACCTACAACCAATCAGGCAATGGATAGACCTCCAATCAATCGGGCAACGGATAGACCTCCAACCAATCGGGCAACGGATAGACCTACAACCAATCGGGCAACGGATAGACCTACAACCAATCAGAGCAATGGATAGACCTCCAACCAATCAGGCAACGGATAGACCTCCAACCAATCAGGCAACGGATAGACCTACAACCAATCAGAGCAATGGATAGACCTCCAACCAATCAGGCAACGGATAGACCTCCAACCAATCAGAGCAACGGATAGACCTACAACCAATCCCGTAGGAAGGACGGCGAAAACATCTTTCCGATCGATTAACGCCCCGATTGCGGTTCTCTGTTCCTCTTTTAAAATGAATGTCGATATCTTCTCTAACAGACGCCATGGAAGAATCTACACATCTCATCCATCAGTGTTTAAAGCCCGTCCTGACAATATGATTGGTCCGAAAAGCTCTAGTTCGAGCATAGTTGCTCCACAACGGAGGCTCCCAGGCTACAAGTGTGTCAAATATGCAGCGCTGGAGGAAACATGCTGGCAAGAGGGATTTTTTTCTGTCAGCAATTTTCTGCAATCGAAGCAGACTCCCTCTCCTGTCATTCATTTATTCATTCACCTTTTTTTTTTCATCTCTCTGCCTGCTCTTTGGAAGACCTTTGACACAAAACTGCAATTACTAATGACCGAGCCTAGGTCTGAACGACCGAAAACCAAAGAATGCGATTGAAGGTGCCGTAAGTAGGATTGCAAAGCCAAAAAATCAGGTAATGGACCAGAGACTGGTAGGACCGGGCTAATGGACCAGAGTCTGGTAGGACCAGGCTAATGGACCAGAGTCTGGTAGGACCAGGCTAATGGACCAGAGTGTGGTAGGACCAGGCTAATGGACCAGAGACTGCCAGGACCAGGCTTATGTACCAGAGACTGGCAGGACCAGGCTAATGGACCAGAGTCTGGTAGGACCAGGCTAATGGACCAGAGACTGCCAGGACCAGGCTTATGTACCAGAGACTGGTAGGACCAGGCAGTTGAGATCAGAAACTATCTGTCTACCTCAATGCTGCCACCAGTCTGGGCCTGGCCCCAATCCGGGCCCTCGTCGAAAATAACGACACTTGTCACCGGGCTAACAAACTTTTCTAGGGAAAACACTGCTCTATCCAACATACTTCCTCCCTCCCATCCTGCCTTCACACCTCCTGCCCTTCCTTCCTCCCTTCTTCCTTCCTTCCTTCCTTCCTTCCTTCCTTCCTCCCTTCCCTCCCCTCTACGGCATGTTCAGCACCGATGTTGCCTCTCCCATGTCTCCTTTCGGTTTATGTGTCTCAAAAACGCTGACTGCCCTGTCTGTCAGAAGGTATTAGGACAACACAGCACTTTTCAATGCAACACACAGAGGGTCCTGTGAAGTGGCACACACACACACACACACACGCACACGCACACGCACACACACACACACACACACGCACATATATAAAAACTAGAGTTAATACTAGCATACTAATGTCATGTGTTTGAGCTATTGGAAGCCACAGCGACAGCTCATGGGTGCGTTTGTCTTTAGAAGCGAGTCCTTCATGCATGATGGCAAAGGACGGCAGGAGATGCACGAAGAAAAACCCTTTTCTTCTTTTTTTTTTTTTATTACCCTCGTGTTGTCCTCCGGTCAAATTTGACCCATTTTCAGAACGTTTCTCTATCAGAAATTTGGGTTTCTTTTAAGCAAATTGTCAAAAAATACAACGCTCTTCACGAGTAAAATAACTGATCAGTTCAATTATATAGCATTTGAAATTTTTTTTATAGAAGAACGTTGAAAAAAGTGACAAAAATATCAGAAAAAGTGATTAAAAAAAAACTTGCAAAAAAAGTGCACGGTTGACGGGAAGACAACATCAAGGGCGATAGCAACCCAATGTAACTTCTCTATCTTTGGCCCCCCCTACAGGTTGTCTCATTGGAACTACAGCACCCGCTGGAGGGGGCCGGAGGTAGAAAAGTTACATAGGGTTGCTTTGAAAGGCAAACCTACGGAAGAGGATTAGGGCCACTGGTGAAGAATGTATGTTTATATTAAAGTCAGAATTCTGACTTTTTTCTCAGAATTCTGACTTTAATCTCAGAATTCTGACTTTTTTAAATTCTGAGATTAAAGTCAGAATTCTGACTTTAATCTCAGAATTCTGATTTTTTTAAATTCTGAGATTAAAGTCAGAATTCTGACTTTTTTCTCAGAATTCTGACTTTTTTAAATTCTGACTTTTATCTCAGAATTTAAAAAAGTCAGAATTCTGACATTTTTCTCAGAATTCTGACTTTTTTCTCAGAATTCTGACTTTTTTCTCAGAATTTAAAAAAGTCAGAATTCTGAGATTAAAGTCAGAATTCTGAGAAAAAAGTCAGAATTCTGACTTTAATCTCAGAATTCTGACTTTTTTAAATTCTGAGAAAAAAGTCATAATTCTGAGAAAAAAGTCCGAATTCTGACTTTTTTAAATTCTGAGATTAAAGTCAGGATTCAGAAAAAAGTCAGAACTCGCATACATTTTTCACCAGTGGCCCTAATCCTCTTCCGTACAAACCAAAGCAAAGTGATTAAATGATGTAAACTTAAATTGCAGAACAAAAGCTTCATTCAGACGCTGTGAGCCGGACAGATGGCAAAGGCAGGGTTCAACAATAAGGGTTGCCCGATGGCCCGGGGCAAGTCAACATAACAACCAGGGCTTTAAATACTTTTTCGATCACCCGCCAACACGGCTAGTAGATTTTTCAAAGGCACCAGCCAATCAGGTTTTCCACTAGCCAGGTTTTTTGTTGTTTTTCCTAACTAACTTTACTTTAATTTCAGCTCCTTTGGTTTTGTTTGGCTCCTTTCCCTTCGTCTTCTCCGCTTCAACATAGCTAACGGTTGTCTGACACGACTTAGTGTTCATGGGAAATGTAGGATTAGTACCACAAGCAGTGTGTAAAGTATTGGCGATTTTAGACCCTTTTTTAGGGGGGCTCAACCCCTATCATAGGGTTAATAGTTTTTGGCTAATGAAATTACTGATTTAGCAAATTTAACACTTTTGTAAGGCACAAAAACAAGTCTCTGGACTAATGAAATGGACCAGAGTCTAAGATTAAGATCCCTTTATTTTGGTAGGACCAGGCTAATGGACCAGAGTCTGGTAGGACCAGGCTAATGTACCAGAGTCTGGTAGTACCTGGCTAATGTACCAGGGTCTGGTAGGACCAGGCTAATGTAAACCAGAGTCTGGCAGGACCAGGCTAATGTACCAAAGTCTGGTAGGATAGGACCGGGCTGATGTACCAGAGTCTGGTAGGACAAGGCTAATGTACCAAAGTCTGGCAGGACCAGGCTAATGGACCAGAGTCTGGTAGGACCAGGCTGATATATCAGAGTCTGGCAGGACCAGGCTAATGGACCAGAGACTGGCTGGACCAGGCAAATGGACCAGAGTCTGGTAGGACCAGGCTGATGTATCAGAGTCTGGCAGGACCAGGCTAATGGACCAGAGTCTGGTAGGACCAGGCTAATGTACCAAAGTCTGGTAGGACCAGGCTAATGTACCAGAGTCTGGTAGGACCGGGCTGATGTACCAGAGTCTGGTAGGACCGGGCTGATGTACCAGAGTCTGGTAGGACCGGGCTAATGTACCAGAGTCTGGTAGGACTGGGCTAATGAACCAGAGTCTGGTAGGACTGGGCTAATGAACCAGAGTCTGGTAGGATAGGACCAGGCCGATGGACCAGAGTCTGGTAGGATAGGACCGGGCTGATGTACCAGAGTCTGGTAGGACCGGGCTGATGGACCAGAGTCTGGTAGGACCAGGCTAATGGACCAGAGTCTGGTAGGACCAGGCTAATGTACCAGAGTCTGGTAGGACTGGGCTAATGAACCAGAGTCTGGTAGGACTGGGCTAATGAACCAGAGTCTGGTAGGATAGGACCAGGCCGATGGACCAGAGTCTGGTAGGATAGGACCGGGCTGATGGACCAGAGTCTGGTAGGACCAGGCTAATGGACCAGAGTCTGGTAGGACCAGGCTAATGGACCAGAGTCCTGCACTTGCATTTGGCAGGTGCCAATTTAAAGCCCTGATAACACCCCACATGGCCGTACGGGCATCAAGGTATCATTAATGCCGTTATCCTTCTCTTTCCCAGTCGGAGAACGCTTGTTGAAGGATATGATTTGTGCTGTTGGCGGAGCACGAATTGAGTTTTTTTCTAACATTTTGATGCAATATTTTTTTCGGCGTTCTTTTAAACTGAAATTGTCTTTTTAACACTTATTTGAAATATGTTTTATGTGTTTGTTTGTTTTGTTTTACATTTTTGACCCTTTCTAACAATTATGTTCGCTGATTTTAACAGGTTTTTAAATGTTTGTTTTTTTAACACAAAAAAATTACAAATTTCAAAAAATACTATTTGTATAGGGGCCAATAAAAAAATTGACATTGACATTGAAGCTTGCCTGACCGGACAAGTGAAAAAAAACCTTAACATTGAACCTTGCATAAGGTTACGCAGCAATAACTGCTTACCATTATCCACTATTGAGAGATCAGCCAATCAATGAAAAGAAGGAAGAGGAAGAAAAAGAGAGATCCTGTTAGACACAGACTTCCTGAACACATTGGGAGTAAAAGGGATAGCGGGACGCTCTTACCAAGTTCCTCCAGTTCAGAGGTCATGGACTTGGAGCGCATGGACAAGGCGGTGGTCGGGGCTCTCTTTGGAGGCGGGGGGGCTGAGGGAGACAGAGAGACTTAAATACATACATCAAATTAGAAAATAATAATTAAAAAGATTAAGCTTAAGCAAAAGCTTATCTATTAAATCCATTAAATCTACATTTGTAACCTTCAAAAATAGCATTAGGCTATGTTCACGCTTGTTTATCCATGTATTTCTAGGATTTCTATTTTGTGTAAAATCATAATTTTCTGTTTTCTTTTACATGTTCAAAATTAATTTCAATCAACCAACAAACCAATCAGACATGTATGTGTGTTGTATTGGAAATGCAACATATATATACAGTATATATATATACATATATATACAGTGAGGAAAATAAGTATTTGAACACGCTGCTATTTTGCAAGTTCTCCCACTTAGAAATCATGGAGGGGTCTGAAATTGTCATCGTAGGTGCATGTCCACTGTGAGAGACATAATCTAAAAAAAAAAAATCCAGAAATCACAATGTATGATTTTTTAACTATTTATTTGTATGATACAGCTGCAAATAAGTATTTGAACACCTGTCTATCAGCTACAATTCTGACCCTCAAAGACCTGTTAGTCTGCCTTCAAAATGTCCACCTCCACTCCATTTATTATCCTAAATTAGATGCACCTGTTTGAGGTTGTTAGCTGCATAAAGACACATGTCCAGCCAATACAATAAGTAAGAATCCAACTACTAACATGGCCAAGACCAAAGAGCTGTCCAAAGACACAAATACATATATATATATATATATATATATATATATATATATATATATATATATATATATATATATATATATATATATATATATATATGTTGCATTTCAATGTTTAGAAACAAAAGCCAGATCCATTTTTCCTTTCAGTGACTTCTGGTTCTTCTTCTCCACCTCCGGGGAAAACACGTTGCATTGTATGTATGTACACTCAAATTAGCAGTGCATTGTGGGTATTTTATAGTGGGCTATATAGTGAGTGAAATGAACCGTAGAGAATAAGCTCGAACACACTTCATAGTGCACTATTTCCGTGATAGGGAACGGTTTCAAACAGCTGTAGGTGCACATATTTGGCGGGGGTTTATGGTCCTCCCTCAAGAAAATATTAAATTTTTCGATAAACAAATATGCAAAACCATTATTATTAACATATTTGTCTAAAATGTTGGGAAAGCTAGGGCAAATAATACATTAATAATCATAAGATGTGAGGAAAGTAATTTCTCTCCCACGTATCCCACCGGACTCGGTACCGTTTACGTATATGGAGAAACCAAGCAGTGGACCAAACCACTGAGGCAAAAGTGGGGGACTCAAAATTTTTCTATACACTGTGTGCCCTATGTGCGTTTGTACTGTTAAATACATACACAATTATTTGTATGTACAATACACACAACAGCATGATTTAAAGCTATAGTGCGTAGTTTCTGTCGCACCCATGAGGAATTCTAAGTAATGACAACAACACTGTCGGCGCATCCACATGATGCAAGCCTTCTGTGGCAATGGCTTAAAGGGGTGGGTCCTGACCCCCCTGTGATTTCCGCCTACAAGTGAGAGATATAGTTCTGATAATCTAACAAGCTATAATCATGTTGCATTTACTAAAGCTGACTTTGGACATTCAGCAGCTTAATATGAAATATACTGTATGAACTTCTGCTTCTGAGCTATTTTGGTTGTTTGTATTGCGAACACGGACTAAGTTCGATTTCTCGCTGCCTCTGAAGAATGTAATTACATAACACATTAGTCAGCATGCTGCTTCACTGCAGTCTCAGGATGTAAAACTGTTCCACAGTTTTACAGATCCACACACCAGAGGGTCTCTCACGCCATTTTACTCCAGCGGTGTCCTGCTTGCTCCGTACCTGAAGCTCCTTATTATTATCTTATTTTCTAATCCATGTATCATTTATGTATTGGGGGCCAATGCTGAACACTAAACACCACTGTCATTCATACCGCAGTTTTGAACAGGAAACCTCCCTCTGTTAATAGATGTTCTTCAACATACTTCTGAAAAGTAGAATTAAAGAGTAACTTTTTTTCCTATGTTTTTCTGTCTAAGTGACTGATGGAAACAACAATCTTTGACATTGTCCAATACTACGCAAGTCGTAAGTCAGCAAAACAAGCTACAATGTTAGTTAATAAGGCAATTGCGCTCAGATTATTATTCTAAGGGTCTGACCTTAGAGTAATAAGGTTGACCTTTCTGTTAAAGTGTTAGATCCTAACATAAAAGAACATAAAAACGTCCACGAAATTGTTGTCACTATAGCCATCAGACTCCATGTAAAAAAAACTGAAATTTTATCATCGTAAAATACACTTCATTCAAAGACGACAGAAACAAAATAAAACTATGAAAAGCTGTTTTGGGTTGTCTTTCTGCTTTTCCAACAATCACAGCTCTAGTTTTGGTTAAAATGAACACATTGTTTACCGATTTACACGTGACAATATGTTGGCTCTATCCACACTAAAAGTATTGTTTATTTAAATGGAGTTTGGTGGGATTAGTGATAGAGATTTCAGAGCCATTTCTGGTTAAAGAAAGATGATTTAACATTTGGTTATTTCTGGGTCAGGGTCCATTCCATAATGTTCTCAGACACTTATTATAACAATACGAGCTTGTCAGTAGCAAAAACAGCAAACATCGGCAAACATTAAATTTACCCGCATTTGGCAATTGGCAAGTGTTCATTTTGGACTGTGTCCATAAGCATCACTGAACGGACAATAATATGACGTTAAAACAAATTAAAAGTTATAATCAAACAATTCACTCTCAAAATAAAAAAGCAGCTAAGACAATTTTAAGTCCATGTTTAGTCAGCCAGCTAACTTAAGCTAGCATTAGCTTTATGAGCTGTTGTGGGATTTCAAAACTGAATTAATTCCACACATACAGTAGTTATTGCTTTGCTAGCTCAATCTAGTTATATCCAAGATATCTGCTGAAAGAAATACTCCTATAAATCCACAAACTTCAAGCAACAGAGACTATTTCTAGTCCCTGTTTAGTAAGCCAGCTAACTTAAGCTAACGTTAGCTTTGTAGAGATTGTGGGATTCCCCAAACGGAATAATTACCGTACATATAAACACCAAACTCCTCTGCTAGCTCAATTTTGTTCTAACTAAGATATCTGCTGAAAAATAACTTTTCTATAAACAAATGTATCTCCTGTACGTCCATAAACTTGACATGTAGCAGCTATTTTTAACAGAGCGCCGTGTCACCGGCACAGCTAATGGTATCTGAACCAAAGTTTCCAGTAACAATTAACACCAAAACGTTGGAAAAAATCGGTCTGTTAATCCGATGAATCACTTCCTATAAATATGTTGAAGGGATTCTGTGTGTTCCACTGTTGTTCCTGATTTATTTACATAAATACAAATGTTCATAAATGTATAGTTGGCCAATCCGAATGCCTGGCCGGATCTACTTGTTGCAGAATCTACAGGTTGTACCTTTTTTGCGTGCCGTGTCGTCGGGGTCCAGATTCCGGCTCACTGTCACCACCTTGATCAGGAGCCGGTTGCCTCCCTGGCGGATCATGTTGACCACCTGTCTGTGGCCCACCTTCACCACATTCTCCTGGTTCACCTGACACAAAACACACAACAGTGGACTCGTTAACGGCTGGCAAATCCTTAAGCACTTCTAGACATCTTCACATTTGTAGAAAAGTTGTGCCATTTGAAATGGTGTCAGCATAACAACAAAATAAAACCATGCATGGTGAAATTTCCAGCTTACGAGCTCATGCTATGTCTTGCATTGCCATTGCATTGGCATTTCTTTAAACCAATCACAATCGTCTTGGGCGGTGCTAAGCGCCCAGACGGCGCCATGGTGCCTCTACAAAATATCCTTGGAAAGGAAGTTGTTTTGGTGGAACATGTATGTTCAAAAGTAGTTTTAGTTGTCAACAGAAACCTCCGATTGGTCAGATAGTCTAGCAAGCTGTCTGGATTTACCCTGCAGAGACCTGAGGACCAGGTAACCATAGTCCTCAGATTGGACAGATAGTCTAGCTAGCTGTCTGGATTCACCCTGCAGAGATCTGAGGACCAGGTAACCATAGTCCTCAGATTGGACAGATAGTCTAGCTAGCTGTCTGGATTTACCCTGCAGAGACCTGAGGACCAGGTAACCATACCATGGAGGCAACAAAAAAAAGACAAAAAGGCAACAAAGAGGCGACAAAAAAGCGACAAAAAAGGCAAGTTTCTACCGATGTTATGTAACCCTGGTCGTCAACAGAGACTCCGATTGGACAGATAGTCTAGCTAGCTGTCTGGATTCACCCTGCAGAGATCTGAGGACCAGGTAACCATAGTCCTCAGAAATAGAGCGCCAACACAGAGACAGAGGAAAGGGACGGACATCCGACTATAAAGAGGGACATCCTGAACAATTCCGGAAATGAAACGTCGTTAATATAGAATATGTGTGTTGAGACAGCGGTACCCCAGGTGTCATTCAGATCAGTGTCCAACATAACCTCATAACTTTTCTCAGGCAGAGGAATAGTTCAACTCTGTGTCTCCGTAGACAATAAGATCTCATCACCTTGCCAGGAATACAACGAATATATGTCTGAGAATTTCTCCAACATGGGTGTGACATAGATTTTATGTTAAAATCTACAAGAAACAGTTGGAGAAGAAGAGATGTACTTCCTCTCTTGGTTATGGGTAACCAGAGTACAAAGTCCCATGATCTTGCAGGACCCGTGGTGGATGGATGAGATGGTAAAGACATGTGGTTCTGCCTGTATAGAGCGACCTTATCGGTCAACAAAGTTTGGGTTTCCACAAAATGGTTATTGTGCCCCGATAACGTGTGTGGGGCACCGGCTTATACACTGTCCCATACTAGCAGTCTAAAATGCTGCTTTTATATGTTTAACTGTTTTAACTGCTCCTTAATGTTTAATTTCTTATACTACAATGTAACTTTTATTTTCGTATTTTATTTTGACTGTTTTTAACTGCTCTTCAATGTTATTTTTTGTAATGGAAAACCAAAAAAGGCGAGTCAAGTAGGTACCATGCAGTGGAAAAACCAAAAGTCATATGAGTGATAGTCAAATAAGAATTTCTATAATCGAGGACAGACCTACTGATCATGTCCACTTGTTTGATTTACCAGAAAACAACTGCAGGCGAGCAAAAAAACCCAGAGTTTGAGCATATAATTATGAGTTTATCAAAGTCAGAAGGTCAGATATAAAAGTTTTTTCAAGGCTTTGTTAGGATACTTAGTTTGGTGTTGAAAGTTTTTTTTATTAGAATGGCTGCAGTCTTCCTCAGAGCCTTGCTCTTATGTTTAAGCAAGAAAAACCATCTCTGAAAAACAAATTCAGCGTTTTTGGCAGCTAGAAACAAAACACCAGTTACACAGAATAACAGAAAGACGTTGAAAGCTTTGCAACAGATGCTCTTTGTCACTTTAAGCCTGTGGCGGCTTCATGCTGGGACTGATGCTATTTCCAGGTAGACAGCCCATCAAAGTGACTGACAAATGAGGAGGCAGGAACTGGACCATCCACGGGGGGAAGAAGAGAGAGAAACTAACATATTTCAATGTGAAAAAGTTTCTCAATTACACACAAAGCACTGAAACTTACTATGTTTGCAGCATGAGTACAAATGTCCCAAAGTCTTTGACTGTGGGGCCGGGCCCTCAGGCACCCCCATGGGCTGGCCATTATATCTAGTCTAGTCTAGAGCCTGACCGATAAAGGATTTTTAAGGCTGATACCGATATGGATATTTGGTTATTTAAAATATGCCAATATATCGTCCATTATATATATAATTTAATAAAAAAAACGCATTATACAAAACATAAACAAATTTCCCTAACATTAGTTATTTGTAATTATTTATTAGTTCTCACCAAATAGAAGAGAATAGAAGGGCATGGCAAGGTTAGGATGGTACGGAAAAAACAAACTATTAAAATGTACACGGACCCATTTGTAAATTACAGTGCAACCGATCAGGACGAGGATCAGTGTCCAATATGGACATACCCGTTCCATTTCAGTCTTTCTAATGCTGTCATGTTGAGGCGAATAGCTGTCGTCTTGTGGGATTTCATATCTCCTCACTTGAACTAGAAGTTGTTCTGGCCCTCCTTTGTAAAAGTCGTCTCAAAGCTCGTCTTCCTGCCCCCAGCGAGCAAGGTATGAGCGAGGATGGTTTCTGAGGAGCTTTGAGCAAGGATGGAGGATGGATCTCTGAGGAGCTATGAGCGAGGATGGAGGATGGATCTCTGAGGAGCTATGAGCGAGGATGGAGGAGGGAAGGATGGAGGATGGATCTCTGAGGAGCTATGAGCGAGGATGGAGAAGGGATCTCTGAGGAGCTATGAGCGAGGATGGAGGATGGATCTCTGAGGAGCTGAGGATGGAGAAGGGATCTCTGAGGGATGGAGGATGGATCTCTGAGGAGCTATGAGCAAGGATGGAGGATTGATCTCTGAGGAGCTATGAGCGAGGATGGAGGATGGATCTCTGAGGAGCTATGAGCGAGGATGGAGGATGGATCTCTGAGGAGCTATGAGCGAGGATGGAGGATGGATCTATGAGGAGCTATGAGCGAGGATGAAGGATGGATCTCTGAGGAGCTATGAGCAAGGATGGATCTTTTATCCAGGATGTTTAATTTTTTTAAACACCATGGATCCTGTAGCTATGCTGATGGAATGAATCTCGGCAAGGATGGAGAATGGATCTTTTATCCAGGATTTTTTATTTTTTTAAAGACCATGACCATGATAATTTTTCATCTACTTGCACCTTCTCAATTTTTAAGGATTTGAGTTTTTCTTTGTCCTTTATGGGAATACACTTCTAAACTAATCTGTGTTTTTGACATCACTAGAACAAGAAGGGAAGAAGTTGTGACAAATGCTCACAGCGCTAAGTAGACTTAAGGACAAGGCTGAACAACTCATTTTTAAACCTGACCACGGTTATGTGAATGTGGGGGTGGGGTGTTAGAGCTTTTCTTCATGTCCTGCTGCCAATCTTCATAATTGCAATATTCATGTTGTTGGCAGCAGAGGGAGCGACGGCCGCTGCCCTCACAGTCAGTCTTCAAAGACAATCAGAAGAAGTTGGTATGTGGACAAATATGTGGTTGTCTTTGTGTGTGTGTGCATGTGTGTGCGTGTTGTGTGTGTGTATGCATGCGTGTGCGTGTTGTGTGTGTGCGTATGTTAGAGGACACACAGACACCACAAATAGCTCATTTAGAGCTGCAACCCCAACTACTCTGATAATTGGTCAATCGTAAAAGTGATTTTAATGCAAAAATGGCAGAAAAAGCTATTTCCAGTTCTGACATATGTAGACTTCCTGCTCTTTTCTGTCCTTATATCATATTAAATTGAATATCTTAAGGTTTTGGAATTTAATCGCATCCATCTTTTTTATTTTTAAACATATTTTCAATGAAAATAATACAAAAATGATCATTCACTCCAATATCGTGAATCATATTGCAATATCAGTCAAAAATAAACAAGCCCTACAACAAAGCTGGTACCCAAAATGTGCATATATCAAAATAATCTGTAAACATAAACACACACACACCCACCTACCCACACACACACACACACACACACACACACACACACACACACACACACACATTTAATACTTTCTCTTTCAAACACATGCCCACATTGATGCTTTTTAATCTCATTACGGCTCGTCTAATTTAATCTGAGCCCTGCTGGCCTGCTCCTCTCCTCTCCTCCCATCGCCGCTCCGCCCCTCCCCTCATCTTCAAACGAATAGTGGAGGAAGGGTGAGATGGATGAATGAAAGAGAAACTGGCCTGGAGCGACGAGTGATGGATGGGACGAGGGAGAGAAAGCTAAAGTGGTGGATGAGGGAAGATGTAGCGGACGATGGAGAGGGAAGAGATGAAGACAGGGAGAGGGACACAGACCCGGGAGAGTCTCTCTCTCTCTCTCTCTCTCTCTCTCTCTCTCTCTGGGTTTTAATCTAACAAACGCTGCTCAATCTGCACCAGGGCGGACATTTTGGTAATTAGAGAGAAATGCTGCAACAGCTGTTTCACCATGACCTCGTGTTTCCTCCGTCGTGCTCCATCACACACACTGAGGTTCCCTCACACAGTTCAACACACACACACACACACACACACACACATAGGGATGGCCTTATGTAACCCGCTGTGTCTTTCCACGCTATTATGTAACTACGCTTGAAGGATGGATACACACACAAGCACACACGCGCACGATTACTGACATTGATTAGCTTCAACAGTTATTGACGCTCGTGTGAATGCAGCCATTAAACACTGACAAACACATTGTTTACACGTGTGTGTGTGTGTGAGTGAGTGATTTATTGAGTGAGTGAGTGAGTGGTGCATCGTTGGTCTGGCTGGACCAGAGAGATGAAGCCGGAAAGCAATAAACTGTCAAAGCGGTGCCAAAACCAACAACTACAAGAAAAGAGACAGCTTTAAACTAACAGCTTTATGGCTGAACATTTACAGTTAAATCAATACTACACACACAGACAGAGTCAGACACACACAAACACACACACACACACACACACAGAGAGAGAGACAAACACGTATATATTGATGCAAATCAGACGAGGAGATCAGGGCTCCAATCCCATGTCAGCCGGGGCTTTTCAAATCCCATTACCATTATCATAACCATTAGAAAGGTTCCACACCGTTAAACATCATCCGGCCCATTTAGACAACACGCCCTGAATCTACCCCATCACTCAGTCCGATGCAAATAGTCCCGACTTGTCCCCGACAGTCCCATCTCTGATTAACCCATTGTAATCTGAGGCATTCAGGCGTGCGCTATGATGACACGCTGCTAATCCTGGCTGCGGGGGCAGGGAGGGGTTAACAGCTGATTCCTCTTCAGGGACATCAACAGAGACAAGTAATCACACAGAACTCAAACTACAGGACCACACACTGGAGCAGGTTGTAATTGGGCTGAATTTGGTTGAAAAGTCAAAGTATTTCAGTGAATGGCGCCCTGTTAGCTCACCTGGGGGAGCGTGCACCCCATGTACCAAGGCTTGGTCCTTCCTACAGCGGCCCAGACATTTGATTCCAACCTTTTCTGCATGCCCCCCCCACCCCCTATTTCATGTGTACAACTGTCCTACCAATTAAAGGCCAAAATGCCCAGTTCCTCAACTCAGGTTATCTGTTGCTACTGATACCAGATCATACTACACAGTACAGTGCCTGAACCCTGTAGTAACAGTACTACAGGGTTCCCCCCCACCCCCTTTCAGTGTATGGATTGCCTAAGCCACTGGGCATTATTATATAATCTCCAGTTAGCTTTTATCTGAGGACACACAATTTTCCACATATTTAAAAAAAAAAATTAAAATGTTAAAGCTAAAGTGTGTAGTGTCTGTCTCCCCATGAGGAATTCTAAGTAATAAAGCTCGGCGCAAATCCCTTCAGGAAGACTTCTGTTAACTTTAATCACGGCTCTCTCTTCCTAAAACTACTCAGCTGTTTAGAGGCGCTCGCTTTTCAGTAACCCAACCAGAACTGGCCACGAAATTCAGGATCCAATCACAGAAGGACATCCTGCCAGAGATGGGAAGCAACAAAGTACAAATACTCAAGTAGATTTTTCAGATATTTTTACTTTACTTTACTATTTATTTTAGTGCCGACTTTTTGCTTTTGATCCTTACATTTGAACACAAATATCAGTACTTTCTACTCCTTACATCTTACAAAATTGGCTCGTTACTTTATTTTCAAATAATTTCAGTTGAAACTAATCGGATGGGACTATACGTCGCACTTCCGCACCACAACAAGACAACTCTACAGATTCGGCGGCAAATCATTGCAGCTTGATGGCGGTAACGTTAGAGTAGTAGTATGGACGGCGACATGATTGAAAATGAAGAAAACACTGTGACCCTGACGTATTACATTTGTTATTATTAGACTCCATGTTCAAAGATTTGCGAGCTGTCAGTTCATTTTCTCATTCGCAAGGCTACTTTTTCTTTTATACTTTCAGTAAATTTCCAAGCCTGTACTTTGTTACTTTTACTTGAGTAAAGAAGTTAAATTAGTACTTCCATTCATACCAGAGTACTTAGTTTTTAACACAAGTATTTGTTCTTCTACTTGAGTACGGGACGTGAGTACTTTTGCCATCACTGCATCCTGCTTTACATCTTTTACGTGCATATCTGAAACAAAGCCTCTCCTGATTGAAATGACAACAAAACTGTCAGCTCGTCAACATGATACAAGCCGACCATGACTGCCCCCCGCCCCACAGACTGAGACGGGTGCATGTATCTGTAGATGCCTGCAGACCTTCAGCCACACATGAAAGGAGAAACATTCAACAGCATTTGAAACATGGAGCTGATCTGCGTTTTTTTTTAATTTGGTGAGTGTTTTCCCCTCGTAGAAAGCTGTAGTACATCAAAGCAGGCTCATTAAATACAGAAATATACAGACAGAATGTGTGTGTGTGTGTGTGTTTGTGTGTTTGTGTGTGTAAGAGAGACACAGGAAAACATATAGAAGAATAGAGTGAGGGATTGAAAGAGGAGGAGAGGGGGCAGGGACGATGGAGTTTTAATTCTGATGACTCAGAGTCCTAGTCAGAAGAGTCCTGATAAATCGTGTAGCTGAATATTGAACTAACGATGAGAGTACATGTACACACACACACACACACACACACACACACACACACACACAGGCTAATCAAGCTGCTTCCTAGGGCAGGTCTTGTTAAGAAATTCAGTTGGATCAATATTAGTCTCTCATTGGCAGACCTTCCTCCACAGCGCAGCGGAGGATGGTCCACGCAGCATTCTGGGAGGGAATTGCTAGTCTTGCAACAGAAAACTCATATTGGACAGATAGTCTAGCTAGCTGTCTGGATTTACCCTGCAGAGATCTGAGGACCAGGTAACCATAGTCCACAGATTGGACAGATAGTCAAGCTAGCTGTCTTAGAGATCTGAGGACCAGGTAACCAGAGTCCTCAGATTGGACAGATAGTCTAGCTAGCTGCAGAGATCTGAGGACCAGTTCTCGGAAATCCACCAGAGGTTAGAACGCCAACGCAGAGACAGAGGAAGGGGACATCCAGCTGAAAATGAGGGACATGCAGACTATGCAAATGTGAACCTCGTTATGTGAGGGCTTCTGGTTGCCATGCAATTACAAAACTTTTAATCCCAATCACATTTGAAATGGGATATTTTGATTCTTCCATGAGATTTTAAACCATCGGGGGGAGAAGGGGACATCTGGCAGAAAATGAGGGATGGTCGACGGATCTTTTTGGCAGAAATCCCCTGAATGAATCACCGTCTACACAGACTTGATCCATAATAACGTCAAATTTCAGATTCATGGCCCCGGCCCTGTGGACCCTCCGCTCTGTCACCAGGCTGCGGTCTCGTCCACCCAGCATCCATCATCTTCACCAGGGGTGCACCGATTCCAAAATTAAGATCGGATATTTACCTAATATTTACAAAAGAACTGTATCGGGATTGGGGGTCATTTGTCAGCATGCTGGAACAGTTGAATTAATCGTTGAGCAACATGGAGCGAGCCAAAGAGTGGAAGTATGTCAACTGGTTCATTGGCTGTTTGCTTTGTCTGCAAAGTACAGTACATATTTCAATGAGTGGTGGTAGTACTGCAAAGAACAATACTAGAAGTACAATACTGGAAGGAAGGTATAAGGTGGAAGGTATACAGTTCATTATTATTTCAACAATGGTATTGGATCGGTATTGGGTATGGACAGAGACACAAAGCTCAGGCATCGGTATCAGGTATGGACAGAGACACAAAGCCCAGGCATCGGTATTGGGTATGGACAGAGACACAAAGCCCAGGCATTGGTATCGGGTATGGACAGAGACACAAAGCCCAGGCATCGGTATCGGGTATGGACAGAGACACAAAGCCCAGGCATCGGTATCGGGTATGGACAGAGACACAAAGCCCAGGCATCGGTATCGGGTATGGACAGAGACACAAAGCCCAGGCATCGGTATCGGGTATGGACAGAGACACAAAGCCCAGGCATCGGTATCGGGTATGGACAGAGACACAAAGCCCAGGCATCATATCGGGTATGGACAGAGACAAGCCCAGGCATCGGTATCGGGTATGGACAGAGACACAAAGCCCAGGCATCGGTATCGGGTATGGACAGAGACACAAAGCCCAGGCATCGTATCGGGTATGGACAGAGACACAAAGCCCAGGCATCGGTATCGGGTATGGACAGAGACACAAAGCCCAGGCATCATATCGGGTATGGACAGAGACACAAAGCCCAGGCATCGGTATCGGGTATGGACAGAGACACAAAGCCCAGGCATCATATCGGGTATGGACAGAGACACGGGTATGGACAGAGACACAAAGCCCAGGCATCGTATCGGGTATGGACAGAGACACAAAGCCCAGGCATCGGTATCGGGTATGGACAGAGACACAAAGCCCAGGCATCGGTATCGGGTATGGGACAAAGCCCAGGCAGACGGGTATGGACAAAGCCCAGGCATCGGTATCGGGTATGGACAGAGACACAAAGCCCAGGCATCGGTATGGGGACAGAAAAAGTCTGATTGGTGCGTCCTTGATTTTCACTTTGTCCTCACGTCTGAGCTTTACTCGTAAAAAAGCTGCATTATCTCTGTGTACACACAGTGAGGCACAACATGCTCCTGGTTGCTAAGCGACAGTTCGAGGTTGGAGCAGTGAATGTTATCAGTGTTTGGGGGAGTGAGGCTTTTTTTGGGGGGGGGAATCGATCATACCATTCATCTTCAAATGGGGACTCCATTTAATAGCGTTGTTTTGTTTATGAATGGACTCCTTCGTCAAATGACATCCCCATTTCCTTCTTCTTCTTCTTCTTCTTCTTCTTCTTCTTCTGGCACTGCAGCCATCTTAAAAGGTTTTCAGCATCATCATGCCGTATTTTGACAGAGGGCTGCGTTGGGGTTTGTTTTTGAGAACAGAAAGCATCCTCTCCCTGAGCACCGTGTGCTCTGGGAGCTGCTCTTTCTGTGATGTACCTATGGATCAATTATTTATAGGAAGCGACTCTGTGTTATTTTAAGACTGGAGAGCGTGTGATTTCAGTGTCTGTGGGGTTTGTGTGCACACAGCTGCATGTGTGAAACACCCGCCGTGGCGTTCTCTGAGACGTATTGATTAGTGTTAAAGCGGGTAGTGAGTAAATAGCTGAGGGGAACCGACGATGACGGACGGCTTCCTTCATTCGTTCCACATTTGAAGCCCACGGCTGTCAGAACAGCGTGATTCTCCGCCTGCCTTCCTGAGGTTCCCACGGCAACAATCAATCAATACTTAATATCAGATGATGGATACATGAGCTAGACCAGACATGTAACATGTCATGTCAGACAAAAGTCAAACCACAGGGTGAGAAAACAGGAAGACATCATGTGTGGAAGATAAGATGAAATAACAACAAATCCTCCAAAACATTCTGATGCTGCCAAGCCATCACCCGCCATTAGCATCCCATTGACTTCCATTCATTTTGGCGCCACTTTGACAGCAAATAACTTTCCATCTGAAGCATTTAAAGACTCTATTTGTCCGTTGTTTATTTCTAAAGAAACACAATAATGTGTAAAAGGCTCCATTAGCTTGTAGCTCACGTTATGGCTCCGTAGCAGACGTTTTGGTAAAAATAAACAAATGTGTCATAACCACGCGACTTACTGTCGCACAGAAGAGGAAATACCGTATAGTACAGGGTAAGCTGTTTAGGTTTAACTACGAATGTTAACTAGCATGTTAGTTAGCAGTAATTAGCCTGTGCCTATGTTAATGTTACCATGTTAGTTAGCAGTAATTAGCCTGTGCCTATGTTAATGTTAACTAGCATGTTAGTTAGCAGTAATTAGCCTAATCTGTCTGTCTGTCTGTCTATCTATCTATCTATCTATCTATCTATCTATCTATCTATCTATCTGTCTATCTATCTATCTATCTATCTATCTTTTAGACTTTTATTCCATAGGACAGCTTAAATTGTATGTATTTATATAGCGCTTTTCTAATCTTAAGTGTTTACATCATACAGGAACCATTCACACACATTCATACACTGTGGCCGAGGCTGCCGTACAATCATGTACGTATCAGTCGGGCTCTGTTAACTACCAACAATAACAGGTATTGGCCTCCTTGAAAAAACAGTATCAGTCGATCCCTATGACAAATGCTGTGTAAATCACAAACACACACACACACACACACACACGGGCCATCTGTCTACGCAGCAATGGGCCGAGGGAAAGCTTTGAACACTTTCTCCTCTATTATGTTTCTTCATTGTGATTCTAAGCCTACTTTATCACTCCCACGGCATTATATTATATTTACCTGGACTCTACCTCTGGTGGGTTCTCATTCAACTCTGAAAATGGAATAGCTGCAGGCCAGCGTCTTTCAACACACTGCAACGTCTCAGGATGACTGCAAAACTTTGAGTTAGCTTATAATGTTTACCTTGTGGATGGAGAAGGTAGGTCAGCACATTCAGCCGCCTGACCTCCAAGTCAACCTAAAGGGATAGTTTGCATATTTTTAAAGCGTGGGCATAGCACACAACAAGTGGCAACCACCAATAGAAAGGAGAAATCTTGTGAACATGGAGCATGGAGTTGTTTTCACAGTCTGGAATGACTACGTCTTTTAACTTCAAACATAAATGGACTGTTATTATTATAGCACTTTTATAGTCTTAACTACTACTACTCAAAGCGCCATTCACACACATTCACACACTGTGGCAGAGGTGCCACCTTCTCATCAGATACACACTCACACACATTTACACTCCGATGGGGCAGCATCGGGAGCAACCAGGGGTTCAGCGTCTTGCCCAAGGACACCTCAACATGGGACTGCAGGGACAGTTTTTCGGGACTCCCGCGGGTCATGTGATTCCCACGTTACAGTAGTCAATCTCACTGTTGGTAACGTAACAGGGACGGATAGAGCATTGAAATCAAAGGGAGCCAGCGGGAAGGAGGAAGATTTACGAGGCATTTTGTTTTAGAAAAAAATGAATTCATTTCATAAACATGAAACTACACAGTGTCATTATTGAATCATAGAGACAAGGAGAAGTTACGGCTATAATATGCCAATGTGTGTGGTTAACTCAGCTGCATTTTGCAGTATTACATCGCTATCTTTGGTTGGTCTGAAGTCCTGTGAGGTCTACCTGGTAAAACTGAAACTCCTGCGTCGTTGCACAAGGGGAAAACACCGAATCACCGTGTTTTTATTATGTCCATGGTGGATTGAGTTTTTGGTTGGTATGTTATCGGTTGTATGTTTGTTGTTGTCGGGCCCCCTCTTTGGGGTCCCACATTTTCATGCGGCCTGTTTGTGATCATTGTACCTCATGAAATCGTGTTTAAATATACAATGATGACGTGTGAAATGAATAAACATTGTAAGTTAAGTTGTAAGTTACGCCACCTGGGGAAACTAAGTTATAGGAAGGAAGTAGTCAGATGAGTGGAGTCCATTCATGACGTGGATGGAACAAGACGTGGATAAAGATGTAAAAACGACAACGCAGGATACTATTTTAAAAACCAGCGACAGTGGAGACAACGGAGAGAAGGAAAGATACTACTCCAGTCTCTCTCCAGACTCAGATACGTTGGAATAATAGGAAAAAACATAGCTACAGGGGGGGAAACAAGTCTGATAACTTGCCTAGGATTTTTTGGGGGATCGGGACACGGCGGGAGTATTTTGGTGGGCTGGAAGTGGGTACGACCATTCCCATGTCACCCTACCCGCTCCATCACTGAGCCCCAGCCGCCCCTGCTGCTGTATGCACCACACTGCCTGCTGCTTGGTTGGGTTTCATAAAACACAAGGAGACGAAAATACTGATATGATGTAGGGCCTAGTTGCCGTCGGCGGTCCATTGAAGCAGAAAATATTTAGGTGAAACATTGGTAAAAACAAAAAGACAAATGAAAAATATTTTGATTATAGAGAAAAAAATGATTTAAAATAAATCCTTATACACACGATTCTCAATGTATTTTCCCATCCCTCCATCCATCTTTGTCCGCTTATCCGGTATCGGGTCTCGGGGGCAGCAGCTCCAGCAGGGGACCCTTAACTTCCCTTTCCCGAGCCACATCAACCAGCTCCGACTGGGGGATCCCGAGGTGTTCCCAGGCCAGGTTGGAGATATAATCCCTCCACCTAGTCCTGGGTCTTCCCCGAGGCCTCCTCCCAGCTGGACGTCCCTCCACCTAGTCCTGGGTCTTCCCCGAGGCCTCCTCCCAGCTGGACGTCCCTCCACCTAGTCCTGGGTCTTCCCCGAGGCCTCCTCCCAGCTGGACGTCCCTCCACCTAGTCCTGGGTCTTCCCCGAGGCCACCTCCCAAATGGATTTGCCTGGAACATCTCCCTAGGGACCAACCCAGGAGGCATCCTTACCAGACGCCCGAACCACCTCCACTGGTTATTTTTGACGCAAAGGAGCACTACTCGATAAAGAAAAAGAATGAAAATCTACGTGAAAGTAGTTCATTTATATTCTTTTTCCGTTATAAAGTTATGTCATGGCGTTCATTGACAGAAATCACATCCCATCCAAACAGGGAGTGTAGTACACAGCTGTTAAAACTTAATAAAATATATAACACACTGGTATCGGATCAGTATTTGATATTAACCGATACGCAAGATCAGGTATCGGAATAGGGAAGCAAAGAATAGTATGGGACCATCTCTAAAACCAACAGCTCCACCAAAACGCCACCGCGGGGGGTCCGTTCTGATGGCTCATCATCCTGATATCAAACATCTGGAAACATTGAAGTGGTAAGTGAGTCAGAGTAATATTATATCAATAGGACATAGTCTATAGATGTAGTCATTTGGGTTTTGGTTTCCCTATGAAGAATTTCTTGTAAAATTGATTTTACATTGCTTGTTGTTGGGACAGACCTGCCCCCACTGCTAAAAAAATAAATAAATAAAAAGCCTAAAGGAAACACTGGATACAATGAAAACATCGTAAAAAACATCCGTTTAGACTATTTTTTCCTTTGCAAAAACAAAAACACCGTGAAAGACTACAATGTTTTTGGTTTGAAATCAGGATTTTACATTTTATGCTTATATTGTTATCTGGAGCAACATCACAGCCGGGCCTTAACGCAAACACAGGAGCCTTTTGTTCCAGAAGTCAAAGCTTGCACGCATGTTTTTCTTGAGGAGACAGAGTTGATGAGCTGCATGCTGCACGGCGGTGAGAGACAGACCTGCCCCCCCCAACCCCCACCCCCTCCTTTAAGAGCTTTTTGGAGAAAGAAACGGTGAGGACGGACTGTGCTAGTTCACTGCACAACTGACAGTTGTGTGCTGTGTTGCAGTCCTCAGAGAGATGCAGAGAGGCAGAGATCTGACAGAAGGACACACACACACACACACACACAGACACACACACACACACACACACACACACACCTGGGGCCACGGGAGGCAGATGCATTTGCATGTTAGACTGGTCACACATCTTTCTCTTGGCCAAAGTTGTGTTATATAAGAGAGTAAGTGCTTTACTCCGTCTACCTCCATTGCACGCACACACACACACACACACACACACACACACACACACACACACACACACACACACACACACACACACAGGATGTTAACTTTTTATGCACGCCTGTAATACATTCACTACAAAACGTGTCTCTCTCTCTCAGAAGTGCACAGTAACAGCAGCATTGTGACAATGTAAAACATCGTCTTTTTTTAAATATATATATATAATATATTTTTTTTTTTTGCCAAAAATACTTTAAATTATTGGCATTTTGTGTCCCTTCACAGTCTTTTGCCATGGCCTAGAGCCAGGTTTATGACAGAGTTGCTATATAAACACTGTGGAAGTATCAAAACGCTCAATCCACAAGAAAATGCACACAGCCTGGATTCAGAAACTGTGCCTTTAAACCAGCCGTCAGTTGTGATGTCACAACTATACTATACATAGGTAGAAAGTGCCGTTACAGTCATTCCCTGGCTGCAATGACCCAGTGAGCGCAGATGTGGAAGACACAGAAACGCTGACCAATCATAGCAGACCGGGATGTTTTTTGGGAGGGGGCCTAAAAAAGACAGGCGCTGAAACGGAGCGTTTCAGACAGAGAATGAATACAGATATATTCAGATAGACAGTATGAGAAAATAAAAGGGTTTTTGAACATTAAAGCACATACCAAAGTACAAACCAAAGTCCAAGTACGAACCTGAACCTGAAAACTTGCATGATATGGGACCTTTAATGTAGGCCTGTTCATTAACTGATGTAAACATACACTTAGATTGCTGTTATTTAATTTAAATGATGGCTAATGCATTAGGTTAGTTTTAGTCTTAACTATTTATTTGTGTGTTTCAATCAGAAGTTCTGTTGTCCCTTCCATCATGGCAGAAAAAAATCTCCACATTACACATTATTATCTACTATACATATGCTGCCATTTTCTATAAGTTTCATCATTAGGGATGAAAATGTCTGATATACTGACTCAAATAGCATCTGACAACGGGGCTGCAATGTAATGAAATTCTATAAGTATGAACCTGAAAAGAGATAGATAATAAGATAATATGGGACCTCCGAGACCTGGGAATGACTCTTTCTGGGAGGAAACCTAAACTGGTTGTCACATCTATTTGGGGCTTTATTTGTCTTATTCTCAGAAGGTTTCCTAACTTGTCCTCTTGAATTCTTAAAAAACAAAATGGCTTTGTCATCTGCACTTGGAGACACTGAAAACAGCTGTACACACTCCCAATCAGATGCAATCAGAAGAGATGGCAAAGAGAGAGGAATGCAGTGGAACGAATGGGAAACCGACACAATTATTTAAAAGACTAGAAGACGAGGTAAGACGCTTTAACATGTCCCCGTGCTTTCACAAATCATCACTTCAGGCTGCAGCCGTCAGCTAGCTGCTGTATCAGAGGGTTGTCCCTAAGTTTGTGAGAGACTTACTGTACATGGACGTATTTGGCGGATTCCGAGCGGGAGCGTCTTTTGTCCTCAGATGGTTCAAATATAACATAAAATGAGGCTCACACCTCAGTGATCTATCCAAGGATAAATAAAGGTTGAATGTATATATATATTTTACATCAAACATGGGTAATGCCCTACTTTGGGTAATGTGAACCAGGAAGGCAGAGAAAATGAGCCACCGTGTCCTATGATGCGCTCGGTAGGGCTGTAATCAACCAAAGAAAATCTTGGTCGACTAAAAATCGACAAACAAACCTCTCAGTCAGCTTAAACGACGACCAGGTACACTGAATAAATGGCAGGATGATAACAAAGACATCAGGCCGCACTGTTAAAACACCTGACTGTTAAAACACCTGACTGTTAAAACACCTGTTAAAACACCTGACTGTTAAAACACCTGTCTGTTAAAACACCTGACTGTTAAAACACGTGACTGTTAAAACACCTGGCTGTTAAAACACCTGACTGTTAAAACACCTGGCTGTTAAAACACCTGACTGTTAAAACACCTGACTGTTAAAACACCTGGCTGTTAAAACACCTGACTGTTAAAACACCTGCCTGTTAAAACACCTGACTGTTAAAACACCTGACTGTTAAAACACCTGTTAAAACACCTGACTGTTAAAAACACCTGACTATTAAAACACCTGGCTGTTAAAACACCTGGCTGTTAAAACACCTACCTGTTAAAACACCTGGCTGTTAAAACACCTGACTGTTAAAACACCTGTTAAAACACCTGACTGTTAAAACACCTGTCTGTTAAAACACCTGACTGTTAAAACGTTGACTATTTTAAAACACCTGGCTGTTAAAAACACCTGACTGTTAAAACACCTGGCTGTTAAAACACCTGACTGGAAAAAACACCTGACTGTTAAAACACCTGGCTGTTAAAAACACCTGACTGTTAAAACACCTGACTGTTAAAACACCTGACTGTTAAAACACCTGTTAAAACACCTGACTGTTAAAACACCTGACTATTAAAACACCTGGCTGTTAAAACACCTGGCTGTTAAAACACCTAGCTGTTAAAACACCTGGCTGTTAAAACACCTGGCCTGGTTAAAACACACTGTTAGCTTTAAAACACCTGTTAAACACCCACCTGGCTGTTAAAACACCAGACTGTTAAAACACCTGATTGTTAAAACACAAAAGAATTAAAAACACCTGGCTGTTAAAAGTTGACTGTTAAAACACTTGACTGTTAAAACACCTGTTAAAACACCTGACTGTTAAACACCTGATTGTTAAAACACCTGGCTGTTAAAACACCTACCTGTTAAAACACCTGACTGGTAAAACACCTGCCTGTTAAACACCTGCCTGTTAAACACCTGACTGTTAAAACACCTGACTGTTAAAACACCTGCCTGTTAAAACTTTGCCTGTTAAAACAACTTTGTTAAAAACACCTGGTTGTTAAAACACCTGGCTGTTAAAACACCTGACTGTTAAACACCTGACTGTTAAAACACCTGTTAAAACACCTACCTGTTAAAACACCTACCTGTTAAAACACCTGACTGTTAAAACACCTGTTAAAACACCTGACTGTTAAAACACCTGGCTGTTAAAACACCTACCTGTTAAAAACCTGACTGTTAAAACACTTTAAAACACCTGCCTGTTAAAACACCTGTTAAAACAGTACTTGTTAAAAACACCTGACTGTTAAAACACCTGCCTGTAACCTGCCTGTTAAAACACCTGTTAAAACACCTGTCTGTTAAAACACCTCCCTGTTAAAAACACCTGCCTGTTAAAACACCTGTTTTATAGACTGTTAAAACACCTGACTGTTAAAACACCTGCCTGTTAAAAAACACCTGTTAAAACACTGACTGTTAAACAGATGCTGTTAAACACCTGGCGTTAAAAACCCTGTTAAAACACCTGTTAAAACACCTGACTGTTAAAACACCTGACTGTTAAAACACCTGGCTGTTAAAACACCTGTTAAAACACCTGCTGTTAAAAATGACTGTTAAAAACACCTGTTAAAACAGGACTGTTAAAAACACCTGAAGCTGTTAAAACACCTGACTGTTAAAACACCTGCCTGTTAAAACACCTGTTAAAACACCTGACTGTTAAACACCTGACTGTTAAAACACCTGGCTGTTAAAACACCTGTTAAAACACCTGACTGTTAAAACACCTGACTGTTAAAACACCTGGCTGTTAAAACACCTGTTAAAACACCTGACTGTTAAAACACCTGCCTGTTAAAACACCTGTTAAAACACCTGACTGTTAAAACACCTGACTGTTAAAACACCTGTTAAAACACCTGGCTGTTAAAACCCCTGACTGTTAAAACACTTGACTGTTAAAACACCTGTTAAAACACCTGACTGTTAAACACCTGCATGTTAAAACACCTGGCTGTTAAAACACCTGTTAAAACACCTACCTGTTAAAACACCTGACTGTTAAACACCTGCATGTTAAAACACCTACCTGTTAAAACACCTGTTAAAACACCTAGCTGTTAAAACACCTGCCTGTTAAAACACCTGCCTGTTAAAACACCTGACTGTTAAAACACCTGACTGTTAAAACACCTGCCTGTTAAAACACCTGCCTGTTAAAACACCTGCCTGTTAAAACACCTGGCTGTTAAAACACCTGACTGTTAAAACACCTGACTGTTAAAACACCCTGTTAAAACACCTGACTGTTAAAACACCTGACTGTTAAAACACCTGACTGTTAAAACACCTGTTAAAACACCTGACTGTTAAACACCTGACTGTTAAAACACCTGTTAAAACACCTACCTGTTAAAACACCTACCTGTTAAAACACCTGACTGTTAAAACACCTGACTTAAAAACACCTGTTAAAACACCTGACTGTTAAAACACCTGACTGTTAAAACACCTGTTAAAACACCTGTTAAAACCTGTTAAAACACCTACTTGTTAAAACACCTGACTGTTAAAACACCTGTTAAAACACCTGCCTGTTAAAACACCTGCCTGTTAAAACACCTGCCTGTTAAAACACCTGCCTGTTAAAACACCTGACTGTTAAAACACCTGTTAAAACACCTGACTGTTAAAACACCTGACTGTTAAAACACCTGCCTGTTAAAACACCTGTTAAAACACCTGACTGTTAAAACACCTGACTGTTAAAACACCTGCCTGTTAAAACACCTGACTGTTAAAACACCTGACTGTTAAAACACCTGCCTGTTAAAACACCTGACTGTTAAAACACCTGTTAAAACACCTGACTGTTAAAACACCTGGCTGTTAAAACACCTGGCTGTTAAAACACCTGACTGTTAAAACACCTGTTAAAACACCTGACTGTTAAAACACCTGTTAAAACACCTGACTGTTAAAACACCTGACTGTTAAAACACCTGTTAAAACACCTGTTAAAACACCTGACTGTTAAAACACCTGACTGTTAAAACACCTGACTGTTAAAACACCTGTTAAAACACCTGACTGTTAAAACACTGTTAAAACACCTGACTGTTAAAACACCTGACTGTTAAAACACCTGACTGTTAAAACACCTGACTGTTAAAACACCTGACTGTTAAAACACCTGTTAAAACACCTGTTAAAACACCTGACTGTTAAAACACCTGACTGTTAAAACACCTGCCTGTTAAAACACCTGACTGTTAAAACACCTGACTGTTAAAACACCCTGTTAAAACACCTGTTAAAACACCTGACTGTTAAAACACCTGACTGTTAAAACACCTGACTGTTAAAACACCTGACTGTTAAAACACCTGGCTGTTAAAAGACCTGTTAAAACACCTGACTGTTAAAACACCTGGCTGTTAAAACACCTGGCTGTTAAAACACCTGTTAAAACACCTGACTGTTAAAACACCTGGCTGTTAAAACACCTGGCTGTTAAAACACCTGTTAAAACACCTGACTGTTAAAACACCTGGCTGTTAAAACACCTGCCTGACTGTTAAAACACCTGTTAAAAACCTGTTAAAACACCTGACTGTTAAAACACCTGTTAAAACACCTGACTGTTAAAACACCTGGCTGTTAAAACACCTGGCTGTTAAAACACCTGTTAAAACACCTGACTGTTAAAACACCTGGCTGTTAAAACACCTGGCTGTTAAAACACCTGTTAAAACACCTGACTGTTAAAACACCTGACTGTTAAAACACCTGCCTGTTAAAACACCTGTGCTAAGCTAAATGCTAAAGATCGCAAGTTGCCAATATTATACCCTACTGAAGCGAGTCACCCAACAGAGATTTAACGACAGACCTCCGGGTACTGCCGCCATTCACATGCAAAGTACTGCATAAATGAAATATGACAGAGAGACATCTCTTCAATGGAAATCTGTTTAGCAGCTGAATACTGCAGGTCATCTGGTGGGCCTGTAAAAGGATTATATACTCCAGCCAATAGGCTGCCATGGCAACCACACACACACACAGCACCAACCAACATACGTTTGACTCAATTATGGACCCATTCGTTCTGAAATAGACGATAAAGCAGGGGATACTTTAGGACCTGTTAGTGATGCTAACCATGCTAACACTGAGGACAATATAAGAGACCTCAACTTGTTTTTGGCTGTTTTCCATGACTTAAACTTTGAACCTTGTTTTCACTTTATCAAAGTTAACTGGAACATTTTGGTTGCCTAAAAATGTCTTGTTCAACATTATGCCAACCAGCTAGCTAGCTAGCTAGCTTTAGCTGGTAACTTGTGGAAAAGTGAGCTAATTTTCAACCAGCTCTCTGTACTGCTGTACATGTTGATGTAGCACCAGTACCTGCCGGTAAATCTCTGCAAGATGACTTGCTTCAGACGGGTTGAACATCTGCAACTTTCCCCATTTAGCGTCACCTTAGCACAGCACCATTGTAACCATTAACTGATACTGGTTTGCCGCGTCATCCTTACCGATATTATCATATCGTGCAGCCCTAGTGTCCGCTGCTTTTTCAGTTTGAGCTACAGTGGCTTGAGAAAGTTTACACACCCAGGCTAAAGGTGATTAAAAAGAAGAAGAATAAAACATTTTTTGGAAATTGATCTTAATGCCTTAATTAATTAATTAACTATTTTAATTCCAAAGGCCAGGGGAACTTTATCAGGGTGCATAGTATCCTGATCCATGAAATAACTGGCCTTTAAAAATAAAAACCAGCCTGTCTCTATGGGAATTTAACATAGGGGGGTGTATACTTATGCCCCTGTATTTTAACATAGGGGGTGTATACTTATGCCCCCTGTATTTTAACATTTTAATGCCCCTGTATTTTAACATAGGGGGTGTATACTTATGCCCCTGTATTTTAACATAGGGGGGTGTATACTTATGCCCCTGTATTTTAACATAGGGGGGTGTATACTTATGCCCCTGTATTTTAACATAGGGGGTGTATACTTATGCCCCCTGTATTTTAACATAGGGGGTGTATACTTATGCCCCCTGTATTTTAACATAGGGGGTGTATACTTATGCCCCCTGTATTTTAAGGAAGAACATTTATTTATTTACAATGCATTATTCATTCACAAAGTAAATTGGTGTCCTTAGGTTGGATTTTCCTAAATATTTTGAAATAAGGCATTAAGATACATTTTAAAAAGATGTTTTTTGTATTCCTCTTTTTAATCAACTTTTAGGGTTAGGGTTAACTTTCTCACGCCACTGGTAAATGTCTAACCACCGCAATAATCCTCTATACCAGGTCTTTTCAAACCTATTAATCTAAGGTCCGCATCTTAATTTTATTTTAAGGCCCTTACCTTCTCCTCTCTCTCTCTACCATGTTAGAGAAAAGATAGAAGATGATGTATTATTCTCAGGTGTATCCAAGACATTTTAAATCGTCACTTAATGAACTCTGCACCTTACTCACTGACTGGTCTGACATCGGACAGAGACCAACAAGTCCTCTAAACCATACGACCATATTGGTCCTTTCTTTCTACCTTCTAATACAGGGCTTCTCAAACGTAATACTCTAAGGTCCACATCTGAGTTTCCTTTAAGGTCTGGACCGATTGGCAATAACAAAAATGAATCAACTTACTGTACTTATAACTTTAAAGCAACATACATTCAAGTACCGGTACTACAACCTGAAATTCAGTACCGGTACCTTTTTACTTTCTCTCTAATACATTTCTTGTTTCAGTTGTAAAAATACATTCAAACCTATTTGTATTTTTTGAGGTAGGTGGGGGGAGATCCGGTCCGTCACACCACTACTGTATATTCAACTTCACTAACAGTGTATTGATCAGTATAACATGTATTTAAAAGTAGAAAACATTGCACTTCATAAGGTATTGTATTCGTAACCAGAGGTTTATGGGCCGGGTCTGGACTGCCTTGTCATTCGGTCTGGCTGCGGCCCTCGGACTTTAAAGAGCCCGGCTCTGTACTGGACCACCAGTGTGGTGATGTTCGACTCACTCTCGTTATGAAAACGAGCTGCGGTTGGCTAACAAGCCAGAGGCTGTGCAGCTGTGAATATGTTTTTTAAAACATGTTTGTTAGGGATACATCTGCGGTTCTGGCTTTCAGACGGAGGCAGACTGGTGGGATGATTAAAGGGGGTGGGGGGTGGGGGGGTCAATAGAAATTTGCGTAAAAACAAACGGGAGATGAGGAGTGAGCGAGCTGAAATCATACTGAAGGAGAGCTGCAGACACAGATACAGTTTGCTCTCCTCATTTGATGCTCCATTTAGCAGAAAAAGGAAATAAAGCCATCCCCCAGTGTTGAGCTGCTCACTCACACACACACACACACACACACACACACACACACACACACACACACACACACAGTTGTTATGGAGTCATACAGGAAAGCTCAAAATAGACAATGTGCTTTTCCTCTGACTCTGTTTTGTTTCTCGGCAGCTGTGATATAATTTGTAATATGCGACTGAAATCCACAATCTATTCTACAACATCTAACTATTTTCTTCCAACACTTTGATCACAATGATTCTGGAGCATTTCATTGAGATGCCCTGCAAGTAAAGTACACACCAGGCAACCCCCCCCATAGACGTCGTGCTAAAATATGAATCTTATTTGTTTGGTCCTTTCTTGCTTAGTATGGAGTATTGAGAAATAGACCGAGTATAATCCATTGACCTAGTTATCGTAACCAGAAATTGAGTCTGAGGTTATATGCGAGGTGTCTGCCAGCCACTTTATGTTATGTTAGCAAGCTAACTTTAGCACAACTTCCCACCAGGTACTGCTTGCTGGACGAAATGACCAAAAAAAGGGACAAAAATTACGAAAAAGGGAACAAAATTGTTGAAAAAAGGGACAAATATGATGAAAAAAGGGACAAAAGTGTTGAAAAAAGGGACAAATATGACGAAAAAAGGACAAAATGGTGAAAAAAGGGACAAAATTGTTGAAAAAAGGACAAAATGAATGAAAAAAGGGACAAAATTGTTGAAAAAAGGGACAAATGTGATGAAAAAAGGGACAAAATTGTTGAAAAAAGGGACAAAAGTGTTAAAAAAAGGGACGAAAATGATGAAAAAAGGGACAAAAATTATAAAAAAAGGGACAAAAGTGTTGAAAAAAGGGACAAATATGACAAAAAAAGGACAAAATTATGAAAAAAGGGAAAAAATGACAAAAATGACAAAAGTGTTGAGAAATCGGACAAAAATTACGAAATAGGGACAAAATGACAAAAAAAAGGCACAAAAACTACAACAAAAATGAACGTATATATATATATATATATATATATATATATATATATATATTTATAAGAATCATCATCACCATAGCGATGTTGTTTCTTATTACAACACTCGATCCATCATTACATCATTACACACAGGTTTTTAATTGCTTTAAAGCCGTTGGATGGAAACACACTTTCACATGAATTCCATTTAATAATTTCCATTATATCTAAGCGATCTATGGATCTGGTATATAGGCAATAATCCTTGATAATAATAATAATAATATACGGTGATGTGGAGCGCATGCGGCCCTGGTTCCTGTTCTGCATCAGGTGTCTGGCTGTTTATTAGGTCATACTGTGTATAATAAGTCTAATAACCTAAACAAGTGAATCAACTAATGAAATGTGACACCACTTAAACAAAGCGTGCCTCTTTAATTCAAACACACATCTAATTCATCAGTGGTGTTAACCAAACAGCTTACCATCACACACACAGACGCACGCACACACAGACAGACACACACACACACACAGACGCACGCACACACACACAGACGCACGCACACAGACAGACACACACACACACACACAGACGCACGCACACACAGACAGACACACACACACACACACACACACACACACACACGCGCATATACACACACACACACACACACACACACACACACACACACACACACACACACACAGGCACGCATACACACACACACACACACACACACACACGCACACACACACACACACACTCACACAGGCACGCACACACACACACACACACACACACACACAAACCCATGCATGCACACAGACACACAAACGCACGCACGCAGGCAGACACCCACCCACCCACACACACACACACACGCACACACACAGACACAAACACACGCACATACACAGACAGACACACACACGCGCATACACACACACACAGGCACACGCACACACACACACACACACAAACAAACCCATGCACACACACACACACACAGACACACGCGCATACAAACAGACACACGCGCACACAAACACACGCACATACACAGACAGACACACCCACGCACACACACAACACACACACACACACACACACACACACACACAGACCCAAACACACACAAACACACCCACGCACACACACTCAGACAGACAGACACACACACACACACACACACACACAAACAACGATCATATTTTCAGACACAGCAGCCCGGCATTGTAAAAACTAGCAAGAAAAACCTATATTGCTTCTTTAAAACTCCTGTTCTCACCACCCACCCTTCTACTGCACATTTAGGACTAAAACCTACCTTAATGGGAGACTAAAATAAATTAAGTGTAGGTACACTACAGGGCTGCAATTAACAATTATTTTCATTGTCAGTTAATATGTCCATTTTTCTCCATAATCGATTAGCTGTCTGGTCTCTAAAATGTCAGAAAATGGTGAAAAATGTGGATCAGTGTTCCCCAAAAAGCCCAAGACGACGTCCTCAGATGTCTCGTTTTTGTCCCCAACTCAAAAATGTACTGTCCCAGAGGAGAGAAGACACTAGAACATATTCACATTTAACAGGCTGACTTCAGAGAATTTTGAGTCAAGCCGATTCATCAGTCAATTTAAAAGTTGGCAACTAATTGATTAATCTTTGGAGCTCTAGTATCGACCTTTTCAATGGAATTCCATTGCTAGGTAACAGCGTCCTGTCACATGATGTTGTTTACATATACTGCAACAGGAAATCTACCTGGGCTTTTTTGTTTACAACTGCGCAATGGTCTACAGTGCACAGGTGAGGACTCACACTGGCGCTATGGCAACAGCAGTTTTCAGAAAACAGCTATATTACTTCCATGCACATTTCAACGAGAAGAAGGCGCAATAAAGAGCGCGTTCCAATCATCCCACGGCTACAGTCTGCACCCTTCAAAACGCCTTCTTTCATCCACGAGCCACTGTCCCAATCAGAAGTGGCAGCATTCAATTAATTCCTATTAATTCTGACAGTAAAGGTCTGCTGAAACAGGCAGACAAAGGGAGGTTGTGTTCAACTGTGCGTTAGTATTGTGTTGTTCTCACAATGTCTGTAACAAGCACAGAGAGACCTCCGAGAACATCGGCTGAACTCAGCACATACAACACAACACTCGGCTTACACAACTGCAAGTGAACACATGAACATATACAGTATATACACACACACACACACACACACACACACACACACACACACACACACACACACGCACACACACACAGCTGAAGTGAGTAGTTTGTGATTTAGATGCGATCATAGTAGCGCCCCTAGCTCTCATTCCCATTCAATTTGACCCATAAACAAAACTACGCTAAATCTTAAAAATCCTAACTATGCCTTTAAATGAAAGTTTGACTCGGGTACATTCACAAAAAAGACCCTGGGTTGCATTTTGGTGAGAGTTATGCTTTAACACGCCAGCGTAGCAAGTTACAGCTAATGTGCGTGTCATATTACAGCCGACTCCATTTCCTGATTAACTTCATCATCATCATCACAATCAGCTCAGGGATCCAAGACCACCAACCAGACCCCAGAACCCAACGACGACGACGACGACTGGAACCATAAACCAAGACAACATTTTTCTTTAAGTTCTTTCTAAAGCCAGACCACCTCATTGGTCTGACCATGCTGGACCAGGTTCTGCAAACCTGTAATTGCATAAAATCGCTCGTAGGTGCGAGAACGGCTCATTTGAAAAGAAGTTGTTGCTTCAACGACGGAGATTGTCGGTAGAGTGCGCACCCCAAAATCCAAAAGATGTGTCCTAAAAAGTGAAGAGAACAAAGTACTCTCATTTCACTCATTTAATTAGGCTCACATCACAATAAATGAACGCTGACGGGCTTTTGCGTTTCGTCAGCGTTCATTTATTGTGACGTGAGTAGGCATGGGGAAAAAAATCGATACGCCAAGTATGGATCTTTTATTATTATATCTGTGGTGGTCAGTTTGTCCCATTTTGCAGCAATAAAACTGAAGTGATATGAACAAACAGAGAAATGTCTCTTTAGATAAAACAGATGTCGACGTTCATTTGAAATTGGGGAAAAATGAGAAGTTTTTTATGAGAAGAGGTTATAAATTGCAACATATCGCAGAATATTGCAATATGTTTAAAATCTCTATAATATGGTATCGGGAGGCGTCTGGTGAGTCCCACCCCTAGATGTGAGCCTAATTAAATAAGTCAAATGAGAGTACTTTGTCCTGCTTAACTCGGGAACTTAACACGTGGTACCTTCTCTTCACTTTCTGGATTACACTGAGCTATTTACCTTCCAAAACGTCAGATAAAAAAATGCCTAAAGACGAGGCGATTGCAATGTTTGTAAAACAGACGCAGGCAGACGCATAGGCGTAATTTACGGGGAGGATGGGGGGGTTACAACTAGGCCTGCACGATTAAATCGATATAAAATCGCGACCTCGATTCGACCTGTTCACCATTTAACACACATTAAACACTTTGATCGACACTTTTTAAATGACTTTGATGCTCATTTAATTTCACGAGCCGACTGCATCACAAACGCTACAACTGTGAGTTTTAGACATAGACTGTATATGAAATAGGTTTTAATGCTCTATCTTCTCTTCATTGAAGCCTGTTTACAGGCTTGTGGTGATGCTCAATGTGCTATAGGGGCCAAAAAAATCTGTTTGGTGCTGCCAATTTGTGTTGTTTTGTCATGGTCAAAGAAATCGTAGCAGAGAATCGTGATATCAATTCTAAGCAAAAGAATCGCGCCCAGATAGCTCAGTTGGTAGAGCAGGCGCCCCTATATAGAGGATGTTTACTCCTAGACTCTTGTCTCTTTCCTAAATCGTGCAGGCCTAGTTACAACCCCTCCCCCAATTATCCAAGCTGACCATTTCCACCCCACCCCAAACCTATTAGAATTACCTCTACATAAATAAAGACATTTGCACCATTACTTGATGTGGAAAAGGCACAACATGTTGCAGAAAAATTCACCAAAAATGCAGAAAATGTTGAACCCAAAGTTACGCCCTTGGACAGACGTATATATCGGGTGACCATTATCATGGATTTATAAAAACAGGCATTTTAAAATGCTGACATTTGGCTCTGCGAGGTGTCCGCCCAACAAGCAGGTCCAACAGAAACGGAGCAGTTCTTACCTCGATGAGGAAGTCGCCGGTCCGGAGCCCCGCCTGCCATGCCACTCCTCCCTCGTCCACAGACTCCAGGTACTGCAGGGCGGGGAAGGCCGGCGTGGGGGTGAACTCCTCGATGGGCGTATCCGCTGCACAGCGAGGGAGGACAGAGGCGGAAAAAGGTTATAGAGAAGGCAAAAAATACCTAGTGTACAAGACACTGGGGGTGGGAATCGACAGAGCCCCCACCATACCTTATAATCACACCATATTATTATTTAAGGGATGGGTTCTTTCATTTCACTGATCCAAAATCAATTCAAAAAAAATCCAGAATCGATCTGTGTCTGTAGAATATGAATGGGTTTGGAGTAGGCCTGCACAATTCGGGGAAAAATATGAATCACGATTTTTTAGCTTAGAATTGATATCACGATTCTCTGCCACAACGTTCATGTGTGATTGTGTCGTCTTCCCGTCAACCATGAACAAAAAAAAAACATTACAACAAACATTATTATCGCTTTTTCCGACATTTTTGTCACTTTTTCAATGTTGTGGGTGCTTTTTTTGATGTTTTTTGATATTTTTATTGACATTTTCAACGCTTAATTTACTGAAAACGGGTCAAATTTGACCCGAGGACAACATGAGGGTTAATGCACACATGAACAAAGACAAAACAATATATACCGGCGGTACCAAACAGTTTTTTTGACACCTATAGCACATTGCACATCACTACAAGTCTGTAAACAGAGAGGCTTCCATAAAGAGAAGGGAGAGCATTAAAGCCTATTTTACACCGTCTATGTCTAAAACTCACAGAAGAAAGTCGTAGCGTTTGTGATGCAGACGGCTCGTAAAATGAGAATCAAAGTCATAAAAAACATTTTTTTAAACAAAAACAGGGTTTTTTTTGTGAACAGGGTGAACCAAGATCGCAATTTCAGAACAATTAATCGTGCAGGCTCAGATCGCCGGATTTTTCTTTTTTTAATCTTATCTCCTTCACTCTGGGTTCTGTAAAGCATTTAGTATCTGTGTTTTGAAAATTGCTACATAAGTTAAATTCTCCGAGTTTTAAAGGGAGATTCAACCAAGTAAATGTGCAGTTTAAATAAAAACTTTCCACTTTCATTTCATACTGCTACTTTAAATAAGTACTGGTACACGTGCTTTGTTAGGGGTGCAAGATATATCAACGCAGTATCGTTACACAGCAGATCGTTATATAAGTGAGTATGACCTATGCATTATTCTGGGGGTCCAAAAGCAGCTCTAATGCATGCTTATGTTGTTATTACATTGTGATTGTCTCTGCTTTAGTTGGGATATCTATCATTTACAAATGATAGATACACCGAGGATGTCTGGTCTAGGGTCTAGGGTGACCAGACGTCCCCGGATTCAGGGGACAGTCCCGTTTTTGGTTGTCTGTCCCTGACTAAATACAGAAGAAAAAACTACCTCTGTCCCTGTTCTGTCTTTAAAGACACAACATTAGGTTTTTCAATCAGATTGACAGTCAAACTGGAAATGTCCCCGTTGCTCTCCCTTTTCTGGGATTATGCTCCCAGTTTTGATCTCGGACGTCTGGTGAATTTATATCATATCAAAATATTCTATTACTGTTAAGCCCACTAGGAATACTAAAATACGCCTAACCATGTGTCCGGTATCATAGCTACATGTATAACCTTTGCAGCAAAAAAACAACATGAAAATCAGTTGGGTATTCAGTGAGATTGATTAATTAAACGCGCTGACAGCTCATTGCACCTTCCAAACACATTCCACTGAGTGGAGCGGGTGACCGGTCCAAGATGGCGGCCCCATGGCCCGCCAGCGCCAATAGGCAGTAGCGGTCGATGCGGCGTCTACTCTTTATGTCTATGGTCAGACCGGCTCTGGTCGAGTGCAGATGTGAGTCGCGCATGCTCAGATTTAAACGGTTTATGACATAACTGTCATACTGAAATGTGTGAAATCCATGAAATAATACACTTCTCTAATTACAAACAATAACAGAAGATGGGAGTCATTCCAGAAAACGTTGTAGCTATGTATGGTTGTTTGGTTGCTAACGTTAGCTCACAACTCCATTCAACTGACAGCCTTTTTTGTGTTTGATGCTAACTTGTAGCTAAGCTAGCAGTGAACCAACTTCATTAAGTAGGTCCTTTTTTACTGTGTTGACCTTACAGAAGTCTCTCGTTAGCATCTTATATTAAAAGTACTGCATTTAAAGTGTTATTTAATTAAAAGTATATATGTATTATCAGGAAAATGTAGTTAAAGTATTAAATTAAATAATGGGTTTTATGTGCAGGAATCTAAATGTGTAAAATAACTAAAGCTGTCAGATGAATGAAGTGGAGTAAAATGTAGAATATTTCTGAAATGTAGCGGAGTCAAAAGTAGAAAGTGGCATGAAAACAAAAGTACTTCAACATTTGTACTCAAGTACAGTACAGTACTAAATATACTTTATGACATTTTACCACAGTATGTATGCATGCATGCATGTACTATGGTGTGTTGAATCTACTTGTCACAAAGTGACGCATGCGCAACTCACAGCTGTTGTTGCGCCCCTAGTAGGTACGCGTACCCACCAAAATCGACGCCTATAGGGCGATGACGATAACAACAAACAGCATATCATGCCTCCCTAGTCTTACATTTTCAACAACAGTTACCCATCCAGCCTGTACTGAACAATCGCTTCAACCCAGCCTCCCTCTCTTGCTCTGGGGAAGGTTAGAAAGTACTGCGGCTGGGAGAAACCAGCGGTGACAAGTGACACTTCCTATAACTCATCCTCCTACTGGGACACAGTCCGCCAGCAAGTACGAGGCTTTCGTGGGGGTATTTACACAATGGTGACTACGTTTCTTTAGGTGTCTGCCTGCATGTGTGTCACAGAGATGGAGACGGAGAAGGGGGAAAGGGGGAGAGAGAGAGAGATGGAAGGACGGAGAGGGGGAAGAAAGGAGGAAAAACGCAGAGAGCAAAAACAGGACGTAAACACATGTGACAGCCTGAGCATCAGTGCGTAATTTGTGTTCACCCCCGTGCGGGATAAGCTCAGCTGGGTCAGTCCCCCGGGGTGATAGCAGAGTGTGTCAGAATGACTAGAACATTCCTCTTGTATTTCAAGCCAAATCCTTTTTTCCTCCTTCTCCCTCTCTCTATCTTTCTTTCTTTCTCTCTCTGCATGTCTTAAAAAAAACGGAACATCAAAATACTAAATTTACTTCTCGACAGTAACCACAGCGTGGACCAATCCGACAGCGCTGTGGAACGCAACGTGGATTATGACATGGCGAGACTCGTCACAGAAACCGACGCAGCAGCTCACACTGGCTATTTTTAGAGCCAATCTCCCTGCCTGGTGAAATATATCAAACTGCCTGGATATGCCAGTCGTATCACAACAACTCAGGGTGATGGCGGGCGTTACAAGGCAGGTAGCCTATACACGCCAAACATAATCCAAACGAAAAGGACTTCTTCTGGATGAGCTAGTGATGTCATATTACAGATGTTTATGTCAGCCTTGAAAGGCGGGGGAACATGATTTAAAAAACACATTAATATAAAAATGTGGGCGAGTTTGGGTGGGCTGCATCCTCGACAATAACACATGCCATCACAACTATCTGACACTGTATGTGGGGGTGTGCCTGTGCATGTGCGTGTGTGTCTCTGCGTGTGTGTCTGTGTGCATGCGTGTGTTTGTGCATGTATAGACAAAACTGTGTGTGTGCGTTTGTGTCTGTGTGCGCATGTGTGGGTGTGTGTGCATGTGCATGCATGTGTGGGTGTGTGTGCATGTGCGTGTGTGTGTTTGTGTGTGTGTATTGACTTACAGTTTGTGCAGGGCCCCAGGGAAGGTCACACTAAAGTTGCTTTGAAATGAATTTTTTTAATAACTTATTTGCATGTTTTTGCATGCTATTGTTGGAAGGGTGGGGGTCTGTGTGTGTGTGTGTGTGTGGGGGTGGGGGGGGTATTTATGTATTCTCTTACACATTAGTCCAGGACTAATTTTAAATGAGCCAAACTGCCCAAAAAAATTGCACCAGAGCACATTTTGCAAATAAGTGAACATGGTAATCTTGGCTGGTTGTGTTGCAAGAGTTTAGGCTTAATTTTGGGAGACAGACCTCAAGAGACACAAACTAAAAAGCACACAAAAAGTCTGAAAATTGTTCCTACCTTTTGCCCCTCGCAGGACGAAGCCAAATCCCTCATTCTCCTTTTTCTGGAGCACCACCGTCTTCTCGTCCACCACGCAGTCACTGTTGAGGAGATGCCGAGCAGAGCGACCGTTAGCACAGCCCATCATCCGCAGCATGGCCACGGACGCCCTGCCCGAGTGGAGGTTCATGCTGCTGGAGGAGAGCTAGTCCGGCCAGGGCAGGGCAGGGCAACCCCGACCCCACCCCACCACAACCGCTGCCTCCCCCTCCGCCTCCGCCTCCTCCCCCGGCCGGCCTCTATCTCTATCAAACGGTATGACAGCGGCCCCGACAGCCCGGCGACAGCATCTCCAAACGAGAGACGACCCAAAAGAAAAAGAAAAAAGGGAGACAACGACAAAAGAGAAGCGCCTCCCTCCCCTTCCCTGCAACTCCCTTCCCGCCGCCGACGCAGCTGCGGCCGCGTCTCCCCCCGGTTACCCCCGCGCAGGCTCCGGGCGGCGGTGTGGGAGTGCTGCGCCGTCGAGGAGAAGCGACATCAGGCTGATGGCGATAGCCGCTAATGGCTCATGATGAGGCGGGGAGGAAGGCTGAAGCTCGCCGCCGGGATGGAGGGATGGAGAGTGGAGGGAGAGAGAGCGCGTGCGAAAAGAGAGAGAGAGAGAGAGAGAGAGAGAGAGAGAGAGAGCAGCAGAGTCTCGGTGTGAATGGACGTCAAGGTGTGCTGTGTGGTCTGCAATGTGCAATCATAGCTACGACCGACTGGCTGGTAGAGAGTGTGTGTGTGTGTGTGTGTGTGTGTGTGGACCAGGTTTTACTACATTTGTGGGGACCAAAAACTGGAAATACAGTATACTTATGGGGTCCTGACAGCTTTGTGGGGACAAAATGCTGGTCCCCATAACGTTAAAGGGCTGTTTGAGGGTTAAGACCTGGTTTTAGGATCAGGGTTAGAATTAGGTTAGGTTAAGGGTTAGGGTTAGGCATTTAGGTTTGATGGTTAAGGTTAGGGTAAGGGGCTAGGGAATGCATTATGTCAATGACTGGTCCCCACAAAGATAGTGAGACAAGACTGTATGTGTGTGTGTGTGTGTGTGTGTAAGAATGGGGGAAGTGGATGTGGGACCAGATGTGGGACCAGATGTGGAAAAGGGTGATGGCAGGGTGTCACTGTGTCATTCGGTCCAATATTTGTCCAAATTTCAGAGCTAACTGATTGATTAATTTATTATCCCACTGACGTTTGAGGTGTCCTGCCAGTTAAATTCACTGACATGTCTGCTAAATAGAAATAGATAGTCCATTTTTGCATGTCTGAACAAATGATTAGAGGTAGCGAATAGCATAAATGATTGATACTCTGCTGAAATGCTCCATGTTTCTTTCCCCATTAAACATCTGAAGTGTCAGCTGTGCAGTCAGCCTGCAACTGCAGCTAGAAATGCATATGACATTATGTCCCATTTCCTCCTTTTAAGGGGGGACACTACAGGCAAAAACAACTATTTTGCTTCCATAACATGTCTCCTTTCAGTCTAGTGGGAGAAAAAAAAAAACATACACATTTGGGTGTTTATGTAACTACATTTGCCTGATTGTGAAAGTTAATGGCATTTTATCTGAGTCGCTTTGCTCCTCTGGCTCCCCCCAGGGCTGTGTCCTCTCACACTTACTTTTTTATTCTGTACGCAGACAACAGGCATATTTTGAAATTTGCGGACGGCACAGCTATTTTTAGTCTGCTAAACAACGATGAGCTGTTGTACTGAACATCGTTGCAGCTCCTCTTTTCACCCTTTGTGATGAGCTCTCTGTTTTAGCTCCAGAGTGAGGCATCTCACTTCTGTTCCATCTTTGTTGGGAGTTGCACATGCTCAGTACCTAGGTAAGGACTACTAGCCAGTCAGGGCAGAGTATGAGGGCCCTGACAGTACCTAGGTAAGGACTACTAGCCAGTCAGGAGCAGAGTATGAGGGCCCTGACAGTACCTAGGTAAGGACTACTAGCCAGTCAGAAGCAGAGTATGAGGGCCCTGACAGTACCTAGGTAAGGACTACTAGCCAGTCAGGAGCAGAGTATGAGGGCCCTGACAGTACCTAGGTAAGGACTACTAGCCAGTCAGGAGCAGAGTATGAGGGCCCTGACAGTACCTAGGTAAGGACTACTAGCCAGTCAGAAGCAGAGTATGAGGGTCCTGACAGTACCTAGGTAAGGACTACTAGCCAGTCAGGAGCAGAGTTTGAGGGCCCTGACAGTACCTAGGTAAGGACTACTAGCCAGTCAGGAGCAGAGTATGGGGCCCTGACAGTACCTAGGTAAGGACTACTAGCCAGTCAGGAGCAGAGTATGAGGGTCCTGACAGTACCTAGGTAAGGACTACTAGCCAGTCAGAAGCAGAGTATGAGGGTCCTGACAGTACCTAGGTAAGGACTACTAGCCAGTCAGAAGCAGAGTATGAGGGCCCTGACAGTACCTAGGTAAGGACTACTAGCCAGTCAGGAGCAGAGTATGAGGGTCCTGACAGTACCTAGGTAAGGACTACTAGCCAGTCAGAAGCAGAGTATGAGGTCTGACAGGTAAGGACTACTAGCCAGTCAGGAGCAGAGTATGAGGGTCCTGACAAAACTATGTACAAAGGACTACTAGCCAGTCAGGAGCAGGTGTTGGGTCACGCTGTTGTTTGGACAGTGCCTAGGTAAGGACTACTAGCCAGTCAGGAGCAGAGTATGAGGGCCCTGACAGTACCTAGGTAAGGACTACTAGCCAGTCAGAAGCAGAGTATGAGGACTCTGACACTACCTAGGTAAGGACTACTAGCCAGTCAGAAGCAGAGTATGATGGCGTGCCACGCCTGCAGCTAGGCGAGCATTATAACATATGTTACAAAGTGCCCCCCCCCCCACTCCCGGCTCCCTCCTAAGCCCTGGTAACAGGCTCCAAGCCTGGGTGTTGGGCTCACGCTGTTGTTTGGAGCTGCTGCTGCAGTAGTTGTGTATATGAGGAATCCTCCATACGGTGAAGCTATACTACGAGAGAATGATAACTCCAAAATGAAAGGGAACCTCTTGAAGTTTGACTCAGCCATACCATGTCTAATCTGACATATTTGACATTGTTTTTCACCCGCAGGTCTTCGTTTTCTGAAATACGCATAAAAGGGTATGTTCCATCTCTCATTTCCTGCAGTAATCATGGCTGGGCCATAGCTTGACGAGACTGATTGGAGTCGTGAAGCAGAGCTGAGAAGAGGAGAGGTGCGACTTTAAAGGCAGAGTTTGCTCCTCCAGCCTGAGGTGTTGTCTGTAAGGGTGCATCATTCAGCTTATATTAGGTGCAAGGATTACACTGAATATACACGTGGGATGAGAGAGAGAGAGGAAAAGATAGAGAGAGGGGACAATAAAGGAGAGAGAGAGGTGCAACAGCCATCCTAGCAACAGTCCCCTTAGCAACGCAATCTGTCTAGAGAGGAAGAAGGCCCGCACTGCTGATACACTGAAGGTTATCTCCTAGCATTCCCTTACAAACACAGTCACGCATACACACACACACACACACACTCTGGCCCATAGTGGGCAGCCACTGATAATCACACCTTGATCCCCCAAATCTGACATGAGACAGCTTCAATAGGTCAGTGCGCCGCAGCGAGCACAAATGGGCCCGACAGTTTTTCGAAGGTGTCATCTTGTTCAACAAGTGATGAGAGGGGAAGGGGACAACACACTGAGGCTGCTTTGTCAAAACATAGCGGAGCGTGCGCGATGTGGGCCATGCTGCTCGACAGGCTGTATGGGATGAAGTGCAGGCTCACCCCAGGGAGCACGCTGCCTCAATCTGGGCTCCACCGTGGGAGGCCGCGATGTATTTATAGACTCGAGGAGAGGTTTCTGTATGCAATGCAATGCAATGCAATGCAATAGTCGATTGTTTGTCAGGCATTCCAAGCCGCGCTCACCCCAAACTCGTCAAAAACTGGTGCTTAGTCAGTGGCCATCAACGTCAGATACCAACGCACAGGGCACCCTTTGGTGGCTGTATGGGACGCATCTGGCAGAGCAGCAGCTTGACAGCGGTAAGATAACATAGTATAAAGAGCAACAATGGTATGAAGTAGTTGGCCTATTGTTGTGGATGGGTCAAACGTCACAGGACTGGCACCCAGAAGTCTTTTTCTTGGAGCTACGCTCAACCCTTTCAGTTGAACTGGCAAACCCCTTAATCAATTCCCAATGTATGTTCCAAATGTAACAGTATGCTCTATCTAAAAGTGGATATTGTTAATCATTTTATAAATTTGGGGTTCATTTATGGTTGGTTTTGAGTCTTTTATCAACTCCTACATTAGGCCAAGGAGGTGGGACCCTGCTTGGATGCATGTTCTGCGTCCCAATAACCAATGTCCACAATCTGTCTACGTTTCAGTGCTCTGACCCCACATGCACAAGCATTACAGTCCATTTAATTAATTTCTGGTTTAGCTCTATTCAATTTCTTATGCACATAAACCATGCCATGACACACAGACCTGACACGGTGAAAAGCTGTATGCTTTCCCTGTTTTTCACACATCTGTGTACCTGTGGCTGGTTAGCATACCTTTATGCTTTCCCAAAGGCAATGTTCCACCCAGTGCTCAACATAAAACTGCAGATTAATTAGCTAATATGATAATAATTAGCATAATATGTTAAGACACTACTACAGAGAAATATGAAATAAAAGACTTATAAAAACGGATTTCTCTGTCAATAACCAACGCGTATGTGGTTATATAATCAAAACAAAGTGGTGTAATGGCTCCAACAGTTGGTTTGATTAACAATCACTCTACTACTAAAAAATCAAAATCAAACCAGGCATGTATTTTTTCCAACAAACAATAGGAGATTGGTGAAATTCACAATTTTACAAAAGAAAAAGAACAACGGGTGAAATGCTGTGATCGTCATTTCTGGTAAGTGCACATGGCTGTGCGCGATTTGAGACAGCACTAGTTCAACAGCTGGCTAACTAGTTCAACAGCTGGCTAACTAGTTCAACAGCTGGCTAACTAGTTCAACAGCTGGCTAACTAGTGCAACAGCTGCAACAGCTGGCTAACTAGTTCAACAGCTGGTTCAACAGCTGGCTAACTAGTTCAACAGCTGGCTAACTAGTTCAACAGCTGGTTAACTATTTCAACAGTTGGCTAACTAGTTCAACAGCTGGCTAACTATTACAACTGGTTGGTTAATTATTTCAACAGTAGGCTAACTATTTCAACCGGTTGGCTAACTATTTTAGCATTTAATTCACTATTTCAATTTTTAGCTATTTAAACCGTTTCTTCATTACCTTTAGCTATCAATGTGAACTGTTTAAACATCACTTTTAGCTAGTTATAGTACAAACACTGACTTAAACATGTGTTAACCCCCACCACGATATTTTCCTAATGAAAAATGATGCCAAGGGGACCTGACCAAGCATCAGTATTTGTCGAACTGGAAGTGAGAATGTGTTGGACATTCATCTCCTGCTGTCCAAAGTGAAACTTGTTATTAGCGTTTGGAGGTCTGGCTCAAGGGCACAGTGGTTAGACAATCACCAAGCTGCACTTATGCTGCATGACTGATGCCCTGTGGGGTAAAAGATGCACAATAAATCCGTCATCGTGAGCTTCTAACCTCTCAATGGCATGCTTTGAATGCGACGGAGTACTCTCAGTCACCGGCTCCTTCCTCCGCATGCCTCTACAAAGAGTCCTCGGGCACCAGCATCATCAGCATTTTATCTTAGACAGCAGAGAGCTGATGCATCATGTACAAAAATCCACACCTGGCTTTCTTCCCTCTCCAATCTCAGCCTGCTGCAGAATCAGCCAGCAAGGAGGGATTGTCTGTCCATAAGTCAGATTTGAAGAGTAATGGAAAAGAGGAGAGCTCCTGAACACCATCTAAGTGCTAAAACTTTAAAATTCTCAAGTCAAGGTTTTAGTGTCACATCATCAGGTCATGCAGCGTTGAAGAGTCAGAAACAAACACATTGAAACATTTTGCAGCAACGTATTGCTGCCACTATAGAAACAAACTGCTATATTTCTTTTGTATTAAAGGGTAACCGGTATTTTCCTAAGTTTTTGTGTCTCAGTGACTGACAGGAACAACAATCTTTGAAATTGATTCAGTGTTATGCTAGACTGCTGCAGTCTGCAGCGGCTAAATAAGCTGCAATGGAACATTAATGGGCAATTACGCACCTTCAATTTACAGTACGTCTGCTAAACGTGATGTTTTTGCCACTGGCTCAGATTATTATTATAATAATAATAGTCTGACAACATCATGGAAAAGATCCCTACAGAGATAGACATATTGTAACAGCCAGTTGTGTAGCGAGTACGGTCATATGACATAGATCTGACAACTGTAAAAGTCAAGTTGTGTGAATTTAGCATTAGGGTGCAAAACATGGAAATGGTCAAAATCCATGTTAAAGTTTATTTTTCCAGCTGAGATTTTCCATGGATCTCTAAATTCACACGGCTCTTTAGTCTAATACACCACAATTCACATTTAGCCTCCATCACTGCACTGGGGGAGGGATGGATGGATGGATGGATGGATGGATGGATGGATGGTAGGGTTCACCTTGACCCATATTGGACACTTACTGGAAGAAAACCAACGTTCCAGCATGTCCTGCCGGAAGAAATCCAGGAGAGTAATGAAATGTCACACTGTCCTTCTTCGTCTTATTACCACACATACCGGTATTATCATATATTATATAAATGAGTTGTTTTTTAAATAACATTTTGGCTTCAACCCTTGTGTTGTCTTCACTTTCTGGACCCTCTCATGTCCCTCGGGTCAAACTGACTCGTGACTTATTTGGGGTTTTAAGAACAATTCTGCAATAAAATTTTACTTTATAATCTGTTAACAAATATTTTCTTTATCTCAATTTCCAACAGCTGAGATAACATCTATGTTTAGGGAATGCATCAGTCTCTACTAGAACACAATTAAACATGGAAGTGGGGTTAGTTTTATGTCATAAGGTTATAATTCATGTTAAAAATTCACTATGGAAACAACATAAGGGTCATATCTAGAATAATGTTCTGAATTGAGTCAGGAATACATGTTTATCACAGGAAATAAGGTAAGGCCGTTGATTTAAGGTAGAAAAAATTTAACTTTGTACCATTTTTTGGTGTATAAATTTGAAATGGGTCAATTTGACCCGAAAACCATACAAGGGTTAAATTTAGAACTCAAATACATTTTTCCCATGTGGCCCTTATTGTCTTCCGTAGGTTGTGTAATATTGATATTTTGTCGATCTGAAGGAAAATGACTCAATTATGTATAGGACTTGCCAAACCAGTGGCCTAGCTTTCATTCACCAAACGGCAGAGGCATTACCATCTTTGGAAGCCTGTTCCAGGAGTTGATGAAAGACAACATGTCAGGTTAGAATCATGAAAAAGGACCATGACACTGCCTTAAAGCACCTCCTCACATACAAAACAGATCATGCATTTCCATACTGGATGAAAGAGGTGACAAGACGTAGAGCTGCAAAAATTAACTGATTAGTGGTCAACTTTTAAATACATCGCCAACTATTTTGATAATCAAAACGAGTATTTTTTAATTGAAAAAAAGTAAAAGTTCTCTGATAACAGCGTGTTAAATGTGAATATGTTCTAGTTTCTTCTCTCCTCTGTGACAGTAAACTGAATATCTTTGAGTTGGGGACAAAACGAGACATTTGAGGACGACATCTTGGGCTTTGGGAAGCCCGCCCTACTCGGCTGCTTACCTAGATACTGCTCATGTGGGATTGAAGTGCGACGGGGGGTTGCAAGTGCAATTCCTGCTCTGCAAACGGCTACATGCCTGATGATGCTGAACAGAAGACTATGTGATCAAACACAGCCCACAGCTCATTCATACTCCTGTTGCCGAAGGACATTCGGCTCACCTGTGTGGGATTGATTCTTTTAAATCAGATTTGTTCACGATGGAGAAAATATAAGCGCAATGTGTCTCACACACACACGCACGCACACACACACGCACACACACACACACACAGAGTGTCAGAAAGCTATGAGGGCATGTGTTGTTGTCGAGGATGCAGTTGACTGTAAACCCACAGATATATATAAACACGCACGCACGCATGCATGCACGCACACACACACACACACACACACACACACACACACACAAACAAACAAACAGAGACAAACAGGCACACACACACACTGAGTGTCAGATAGTTGTGATGGCATGTGTTGTCGAGAATGCAGTTGACTGTAAACCCACAGATACACACACACACACACACACACACACACACACACATACACACACACACACACACACACATGCAGACACAGAAAGAGAGACACATCCATCTTTGTTTCTAATAAAGCTTGTATTGAAGTGGTAAAATCCTTTTTGTTTGACAGAAGAGTCTCCATGTAAATAATCAGAATAACAGCATATTTCAAGAGGCAGAAGACAGATTATTGGAACAGTGGAAAGACAAAACCTTTGAGGCTTGTGAGTTTTATTTTTTTCTATGTAGACTTTGAATGAAGTGTGTTATACGATGATAAAATTACTGTTTATTTGCATGCAGTCTGGTGGGTTTGGTGATGGAGATTTCGGGGCTGTTTCATGTTCTAGAAATACTCTTTAACAAAATGGTCTATCTCTGTAGGGATCCTTCCCATAACATAATGTTGTCAGACACTTAGGATGATAATCTGAGCCTGTTGGCAGCAAACACAGCACTTTTTTGTGGATGCAAATTGAAGGTGCACAATTGCCCAATAACGTTACATTGCAGCTTGTATCTCACTTAATAATGGACCAGTTTCAAAGATTGTTGTTCCCATCAGTCACTTAGACACAAAACCATGGGAACATAAGGTAGAAAAACAATAGTAACCCTTTAACTTATAATATACCAGTTTCAACAAGCTTCTTGGTCCAAGGTCAAGGTTATAAAAACCTGAAATTACCCTTTTACCTCTTATCCTACTACAGCTTTCCCTTTTTTAACTCAAGAACAGAGGAATGGTTTCTACCTAGAGCTGACTGACAGCTCAATATGAAGACAAATAGTAGATTGGTATGTTGATTTAATGTTAAATAAATAAAAAACCCCCTTGAATGCAAAAGTGTTAAAGAATACTGTCTTGAATGTATGATATCTGTGTGATTTATGCACCTGATCTGAAACCAAGCACCTGTGTGAGGCCCCCTGCTCTGTAGTGTCTTTCCCCTGTCCTGCTCTGGTGTTTCTGTTCGGGAATTCCCCCAAACCCCGGGAGATCAATATTCTGAAGTGTTTCCCCTGTCTAAACTTTAGCCCCGGGACAAACCCCTGGCTCTTCAGGGACCTTTATTCCCCTCTTTGGGAGACTCTCCCTAAAAAAATTTCCCCCTGCTCTGGTGTTTCCCCCCTCTCATTCCCCCTGCTCTGGTGTTTCCCCTCTCATTCCCCATTGCTCTGGTGTTTCCCCCTCTCATTCCCCCCTGCTCTGGTGGGTTGCCCCCCCGCTGGTGTTTCCCCTCTCTAAATTCCCCCTGCTCTGGTGTTTCCCCCTCTCATTCCCCTGCTCTGGTGTTTCCCCCTCTCATTCCCCTGCTCTGGTACATTTTTTATTCCCCCCTGGTGTTTCTCCTCATTTTTTTCCCCCTGCTCTGTTTCCCCCTCTCATTCCCCCTGCTCTGGTGTTTCCCCTCTCATTCCCCCTGCTCTGGTCTTTCCCCCCTCTGGTTTCCCCCTCATTCCCCCTGCTCTGGTGTGCTCTGGTCCCCCCCTCTCATTCCCCCTGCTCTGGTGTTTCATTCCCCTCTCATTCCCCCTGCTCTGGTGTTTCCCCTCTCATTCCCCCTGCTCTGGTGTTTCCCCCTCTGGTGTTTCCCCCTCTCATTCCCCCTGCTCTGGTCTTTCCCCTCTCTGGTGTTTCCTCTCATTCCCCCTGCTCTGGTGTTTCCCCCTCTCATTCCCCCTGCTCTGGTGTTTCCCCTCTCATTCCCCCTTCCCCTCTCATTCCCCCTGCTCTGGTGTTCCCCCCTCTCATTTGTTTCCCCCCTCCTCTGAAAAAGGACCCCACTTTGGGAACCACTGGACTAAAGTCAGTCAAAGGAGACAGATTATATATAAAAAATAATTTTTAAAAGAGTTGACCTCGCATGCGTGTGTGTAACTCTGTGTGTGTGTTTCTGGTGTTTCCCCTCTCATCCCCCTGTGTGTGGTCTTTCCCTATATTGCTCTGTGTGTTTCATTCCCCTCATTCCCCCTGTGGTGCTCACGCATGCGTGTGTGTGAAAAAAGGACCGCACTATGGGTGTAAAGTCAGTCAAAGGAGACAGTGTATGCATAAAAAATAACTTTTGTGTGTGCGTGTGTGTGTGTGTGTGTGTGTGCGTGCATGCGTGTGTGTGTGCGCAAGATATATGTGTGCGCGCATGCGCGTGTGTGTGCATATGTGTGTGTGTGTGTGTGTGTGCATGCGTGTGTGTGTGTGTGTGTGTGTGTGTGCGCAGTATGCGTGTGTGTGCGTGTGTGTGGTGCATGCGTGTGTGCATGCGTGTGTGTGTGTGTGTGTGCATGCGTGTGTGCGTGTGCATGCGTGTGTGTGCGTGTGCATGCGTGTGTGTGCGTGTGTGTGTGTGTGCATGCGTGTGTGCATGCGTGTGCATGCGTGTGTGTGCGTGTGCATGCGTGTGTGTGCGTGTGTGCATGCGTGTGTGCATGCGTGTGTGTGCGTGTGCATGCGTGTGTGCGTGTGTGCATGCGTGTGTGCATGCGTGTGTGTGCGTGTGTGCATGCGTGTGTGCATGCGTGTGTGTGTGTGTGCTTGCTTGAGATATTCGTTGCGTGACCATACAGATGTTCTTTATGTTTGTGTTTTTAAGGTGATTGTTGGAACAGATGATCAAGAACACATTTCCCTCTCATCTGAAGACTCCTCCTGCCCCACCCCGTCTCTTCTCCTCCCCCCTTTCTCTCCCTCTCCCTCTCTTTCCTTCCCTCCTTCCATCACACACTCTCCAACACCAGCTGTCACTCTTTCACAGAAACTTCATCTCCTCTGATCCGGCTTAGAAGTGTCATCTTTGCAAGAACATTTTTCTCCCCCCTCAGTCCTGAGTGGAATAGATAAGCACATAACAAGTTGGCTCCACATGAGTTTTATGATAGTTTTAGAAGAGATCAACGGTGTTTTTCCCAATTCAATGGTTCCATTGACGTTTCAAAAATTATATATAAAGAGATTTACATCTGGAACCAAGCCAGCCAGCTACGTCATAGGTGTAAATCCCAATATCGATCTCTAATTTTCTAACTTTGATCAAAAATAACATGGATGATTCCATACAACGCTCTTCGCAATTACAACAAAAAGATCGGATCGCTACTTTCATTCTCAATTTTGGGTGTTTTGTTAAATTTTTTAACATTAAAAAAAAAAAATTGTTTTGAAACTTAACACTGACATATATACCCTTCTTTGATTATCCTTCCTTTTAATATTAATCCAAATAAATCATAATTCCTTCTTTTTTTAACTGAAGAATTAGGTACAATTTCCCAAAAAAAGGAAGTTTATTGCCAATGAATTCCAAAAAGAAGTGTAAAACTATATAAGTTGGAGTTGGTATTCTTACACGGTAGTGTAAATAATCTTTATATGTAAAAGAAAAAGCATCAAAACATTGAAAAAAGTGCCTGAAAATGTTAAAAAAAGAGACAAAGACGCCATAAAAAGTGTTGATTTTCCCCTGGGAGGATGATGCGTGGTCGAATGGAAGACAACACAAGGGTTAAAATTTAAAATCAACACTTTTGTTGACGTTTTCTATCAATGTTTTTAACTTTCTTACGTTTTTCTCCCTTTTTCAGCACTTTTGATGTTTTTTTTTCAATGTTTGTCACTTTTTTTGATGTTTTTTACGTAACACTAACTTATTACCTTCAGTTTTACAGTTATTTTTGGAATTTATGGTCAAGAAACCTCATTTATAGGAAATTATACCTAATGTTTGAGTTAGAAAAGCAGAAATTAGGAATTATTGAGACTAAAATTAAAGGAATGGATGTTGATGATAATCACAGACTGGAATATGTCAACTTTTACTCAATACTATTTCAAAAACACTTCCATTTGTTTTACAATGCTATAAAATTGAATAAGACGCCCCAAAATTACCCATCAAAATGAGACGGCTTGGAAATATATCATATAAACTATTTGCCAGATTGGAAGTCTATACTACACTCTAAGAAGTTTCTGTTTATTAACAGTTGTAATGTATGTTTTCTAACAGAAATGGTCCATAGAATGTGATTCACAGTTGTATTTGTGTTTATTTATATTTCAGATTGCATTATGGGTACTTTATCTGTGCTCCGGCGACTTTTGGCGGCCATGGAGGC